>CM070013.1:12481703-12649203 GCA_036247105.1 Cirrhinus mrigala | reverse complement strand
CAATGCCTTGGGGGGAAAAACAGTTAATCTTAAAAAATAAAGCATATGCATAAACCCAAATATGGAAATAAATTAGTTATTGAATAAGCATGTGTCCTATTTTGTGTCCTAAACTTCTGAAACATTTTGTCTCTTATTTTAGAGCAGTCAATGCAATTTGGGAAAGAAATTAATCAAATCTGTGTGAAAATATTCAGATGTAACCCCTTTGTAATTTTCATAAGTAACTGTAATTTAACAATACATTGTTTCTCAGCAACTGCAACCGATTAGTTACAATTATTTTGTAATTAAATTATGTAATTCCATAAGTTTGAGCCCCTACCACTGTCATCAAGGCATCAATATGTGCAACAAACACTTACAATATAAAATGCCATTCATAAGCTGAAATATGTACTTTCTCTCTGTAATGTGGAGAGGGAGATGAGAGGCGAGGGGATCCATACGCAAGCTTTTATTTAAACGACGAGACAAAGACATGGTCAGACAGGCAGGGTCAGAGCAATAACGGACAGGTATGTTGGGGCGAGGCACGAGAGTAGTCCGTGAGGTAGGCGTGGGTCGATCAGCGGCGAACATAGTCCATGATGTGAGGCAGAGGAGTATTCCTTACAACAAGCAAGAGTCAGGAAGGCAGGTGGCGAGACAGACGAAAACGAGATGGCCAGGCGAGAATACGAAACTAAGGGAACACGAGAACTAGGCACTAGGAAACAAGGGAACTCAGGAACTAGGCACTAGGAAACTAGGGAACTCAGGAAACTAGGAAACTAAGGAACAATACTGTAAAGGTGCTAGCACTAGGGGAGTGCTATACGCAACCGACACAGTTCTTCACGTAAACACTCCACAATACTCGGTGACTACCGAGTGAAAGACCGGGGCTTAAATAGGGCTGCTGATTGGCCACAGGTGACGGAAGATGGGAGATGTAGTCCAGGGTGTAGAGCAACAGTCTGAGTGTAATGACAGGGTGAGAGCGACATTTGGTGGTGAGCGGACCGCAGGTCACCGACCAGATTCATGACACTCTCTCACACACACAGCTCAGGACAAGTTCTGCAATACTTTATGTGTAGACCTACAGTATGTACTTTGAGCACTGCTGTTCATTGACTCATTTGGGGCCAAATTTCTTTTGATTTTTGATACATTTGTATTTTTGAAATATACAAGACATTTTATTTTATTTTTTATGAATTTGACTTTAATCAAACTTTAATCTCACACACACAGCTCAGGACATGCTCAGGGCAAGTTCTACAATACTTTATGTGTAGACCTACAGTATGTACTTTGAGCACTGCTGTTCATTGACTCATTTGGGGCCAAATTTCTTTTGATTTTTGATACATTTGTATTTTTGAAATATACAAGACATTTTATTTTATTTTTTATGAATTTGACTTTAATGAAACTTACCAGTTGTTATAGTTTCTATTTTGTACTGGTCAGTTATGAACAACAGATAAAATTTAACTTCTAGCAAAAACTGGAGAGAATTGCGTGGGGCCGAGGGGCTCCTCTCAGATATAATCTCACTCCAAACTTTTTCTAAAACTTGAGCAGTATTTCACTGTTTATCAAACATTCCTATAACTTCCTCCGACACAACGATATGAATAAAATAAAAAAAAAAACAATTAAACTAATCAGTTACACTTGCACAATTACAGTTAATTTGCAGAAAGCACATACTTTGGGGTCATATGGTCAAATGAGCCTAAAATGCGAAATAATAAGCCTGATTAGGGATAGAAAATAACAAACATAAAATTTGTAAAGTTGCACTCACAGTTGTGAAAATGAGAAAATAACATATTTGTTAAATACAGTTTTATTTATCATATGTTCTCATATTTAATGTTTTATTTTTAATGTGTTTTTGTAAAGCCATAGTCATATTTTAAACATTTTGTAGGGTTCATTTTAACAATATCCTGATTTCTGAATATTCTGATATTTATTCGTATTAATGTCAACACAACGTGTTCTTTTAGATGTTTGGAAATTCACTCATGAACTGAGATGAGAATTTACACATATTTTATTTTACTCATAACCTATAGGTTATATAATTTTGAATTCGTTAAATATGTTGTTAAATATATTTGCCAAATATATTTGCCTGATAATATGTGTTAATAAATCATGTGTTTTGAATTAAGATGCAAAATAATTTTTAATAAATTAGAGATGGCCCACTTTACCTGGAAATATTTTTTGTAACTATTTGTAAATTACCTTACGCTATTAACTCAGGCTTTTAAACTGTAGATAGAATTGATCTAGAAAGCATACAGCACACATGCTAGTCTGTGCAGGGAGTTGTGGACTGTTCTGTGAGCTTTGCACCTGTTCCTGTCTTGGATCTACTGACAGTGTGTGAAAACCAATAGTACCCTGCCTTAGATTGCAGCGGCATACATGACAGCTGTTTCAGGACAACAGTCTCAGACCAGAAGTTTAGAGTGGAGATTGAAGTTAGGGTTAGTGGTGGAGAGGGGTTAGGTATTCGCTAGGCTTATATTTGTTGTCAACACTGTCCTAACTTCCAGCCTGAGATGGCCTGCTGCTGTCGTCCTGAAACTGCTGTCATGTGTGGCACTGTGGGTCTACAGCTAGACATTTCTCATGAAACCTTGACCTACAAGTCTAGGCCAACGAGTTATTGCATCTGAACACCAAGGCTTGGTCAAAGAGTGTATGAAAACTCATGTCTAAGTCTAGGGAAAATTAAAAAGTGGAGCTTTATACTGCTGCCAAATCAGCAGAAATTTTTTTCTTTTTCATTTATTTAATGCTTTTTTTTTTTTTTTTTTTTAACCTAAATTCAATATGTAGAAATTTTGGTAACACTTTATTTTACGGTTTCTTAACTAGTTGCTTATTAGCATGCATACTGCTAGAATATTAGTCATTTATTAGTACTAATTAAGCACATATTAATGCCTTATTCTACATGATCTTATTCTGCATCCCTAATTCTACCCAATACCTAAACTTAACAACTACCTTACTAACTATTAATAAGCAGCAAAAAGTCGTAGTTAATAGTGAATAACTGTTACCTATTCTAAAGTGTTACCGGAATTTTGTAGACAGTATTTCAGAACAAAAGATGAGCTGTTGGGCACGGTGAAATGGCAAAGCTTCAATAATACTTCGAAGTGTCTGATTAACTGAACAAATTTTTCAGTACATACCTTTCCTTTATTCTTTTTTTTTCTTGTACACATTGCCAACACATGTCTGCTTAAATCAAGAGACCTCTTTAGCGCTCTAAGCATGCTTGCCACATACAGTAAACAGCAGCCAAATGCCAACTGTATTTCATGTCACATGGTAGACAAGGTCAGCTTGGGAATAGATTTACCTCATGGTGTAGCCTAAAACAGGAGCAATGTGCTTATTGCTGAGTTATCAAAATGTAGGGTGGAGAAATATTGTCGTAGTCAGTCTATTTCAGTCGTGTGCTATAATTTTTATCCTATTTCTACTTTTTTATTTGTTGTTAGTATCTCCTTATTCAGTGCGAGCAGCCCCCTTTGCTGACTGTTTATACATCTTTGTTGATCTGAATTAAATTCTATCATACGGTGACCGGGAGGGGACACCTTCGGTTCACTTAAGTTTGTCGTTGGCACAACATATCAACTCGTGGGAACGTGATATTATGTCGTGGCCACGAGATATTAATTCGTGGGAACGACATATCAACTCGTGGGAACGTCATATTATGTCGTGGCCACAAGATCATTTTGTCGAGGCCACGAGATGCTATGATGAGGGAACGACATGCGCTTCTCGTGGCCACGAGTTTAATGTGTTTATTTTGAATTAAGGAATTATTATATTAATTATTATAGAAATTAATACAATATTAAATGATAATATTATGCGATGCTGTCTACGCGAATGTTGTCTGTGCCCGATGTAGACAGCATTCAAAAGTTGAACATTAATAAATATTACATAAAGTATATCAAATAGTCCTACAAACATTTCATGCATCCCACGGTCTTGTAAGTCCATTAACTGATCCTCTTTTTTTCTGTAATATTTGTATCATTCCTTTGTATTCGTTATTTTTTTACCTTAATTTTTATCTCTTTACTTAAAGTTTTGAATGTAAATGGTACAGTAAAAATTTGAATATGCTATATGACTGGGATTTTTACTGGAATGCAGTTTAAAGGTTGAATTTGACATATATTCTATTTTATTTAGTCTAATTAATAGACTAGCCTATATATTCACGTAGTTTCATTTGTAAATCATTTATCGTCACACACGGGCATACATACAATCAAAACTTCTATCAAAACTTTATTGGCATAATTGTCGTTTACAGTATTTGCAAAATATAGCAAATACTAGCATACAGGGCCTACAGAACGTTAAGGTAAAAAAATAACGAATACAAAGGAATGATACAAATATTACAGAAAAAAAGAGGATCAGTTAATGGACTTTTACAAGACTGTGGGATGCATGAAATGTTTGTAGGACTATTTGATATACTTTATGTAATATTTATTAATGACCAACTTTTGAATGCTGTCTACATCGGGCACAGACAACATTCGCGTAGACAGCATTGCATAATATTATCATTTAATATTGTATTAATTTCTATAATATTTAATATAATAATTCCTTAATTCAAAATAAAATATGAATAAATCTATCTCTGATAATCCTGGGTTACTATGGTCACGCAGGTTTGTTTACACATTAAACGAGAAATGGATGTCGTTCCCTCATCATAGCATCTCGTGGCCACGACATAAGGATGTCGTTACCTCGACAAAGTGATCTCAACATAATATCACGTTCCCACGAGTTGATATGTCGTGGCCACGACAAACTTAAGTAAACCGAAGGTGTCCCCTCCTGGTCACCGTACTATCAGACTGTATATTCTGTTCATATAATTATTAGGGGTTCAAGCATGAAGTGCTGTAATCCTATTGCATTTGTGGAATTTTCTTATCATTAGGGGCCCGAGACTGAACATGCTAGAACCCTATTGGGTCATTTATGGGTGACCCAGAATAGTCGAAGATTTGATGCTTCGACTACCAATCTCACAGTCTAGTATTCGCAGAGGTGTTATGATCGTGCCATTTTGGCTATATGGGGGTGCTCAATGTCTGATTTCACAAAGAAGTACCAGTTTTCTCCCAATAAGTTAATATACAGCCTGTTATGATAATGCTGTAAATAAGAATCTGAAAAGAAAGAAGCTTCTAATAAATATTTTAATGTGTGTGAACCAACAGAGGAGCATATCTTGGTGGCAGGGATTTAAATCTTATAACAGGACTCAGTTGACACAAGCAGAGTGAAAGACCAGAATTTTTTTTTTTTTTTTTGATCAGGTAGGGTACAAATGATTTCAAAACATTCTAGCCGGTTCTGATTTGATTTTTGCATGCTGTGACATAGGCGCCGATCCTGTGGGTAAAAACTCAAGATATCATCCATTCGTACCCAACGTATACTAGTGTTTGCGCTCTGGTGAGAATCAAAAGGTTTATTTTTGTCCAGTGCTGAGTCCGGTGCAAGCTCGCAAATCATCTGCTTATAACAAAACTTTGAGATCGCGATGAACTAAGACAAGGGACAGCTTTTTAGTGATTATAAGGGCAGTGCTCTTTGTGTGCTTTCTAGGCTATATAGCCTATAATCCATTAAAAAATTGTATATAACTTTTATTTTCACAGTAGCCTAACAGATTTAGGGCTAGGCAATGCTTCGGAAAAATTAGCAGGATATTTGTTAATTTCCTCCGTGAAAATCTCTATACAGCTAGAGTAAACATGCACATGGGTTTCTTTGAATACTTCTTGCATCTGATGATTTCATCTTGTGTGGATATTTGGTTTTATTTTTATGCAAATCTCTAGTTTCATCAGCTCTGATAAGAAATAAACTACACGATATGCGGCCAGCTAATGTTAATCTTTTAATCGAAACATAAAAGATTATTTACCCCATTTGTATCTGCGAGGGGTCCGTTATACATTTTCCCCTGTGTGTTAACATCAGTATTTATGACTGTCGACTGTCTGACTACTAGACTCTTGGTAATGTAGTTTGCCCCCCCTGCCCCCAAACATATGATTTAACTATCAGTTGACTATGGGCAAGATTTGACAATTCTGATTCGATGTAAATCCTTAGTCGGGGACACCCCTAGGTCATTCTGTGTCAATTCAACCAGAGGTCCCTGGCTCAAATTTTAGATTTCGCTAATATTTTAATATTTTTTCCTACTAATATTTTAATATGGCTCCAGAAGTAAATTGTTAAATTGTACACATTTTCAGTGGTCAAAAACCAAATGTGGGTCACTTTGCAAAAACATGATACTTCTTTTCTTTTAAAGAAGAATGTCTGAAGAACAAAAAATGTTGAAACTAGAGATGTATCTTGTTTCCTTCTGTCAAGACAACTGCATTGAACATACCTGTCTGAGTGACATAAATATTAATTTTGCAAAGTTTGCAAACCTATAACTCAAGAAGTATTAAAGATATATGAATTTGGATTCTAGTTCTTAATAAACTTTCCTTTCGGAATCTTCATTGTCAAGGCCTTACGGCATTCAGTCCCAGAGATATGGGGATCTTTAGTATTTCTGCAGTTACAGGAATGCAAACTTTGGAGAAAAAACTTGAAAAGTGCTGTTACCCTATTTCTGAATGGTCACCTTTGGCACGTACAATAACAAAGATTGCTGAAGTCAACAGATTTTAGAGTCAACAGATCTACCAATCTCTGTGTAAAAATAACATTATGATGCTGCCAGCTTTCTAAAGTCATTTTTACCCCCTTGTAATCTCTGTAAGCTCTGCATCTCAGTCGAAAATTGTCCTTCTACAAAATAGAAAATAGTGGATTACTCAGCAAATATTCATCCATGATATTTCATATTTTGGCCTTCATCACTGTACAAGTCTATTTTTCTTCAGGAAAAAAAAATAATAACAAAATAATAAAATAAATAATAAAAACAGTCAGCCATACAGATTTGATTGTCAGTGTTTTGGTCTTTTTTTTGCCCCCGTAGTTGTTCCTGAGTTTCCTTTTATGGTTCCAGTTCTTGTTTAGTTGATTTGCTCCCAGCTGTGTCTTGTTTAATAGCCTGTGTATTTAAGTTCCTGTCCTTGCCTTTTGTCTCTGTCCGGTCTACTTGTTGTATGCGTGTGTCTACTCCAGCCGAAGTTGTGGATATTTCCTTGTTTTCCTTGATTAAAAGACATTCTACGTTTATTCCTGCTCCTGCGCACCTCTTTGACAGTGAACTGTGAGATTGATAATATAAGCTTCAGAATTTTAGTTTGCTTGCTTAAATGTTTAGTGGCTTTGTTTGCCCAAGCAATATTTGAAGAATATGTTATCATTTGCCCAAAAAAGGGGTATACCCATTTATAACTTAATTGATATGGCTGCAGAGTTACAAACATTGATTGATTGATTGATTGTAGTGCACCCTCTTGGTAGAATTTGAAGGGCACCTATTATGCAAAATCCACTGTGTTGGCAGTGTGTAAACACAACCACCCTACAATGATAGTGCACTATATCGGGTGTCAAACATTTTGTAGCGCTGTCCGAATTCTGAATGAACGACTTCATTCCTTACTTTTGTTCACTACTTTATACCCACAGTCCTCTCTGATTTCCCATAATCCAATGTGGACAGGACCGACGAGCTGGAAGAGAGAGTGGGAATGAGAGATGTCATTTACGTCTTTATTATTTCTGCTTTAATGTTTGTTTAATGCTTTAATAGCCTGGTGTTTAATCTGGAAGTTGATTGCTTGCACCTGAGCAAGTTTATAATGGTATACTCTAAGAGGCTGATCACTTTACCAAACCAGGCATTTCATTGATTATTTGTTAATAATCCTCTAGATTTATTTATTTTTTTTAATTGTTTATTATATTTTTACTTTAATGATGAGGGTTATAATGTGTACATGCAGCTCAAAAAAGTTAGCCTTTATTTTATTTTCCAGGGTGTAATGTGACAAAAGGTAAAGGTTTTCACTGGGTATGATGATTTTCTATATTCATGGATTTCATGTGACGTCACACAGTGGTGCGGCCGCCATTTGTAGGACCGAATTGCAATTCGGTCTATCTGCTGTGTTGTGCTGTGAGCTATGATAACAGCAAATAACAATGGATTATTTACCAAGAGACGTGAATGTATGGGTTCTTCTTGTAAGCATAGATGCGTTTTTACATTTTAGTATTTTACTTTAGCGAGTTCACAAAGGAACTTGCAAAATATTAATTTTGCGTGTGAGACTGCTGATTTGCCAGATGACTTTTGTTATGCTTTCGTTTAGTCATCATTAGTTTTCCTTGTATCACCTATGCCTTAATTAAGTTTATCGTTATCACCTGTCTTTATAAGTTGACATTCGAAGGTCTTTGACCTTCGTCTTCGTTCGCCCCTTCCTTGCACGATACGTGACAGAAGACCGGACCCGTTTAATTTTGGAGGTTGCCGCCCGCTTCTCTGCCTTAACCCACAGAGATCTCCCATTTGTGGAGTACGCCGCGGAGTTCTGTGGGCTGGCCACTATGTCGGCGCTGGACGACGCCACTCTCGACTCTCTGTTCTGGATTGGAGCTCCCTGATCCGCCATGGCCTCCCGGACTGTATGCTCCGCCATGGCTCCCTGGGCTCCCTGGGCTCCCAGCCTCCAGGGCCACCAACCCCCCTCCCCAGTGGATATGTTTCAGCGCAAGACGCGCCTTCCAGGAGGGGGGAGTAATGTCACACCCCTGTGGACTGTTTAGTTTGGTTTCTCCCTCTTATGCTCTGTTGGAAATTTTTCTTAGAGACCAGGAGACGTTTTTGGATATCTTGAAGCAGAAGTTTCTCTTTATTAAGATACTCGCTGCTCTGCACTGCAGTCTTCAAAAAGTCGTCTAACTAAGGCAGTGATACATTGTAGTTTATATACATTTAGGGGGCAGTGCTTAGATCTGGAGACAAAGCACCTGGGTGACAACCCCAAACAAAGCATGCAAATGAAGTATTCAGGTATAGCAGCCTGCACCATTTACACCAGTCCTAATCCAATCATCATAACTACTCAAAGACTGGGCAGAGGTACCTAGAGCCATTACAAACAAAAGGTGAACATCTCAGTAATCTGGCTCATTTGACTTACAATAAGAGAACAGGAACTGGCAGGAACCTCTTGCTACAAACTTTGCTTGAGAGAATCATTTGTCTGATAACATTGTATTTACCTTAAATGCTAAATACAATATAATTCACCTTAGTTTTTATGTGATGCTATGTCAGAACATAAGATCAGCATATTTTCAACAGATTCTTAAATTTGTAATCCTTCAGTCCCCCCTTTGAGAGTTTTAATAACTCTCACATAATACAAATTTAAACGCTTAAAAAAAAGTTCTGTGTTGATTGTCTGTAGTCTTGAACAGCATGCTGACACAGAAACAAACATGCTTCTAGGGTCCGTGAAGTTCTTACGGATAATAGTCTTTTCCGGTTGGAACTGTCATTTCCTCATGATGGGCATGGGTCATTTGTTGAATGAAACACTTGATACTGTGGACGCATAGATAGTATACTAGTAGGAAGAATAACAGCAGAATTGCTATTTCCTTGATCCACAGCCAGGGTTTACCTAACAGTTCTCTGAACCATGAAGAATTATCTTCAGTCATTTGGTGTAGTTTTTCTGAAAGATCAAGAATGTCTCGTTGGACTTTGTTCAAGTTCTCTGTTGGATCCATTAACCCGGTGCAGCATTCAGGGCCAATAATGGTGCAGGCTCCCCCTTGCGTTGCAAGAATGTAATCCAAGGCCACTCTGTTCTGTGAGATCATTATCTTGTGCGAAGCGAGAGTGTCCGTGATGTTACCTAGGGCCAAAGCTGTATCATTAGCTAGTTTCTGTACAGAATTCGATAAGCTTCTGACTTGATCCAGGGCCTGTATGACACCATAAGACGGGATTAAGGCTCCAAGAGTTCTTGACCACCATGTTTGTGCACAAGTGAGTCCGGGGATGCAGCCATCTTCTTTGTTTGTGGTGGGAGCTGAATTTAGTAAATGTGGAGAGCTTGGGGAGGAGTGTGTATTTTCTCTGATAGCTGGTAGAACATAAACCAAGGTGCACCTGCCGTTGAATTGGCTAGGTAGGATGTTGTAGACAGATGTTCCACATAACCAGAAGGTGCCAGTCGGTGGAGGAATCATACACCACTGATTTACTGAGAGGAAATTTTGGAGAGATTGTGTCCTGTGGAGACAACCTTCTAAGTCCTTTTCCTCTCTTCCTGTTGATGGAGTGATGTCCACATGGGAATTTGTTCTCATTTTAATCACAAAGCTGCAACGTTCATGAGGAATTTCACCCAATGGAGTCGAGGCTGGAGCATCATTTTCCATGCACCATGGAAAAGTCATTGGCAAGAGTAGATCTGTCATAATGGGAGTAGCTGAAGTTAGGTTGCAGGATGGTAATCCAGGAATGCAACACGGAGAAGCTGGAGGAGATGTGATGTGGTGGCATGTACTTCTGTTGAATATTCCACTCGTTTGAACTCCGAATAAGGTGCACGTGTCACAGTTGGAGATGGGGTGTGCCACCCATGGGATCCCTGCTTTTACTGAAGGTGGGTGTGGCATGCAAACGTTCTTTCCAGCAAACAAGGCATTTCTTGACATATTCATCAGTTCTAAGAATATGTTGTTTCTGGAGTCTATAGCTTGTGCAATGTTCATGATGATTACAAGAATGGCAATCTTGATCATGTTGATGGATGACTGAAGTTCTTTAATGTGATTCTCTGCGTTGTGTTTTTTTTTTTTTTATGTTCTGTCTTCGGTGACAGTTGGCTCGGCAGTGGGTCTAGTTGTCCTTTAAAGTTTGTAGCTTCATACACAGATGAGGGGGTCGATGTGTATGGGTCTCGGGACAGCCATCAAGGGGTATCTGCACAGAGTAAGAAAGAAAACAAAAGACGACAGGGCAGTATTTGTTGTAAAAGACTACAAACAATAGAGTTGTATCCTCTGTTCAATCTGAGTCTAGTCTTGTTGTTCCTTCTTTCCCTAGTTCTTAATTCCCGTGACACCTAAAGAACAGTGAGGTAAGGATGGACTAGTGGATGGGGAAGGCCTATGAGGAAGTCTTCACCTCAGGGTTGGCCCCCGAAGCCTGTTGCATTCGGTTCTTCCCTGGGCTCCTCACTGGTCTGTGTGTCCTATCCTATCCCTGTAGGTGGGGGAACCACTTTACAGTGTGACGCATGAGTCCAGGTTTTCCTTCCCTGACACAAGACTGCAGCTGCTGTAATCAACATCACTTGATGCGGTCCGTGCCACTTAGGCTCTAATGGTTTGTTTCTGAATGACTTTATCATAACCCACTGACCTGGGATGATTGTGTGTCCACCTTCTGGTGGATTCTGCCAACACGACTCAACTCTTTCTCTGGAACTCTGTACTGCCTTTGTAAGGTTTTCACAATAAGTGATCAGGGCATCTGAGGCAATGTGCACATCAGCATTTCTAAGATCAATCACACCTGGCATCTGCATTGGGCGTCCTGTAATAATCTCATGAGGGCTTAGACCTACTGATCTGTTAGGTGATGCTCTCATACTACACAGTACTGCTGGCAGCGCTTCGACCCATAATACTCCTTCCTGATGCATTTTGCTTAGCCTGGTTTTGATTGATCTGTTTGCACGTTCGACTTGCCCCGATGCTTGTGGTCTGTACGGACAGTGAAGATTCCACTTAATTTTCAACATTTTAGACACTTCCTTGACTACCTGTCCTGTGAAGTGGGTACCTTGATCTGAGTCAATGCTATCTGGTAATCCCCATCTGGGAATGAAGTCAGTGACAAGACATTTAGCAGTATGTGCAGCTGTGGCACGCCCTGTTGGATAAGCTTCTATCCATCTTGAGAACTTGTCTATTACTATCAAAACGTCAGTTTTTCCCTTACAAGGAGGCAATGATATGTAATCAACTTGCAGGTGACGAAATGGTCCTGGTGGAGCTGGGGTATGCGTTGCTGCTGTAGTTGCTGCTGGCACATCATTATTTTTTTGACATGTAACGCATCTCTTGACTGTTTCAGTGGCTACATTTCTGAATTTTGGATTCCACCATTGATTTGAGAACCTGTGATTCATTGTTGCTGGACCACTGTGACCCAAATTGTGTATTTGTTGAGCCAAATATGGCAGCAGTGATTCAGGAGCAATATACTTTCCTCCTTTGGTCCAGCAACCAGATGAATCCACTGTGGCTCCTTTGTCTAACCATGTCCATGCTTCATATAAAGGAACGTCTTTGTACAGATCAATGATTGATTCAGGAGGCAGAATTGTCTTCTGTGCTGTACTACCTGAACACACCTGTACATTTGCATATGAACAAGCCTGTTTAGCAGCTACATCAGCAAGAGCATTACCTTTAGCTTCCGTAGTATTAGTTGTGAGATGTGCTTTCACTTTGATCACAGCTAATTTCTTTGGAAGTTTCATGGCAAACATTAGATCTTTCACTAATCCAGCATGCTTAATGGGTGATCCAGCAGAAGTTAAAAACTGTCTACTTTGCCAAATGATACCAAAATCATGAATTACCCCAAAAGCATACCTGGAATCAGTGTAGATATTTGCAATTGATCCTGACGCTAGCGTGCATGCTCTAGTTAAGGCTACTAGTTCTGCAGCTTGAGCTGAAAAATGATCTGGAAGACGACCTGAAGCTACCACTTCAGTGGTAGAAGTTACTGCATAACCTGCTCGTCTGTTACCTTCAATAACTTGAGCTGAACCGTCAACAAACAACTCCAATTCTGCATTATCTATGGGAGTTTCTGTTATTTCACTTGTAGGTGTGTATGTAAGCGTAACACAGTCATGAGCCATTTCTCCTTCATCCTCTAAGACAACTTCAGTCATTGCAGACATCATACATGAGGATGGGTTCGTGACTGGTGCACGCTGTAAAACAATGTTCGGGGCTGTGAGGGTTGTTAACCAATTTCCCCAACGAGAGGATGTGACAGAAGTGACTTTTGCTTGATTCATTAGTGCAGACACTGCATGAGGGCATCTTACATTTACAGTCTGTCCTAACACCATTCCTGATGAGGCCTGAAGAGCTAGATGAACTGCCTGTACTGCTCTGAGACATGGGCCCATACCTTGAGCGACTATGTCAAGTTTGCCAGAATAGTAATGAATTGGGCGTAAATTGCCCCCATGATCTTGCATTAGACATGCAGTCATAAAGCCTAAGTGTTCATGAACATAAAGCACAAAGGGCCTATCAGATTGGGCAATTCCTAATGCTGGCGCTTGACATAGTGCTCTCTTCAAATCATTGAAAGCTTTGAGGTGAATTTCTTCCATACAAACTGTATCGGAATCTCTAACCTGACCTTTCAACAAGTCGTAGAGTGGCTGAGCAATCGAGGCATAGTCTTCTATCCAAGGTCTACAGTAACCTGCTGTTCCTAAAAATGATCTTAGTGTTTTAATGTTAGTAGGCGGAGGTATTGCTTTAACTGAAGCGGCTCGATCATGTGTAATGGATCTATTTCCTGTACCAATTGTTTGACCCAGAAATGTAACTTGATTTTTAGCAATTTGAGCTTTGTGAAAGCTGCATTTGTGTCCTTTTTTCTGCAAATAGTCCAACAATGCTGTAAATTCAGTTTGATGTACCTCATGATCTGTTGAGGCAAATAAAATATCATCGATATATTGAATCATAGTGGACTGTTTGACTGGACATTCTGGGTCACACAAATCACGTCTGAGAGCCTGATGGTATATGGTTGGGGAATTTTGAAATCCCTGTGGCAAACGTGTCCACTGATATTGTTCATAGTCAACTGTGAAAGCTAACCATGGCTGGCTGTCAGCGTGCAAGGGTACAGAAAAGAATCCATTAGACATATCAATTACTGAAAAAACCTTACAATCTAATGGTAAGCCATTACAAATTGTAGATGGATCTGCTACTAGGGGGGTGATTTTTTCAATATGCTTATTGGCTACTCTGTAGTCTATTGTGAGTCTCCATGACCCATTGGCTTTCTTGATGGGCCATATAGGTGAATTACAGGGACTATTGGTTTTAACGAGCACTCCTTGCTTCAGCAATTTTTCTACAATAGGTTTGACTCCCTGTATAGCTTCCTTACTGATCGGGTATTGTTTGGTAACAGGAGGGGCGGTTCCTGTTAATTTGGCTGGTTCTACACCTGTGAGAAACCCGCAATCATCTTTGTCTTTAGCCCAAATTGGATGATTCTGTAAGAAAGCATACTCAGGAGTGATTGCATTACTGGTAGAAACTTGTGCTGAAGCAATTTTTATGCTAGCAGATTCTGAGGACATGTCTAATGTTAGATGTACTTGTCTCAGTAGATCCATGCCTAGAATTGCACCTGTATTTAATGGAGCACATAACAATTTTGTAGTCAGAGTTTTCGGGCCTAATTGTACCTCTATGGGTGGAGTTTCATACAAAACAGAATCTTCACCTACTACACCAGTTAAACAAAGTTTAGTTTTCTTGTACGGAATGTTTAAATCTTTAGCCAATTTTGTAGGAACTACTGTGATTTCTGCACCTGTATCAAGCAAAAAGTCAATCTCTTTCTCTTGTATGCTACCTTTCACAAAAATTCTTTTGTCATTGTGATGTATTACAGGGGAAAGGTAGCTACTCACAGCCCCAACAATTAGTTTTTTTCCTGCTCTTTTTGTGCTCTTAGAAGAGCCTGAGCGAGCTGTCCTAATGTTTCACTGGTCACTGGTGGAATTACTTCAGGGTTGTAGGCGGGCTGAGAAGGAGCAGAATTATGCATAGCATTTCTTTTATTATCTTGCAACTTCTTCCTACACTCTTTCTCCCAATGTCCTAGTTTTCCACAATAATTGCATTTCCCTTCTTTTTTAGACCATCTCTTGTCTCGATTTGTTGTGCTAAACATAGCTGCTGCTACTCTCACTTTTGCCTTAACATCAGAATCTCTTTCCCAAGTAGCTAACGTGTCTAAGTTACTTCTGAGAGTTTTGTTAGACCAAGTTAGATCTAGGAATGGCAAGGCTTTTCTGTACTCAGCTACAAGGCCATCTGACCAGATGCGGACTAAGGGTCCCTTGTCATCTAGCACACTTTCAGGATCATCAACTATTCCACTGTAAGTTACAGCTGACTGGCAAAACTTCTCAGTGTATTCACTTACAGTTTCCTCTTTCTTTTGTACACAGTTAGTGATTCTGGACCAGTCTATTTTGGGTCCCATAATATTCTTTAGAATTTTCAAAACACCTTCTCTCAAATCCGCTTTACTGGCATTTCGTAGTTCAGAAGTAACAGCAGACTCAAAACTGTTGAATTCAGATTCAGTTAGAATTTGTGACATCAGCTGTGTGACTTCTACTAACAACATGTCGTAGAGACGCATTTTGCTAATCAGTGCTCTTCTAAATTCACAAAAATTTGTGCGTGCTGAGGGTAAGCCCTGGGACAATCTCTCTATATCTTTAGGTTCCAGCATTTTTGCAATTGCTTGAACCTGGACAACAGCAGAGTTGGGAGGAACACTTTCAATTCCCTCAATTCCCTGAGATCTTCTCCTAGCACCACATACCTTCACCGAATCTACAGGCACATCAGTTACTGATTGGATGGCTACATCTTTTTCAAAGAAAGCTTGTAAGTCAGGATAAATGTTATCAGGCTGACTAACTTCCATATCAGTTTTTTCTAAAGCTTTGTTGCGGTTCAATTTCTTAGTCAAAGCGGATATTCTAGCCCGAAGCTCTTTGTTCTGTTCCTCTAGCTCTGAGTTACGCTGAGACTGTTGTGTAGCTAGCGCTAAACCAAATTCTCTGTGGCAGCAGATAATGCCTTTCACATTGTTCTTACGAATACATGCTCCAAGTACTTTTTTACACTCATCTACAGACCAAGTCTTGTCTGGATGGATCTCATATTTCTTAGTTAATTCTTGTCTAACTTTTTCAGTTACTATTAGGTTCATTTGCACTCCTAACAGTGATTTGAATTCGCTATCTGACCACAAAGGAGTTGCGAGACCACCTTTTTCAGTTGTGGGGATCAGCCTAGCGTTCTTTCTAACCATTTTGTGAGTTTCTTTGTTACCACACAATCACAACACTAAAACTTCTCTGATCAACAGAGGGTACGCTTGTTAACACAGATCAACTATAGTTAACCTTTCCTGAATTAACAGAAGACAACACAAACTACTAGCACTTTACACTAGTCTTCTCTGCCTAAACAGAGGGTAACAGATATTAGCACTTTACGCTAAACTTCTCTCCCTGAAGAGAGGATCAACAATTCTTCTCTGCCGAAACAAAGGATAACAGATATTAGCACGTAATGCTAATCTTCTCTATCTGAATAGAGGATAACTGATATTAGCACGTAATGCTAATCTTCTCTACCTGAATAGAGGATAACTGCTATTAGCACGTAATGCTAATCTTCTCTACCTGAAATAGAGGATAACTGATATTAGCACGTAATGCTAATCTTCTCTACCTGAAATAGAGGATAACTGATATTAGCATGTAATGCTAATCTTCTCTACCTGAATAGAGGATAACTTGTCTGTTAAACAAACCCTGCAGCTGTTTGTTAACACTTCTCTGGCGGCGCAGAGGATAACCACATGTACTGGCTTCTAATGGTTCTTTTGGATAGAGTGATACTCACCAACCCTTGGTACAGAAAGATTCAGTCTGGAACGAAGTCAGATCTTTGTTTAGCTTGTTGAGCTTCAATCTGGATTCAGGTGAGGAGCTCTATCCGGGTCACGGCACCAAAACTGTTGGAAATTTTTCTTAGAGACCAGGAGACGTTTTTGGATATCTTGAAGCAGAAGTTTCTCTTTATTAAGATACTCGCTGCTCTGCACTGCAGTCTTCAAAAAGTCGTCTAACTAAGGCAGTGATACATTGTAGTTTATATACATTTAGGGGGCAGTGCTTAGATCTGGAGACAAAGCACCTGGGTGACAACCCCAAACAAAGCATGCAAATGAAGTATTCAGGTATAGCAGCCTGCACCATTTACACCAGTCCTAATCCAATCATCATAACTACTCAAAGACTGGGCAGAGGTACCAAGAGCCATTACAAACAAAAGGTGAACATCTCAGTAATCTGGCTCATTTGACTTACAATAAGAGAACAGGAACTGGCAGGAACCTCTTGCTACAAACTTTGCTTGAGAGAATCATTTGTCTGATAACATTGTATTTACCTTAAATGCTAAATACAATATAATTCACCTTAGTTTTTATGTGATGCTATGTCAGAACATAAGATCAGCATATTTTCAACAGATTCTTAAATTTGTAATCCTTCAGCTCATATTTGATCGTTCCTGTTTCCTGTCCTCGTTCAGTCATCATTAGTTTTCCTTGTATCACCTTTGCCTTAATTAAGTTTATCGTTATCACCTGTCTTTATAAGTTGCATTCTGTTCAGTGTTTGGGGTCCGGTCTCGTCAATGAATGCGTGCATCTACCCTCCTCCTGTGGATTTACCTGTTTTGGAATTACCTGTGGAATATAATAAAGACTTTATCTTTGACCTTCGTCTTCGTTCGCCCCTTCCTCGCACGATACGTGACAGCCTCATTCATTCAAGTAAATGCATCTGTTATTTTGCAAAATGTGTGAAATATTTTATCTGCACTTACAACTGCTGTTTTTTGCTGTAATTGTGTGGTTTTGTAGATAAATTGTTGTGTAAATTAATTTTACTCATGCCAGCTTGATCAACTTGAGTTCTTTAATGGACTTTAAAATTGCTTTCATAATAATGAGATGTTTATAGATTTGTTAAATCATGTTATTTATGTATTCTAATCTATATAATTAAATCGAAAGTAAACATTTTGGCTAGGTAACGTTATCAATTTTAAATGAAATATTAATGAACAGTACAAGTTAATGAACAGGCTAGTCTGGCATGCTGCGCAACGGGCCGACTCCGGCTTGGATGGATGCGGCAGTGTCGGTAAGTTACGGCTGTCTCAGATTGATTGGGTCCAGAATCTGGCACTGAGTACACAGATATCCAGGCCGAGTGCAGCAGATGGGCAAGTCTCTGGCAGGCAAGAATTTACCTGAAACTGGCCTGAGTGTATGGAGAGGGATTGTGTATGAGGTCAAAACTGTACGTTTTCACTAAACTTTAGTGGAGTCAGCAGTTCGCTTGACAGTAAATAAGGATCTAATCCTAATGTATCTATTTAAAAAACAAACAAACATTGTTTTTCATTGTTGGTGAAGTGTTATTTTGGTTTCCGATCACCAAGGAGCTCCAGGCTACGCAAGGTCCTATAGATGGTGGCCATGACAAAAAAGTCATGTGACTGAAACCCATGAATAGGCACTGTATATTGTAACTAAAATGGTCATTTACCTGCATATTTTGGTCTTTTATGTTTTATATCTTTTTATATTTACTTTAAAAGGGAGTAGGTTAAGTGGTCTAAAAATCTAAATCGCTTATCGATAAAATGAAAAAAAAAAATGCATTGAGACAAATATCTTAATAATATAAAAGATTTGTAAATATTTTACATTTTTTAGCAAAAAATACATAGCCATTTTTACGTTTTAAATGTTGAAATATGTCCGAATGGTATGTTTCAGCATTAATAAAAACATACAAAAATATATGTCTTGTGATTGTAAGCATGTATAAACAATGTGTAATGATTCATCAGTACAATCAATTTGCAGCTTTATTTGAATCATGGTCGTACAGTCAGTGGTCAAAACACAAGCAAGGTTATAAATCAGGGCAAGCAGAATCATAAACCGGGAACAGGCCTAAGGTCAGGGCAGGAAATAGACATAAGACAGAAATAGACATAAGGCAGAAACAGGTCAGGGAAGATGGCTTAACAACAACAATACCAGGCAACATTGCAAAAGTCCAGGGGCAGGCAGCAATAGTTCCAAAATGTTAGGTAGACAGGGTAATAAAAGGCACTCCAAGATAGGGAATGATGTTAACCTTAATTCAAAAGAGTAAGAGAGGCATCCACAGTGGTCCGATTGGCTCAGTAGGCAAATTGATGACAATTCCTTACACACTACGCATTCCATACATTTGGAGAGAAATGATGTGAGCGCAACTGGACGAAAGTCATTTACCAGTTTTGCATGGGGTATTTTGGGTACCGGGGTGACAATAGAATTCTTCCCATTCAGGACTCTCAAAACAGCCTCTTAACTGTTCTGTTGAGTCTCTGGACCATATCTGAACCTGCTGAATGGCAGGCTTATTACTCTGTAATAGCTGCTTATATTTTGGTAGCAGATGGATAACATAACGTGATCGGAGTGTCACCGAGGCACAAATGCACCTTCCAAGTTACCAAAACATTTATCCAGATTCTTATCCAGTCTTGTCTGACAGGTTATTTCCATATTTGGCAGAAATGTGGATACATTGCATTTATTGAAATCACCAAGCAAAAGACTGGTCTAGGCACATAAACTAAAATTATGCAATAACTGTTATTTTACCAAATTTCTAAACGCATACAATATGGTCTGAATGAGACAGTCAGCAGTTCATAATGAGTCTAGCATTGTGTTTCACATACTGTAATATTCTTTGCCCACCTGCTGTTAATAAACATACACACAATTAAATATTAAATTATATATATTTAAAAAAAAAAAAAAACAACCTAAACTAAAACAAATGCTAAAACTAAAAAGGTGTCAGGCATTCACCACAGCCACCTCCATCTGCCACATCTAGCACCGCCCACTCGTTCATCATCACCTGAGTTCTAATCTGTTGCACCTGAACCTCATTGAGCCACACCCTATATAAGAGACACTCACGCACACTCTCATTGTCTGGTCTACCGTTCACATACTAACTTCCTTGAACTCTATGCTGTTTCCACGTGGACTTCTACATTGTGCTCTGATGATTGGCGTGGCTCAGTACCTGGACTCTGTATCATCTCAACGCTACAACACCATTCATGTGTGTGTGTTTGTGACAGAAGACCAGACCGCTAAAACAAAGAAAGATGAGCACTGAAACACCTGCTGCACCTAACCCTCTCACCGAGTTGATGAATGCCATTGAAGGCGGCATTTCAACCCACACCTGCGCCGCCATCTGCCTCAGGATCTCCCATGGCCATGCCTGCCACATTTGCAGGCGAGGCGGCTGAGTGTAGCGGTTTCCTTCTTAAAATCAACCTGTTCATCCAGATGCAACCACAAATGTTTCCGTCGGAGAATGCGAAGGTTGCCTTCCTTATCTCATTACTCACCGGTAAGGCCCTACAATGGGCAAAAGCTATTTGGAACTCTGAAAATCCTATCATTCATTCCTATGAACAGTTCACAAACCATTTCTCTGAGGTTTTCAGCACGACCAGTACACTTTCCACTTCCGACCAGCTCTTCCGTCTGCAGCAAGATACTACTTCAGTGAATGAATACACTCTCCACTTCCGTACGCTGGCGACATCTAGCGGCTGGAACGAGACAGCGCTGTTGGGAGCCTACAGACAGGGACTCAACCCGGACATTCGCGCTGCGGTGGCTTTGTACGACGACAGTATTGGACTGGAGTCCTTCCTGCAGAGAACCACTCGAGTTTCCCAGCGTCTAGCCGCCTGCCAGCCCCCAGTCTGCTGACGCTCTATCACGACAGTTCTCCTCTGACCACCCTCCACCGGAATGCCCCGAAGGTAAGATTTTTGTTCCTCGTTCTCAACGACTAAACCTTCTGGGCACAGCTCATCAGTCTCTGGGCTCTGGACACCCAGGTAGCCAACGGACCCTCTCGCTCCTTCAAACCCGATACTGGTGGCCCAGTATGCGCTGTGATACCATCAGTTACATCCAGAGCTGCTCTGTCTGTGCTATGTCTACCTCTCCCCGTCAACTTCCCACAGGAAAACTGGTACCACTACCCATTCCACAGAGGCCCTGGTCCCGTATTGGAGTGGACTTTGTGACCGATCTCCTGGGCTCCGAGGGTAACACCTGTTTCCTAATTATGGTCGATCGCTTCTCTAAGATGTGCAAGTTTTTCGCTTTAAGGGGGTTGCCCACAGTACTGGAGACGGCTAAACATCTGTTCCAACAGTTGTTTCATCACTTCGGCTTGCCCGAGGAGATTGTGTCGGACCAGGGACCTCAATTCATCTCTCACGTATGGAAAGCTTTCTTCAAGCTTCTTGGTGTTTCTGTTAATCTCTCCTCCGGTTATCATCCACAGACCAATGTCCAGACAGAGAGAAAGATCCAAGAGCTGGGACGTTACCTCTGGGCATACTGTCACGAGGACCAGCACAGCTGGAGCAGGTTCCTCCCGTGGGCCAAGTACGCACAGAGCTCTCTCCGCCAACATACCACCGGCTTAACACCTTTTCAGTGCGTACTCGGTTACCAGCCTCCGCTGTTCCCCTGGACGGAGGAACCTTCCCATGTTCCAGCTGTTGACCACTGGTTTCGGGAGAGCGAGAGAGTGTGGGACTCAGCTCATCACCATCTCCAGCGGGCTGTTCGACAACACAAGAGATTTGCTGGCATCAGAAGAAGACCTGCTCCCGCTTACCAACCTGGGGATCAGGTCTGGTTATCTACACGTGACCTTCGTCTGCGTCAGCCCTGCCGCAAGCTGAGTCCCCGCTATATTGGTCCGTTCAAGATCCTGAGGCGGATCAACGATGTCACCTTCCAGCTTCAGCTCCCTCCAAGGTACTGCATACACCCCACTTTCCATGTGTCACTCCTTAAACCCTTCTACCCCTCTGCCACAAAAACCCCGGGAGCTGAAGCGGAACCGACCTCCTCCAGAAATCCTGGATTAACCTTCCATCTACACGGTCCACGAGATCTTGGACTCACGGCGTCGAGGGGGCCACCTAGAATACCTCGTGGACTGGGAGGGGTACGGACCTGAGGAACGGTCCTGGGTACCCAGAGATGACATCCTAGATCCCACCTTACTTCTGGACTTCCATAGGAGTCACCCGGATCGTCCTGCCCCTCGCGGTCGTGGTCGCCCTCGGCGTCGTGTAAGGGCGTCGAGAGCCACCCCTGGAGGAGAGGGTAGTGTCAGGCATTCACCACAGCCACCTCCATCTGCCACACCTCCGGTAGCACCGCCCACTCGTTCATCATCACCTGAGTTCTAATCTGTTGCACCTGAACCTCATTGAGCCACGCCCTATATAAGAGACACTCACGCACACTCTCATTGTCTGGTCTACCTTTCACATGCTAACTTCCTTGAACTCTATGCTGTTTCCACGTGGACTTCTACATTGTGCTCTGACGATTGGCGTGGCTCAATACCTGGACTCTGTATCATCTCAACGCTACAACACCATTCATGTTTGTGTGTTTGTGACAGAAGGCAGCTAGTAATAAAACTTTAGCTAACATACAATTTTGTATTCTCGACTAGGCTACTAGCCAAAGTTAAATAACTAATACCTGAAGAAAATTTCACATTAGTTAATTTAGTGTTAATATGTTATAAGCTTTGCTCGTTAAAGTAATTTTTAATTTGGTAATTCAATAAGCTGACAAATTTGTTTGTTAATTGAAACGACAGTGCAGTTTACCGTGATAAAGTTTATGTACCGCCATGTTGATAAGTAAATGTTACTAGGTTAAACTGTTGCGCAAAAATCTGACAAAACACACACACAAAGACATTCATAACATATAGTTTTTACCTTGCTTGCTGGTCTTATTCTCTCATGAGGTGCATCTATACACAGCACAGATGTTCTCCGAAACTCTCCCACTTGCGTGTTCCATTCCCGAGCAAAACCCACAGTGCTGCCACGTTGGTTACGTGTCCTCGGAATGCGAATGGCGCACATGGCAAAAGACACTATAGAACCCATTATAATAAGTAATACTATCTACAATGGATGCCGGACAGTTACCTGATGCCCCGGTAACGCTGTTTCTGAGACAAAGGACAAACACTGTGTAAGTTGGGGCAATTCCTGTCAGTCCAAATGTAATAAATGAGGAAAACAAACAAACAAACAAAAAAAATCAATGGAGTGGCACCAAATAGGCTGTTATGGCAAATACAGTAGTATACAGCACTTTAAAAAAATACAGCAGGTCTCTGTATGTGGTGTTTGACGTCACAGAAAATTTTCATGATTCAAATGGAATTACAGTCATTTACTGTAAAGGGAGTTTGCAGTATTATACTGGGTAATATACAGTAAATAACTTCAACATCCCATCTATGGCGCACCTCTGCGTGCTTCGGCCGATACTCGGCCAATAGGAAGAGGAATTCCAAGGCTTATATAGTGTGTCTGGTTGCAGCTGTGCGTGTGCAATGGATGATAGGAAATGTAGTCCAGGGTGTGGTGCAACAGTCTGTGCAATGTGAAATGGCAAAGCGACCTCTGGTGGTGAGCGGACTGGCAATCAGGACCAGATTCATGACACTTAATAGATGAACTGCATTTATTTTTATTTTTTTTCCTTTTAGTATTAATTGATCCTTATATTATGTTTCAATTACAATTGAATGATATTTGCACATAAAAATAGATTATCTAATAAGTTAGAATAAAGGATAAACTGAAATTCACAGCATTTAAACAAGTTCTGCTAGTGTATTTTGAAGGCTTCTATCGGATTATTTAGGGTAAATGTCATTATGCAACTATGCATTACTTTACAGAGAGCTTAGCTATGTTGTACCGTACGAACAACTGGTGCAACTGAATAATGTGTAGATTTAGTTACAAACTAGTTAGTAATTACTAAGCCTCTAGTGTGGACCTAACACTCTAATTTAAGTAAGAACTTACAAATGGCTGGTGCAACCCTACCCTGTTGTGTGTGTATGTGTATATATATATATACAGTCATGTGAAAAAGTTAGGACACCCTATTGAATTTCATGGTTTTCTGTATCAGGACATGGCAGGACATGGTCCTTGGCAGGTCTTAAAATTTGGAAAATGAATCCTCAGATAAACATCATCACATGACATATTGCACAGTGTCATTATTTATTTAAGAAAAATACAGCCAAGAGGGAAAGACCATGTGTGACAAAGTTAGGACACCCTATGAGTCAACTGCCTGTAGATCCACTTTTAGCAGCAATAACTTGAAACATTCATTTTCTGTGTGACTTCATCAGTCTCTCACATCATTCTGGAGGAATTTGGACCACTCTTCTTTTCAACGTTGCTCCAGTTTGTTGAGGTTTGTGGGCATTTGCTTATGCACAGCTCTCACCACAGCATTTGAGTCAGGATGAACTCTGGACTTGGACTGGGCTATTGCAACACCTTGATTTTCTTTTCAGCCATTCTGTTTTAGATTTGCTGGTGTGCTTGGAATCCTTGTCCTGTTGCATGACCCAATTTTGGCCCAACTTTAGATGTCGGACAGATGCCCTCATATTTGACTCTAGAGTACTTTGATATCCAGAGGAGTTCATGGCCAACTCAATGACTGTGAGGTGCCCAGGTCCTGTGGCTACAAAACAAGCCCAAAATTATCAGCCCTCCTCCAGCATGCTTGTCTTTTGGTATGAGGTGTTTGTGCTGATATGCTCTTTAGGTTTTTACCAAACTTGGCGCTGTGATTTATGGCCAAACATCTCCACTTCGGTCTCGTCTGTTCAAAGGACATTATTCTAGAAGACTTGTGTTTTGTTCAGATGCAACTTTGCAGGCCTAAACTGTGTTGCAATGTTTTTTTTAGATAGAAGAGGCTTTCTTCTGCCAAGCCTTCCAAACAAGTCATTTTTGTCCCATATTTTTCTAATGGTATTGTCATGAACTTTATCATTTAACATGTTAACTGAGGCCTGTAGAGTCTGAGGTGTAGTTCTTGGGTTGTCTGCCATTTCTCTGAGCTTTTGGGGTGAATTTTCTGGGATGTCCACTCTTGGAAGGAGAGGTGTCTGTTTTAAATGTCTTCCACTTGTGAATAAACATCAAATTGTTTGGAAATGGCCGTATTACTCTTCTCAGATGGATGGCAGCAACAATTGCTTCTCTAAGATGATTGCTGATGTCTTACCTACTTGGCATTGTGTTAACACACATCTGAAGTCTCCAGACCAGCGAACTGCCAAAGCTTATGCTTTTATAGAGGCGCTCAGACTTACTGATGATCAGTTAATCAAAAGTATTTGATTAGCAGTGCCTGACTGTTATTTACCCTCTTAATTCCAATGTTAACAGTAAGGGTGTCCTAACTTTGTCACACATAGCTTTTCCATTTTGGCTTTATTTTTGTTCAGTAAATAATGACACAGTGCAATTTGTCATGTTTTGTTGTTCATCTGAGGTTTTATTTTCAAAATTTTAAGACCAGCCAAGGACCAGTTATTTTCAATAATGTCCTGATATGGAAAACCATGGAATTCAAAAGGGTGTCCTAACTTTTTCACATGACTGTATATATGTAACGCCAAGCCAGCAGAGGGAGCCCTCACCCTAGAACTGCCTGCATGCTCCCTCTGCTGCTTCTATTGTTACTTCCTGTTTGTCACTATTTAAAGACTGGCCATGTGCTCAAGACTCTGCGAAGTATTGCCAGTTCAACCTGCCTTACCGAGCGTTTACTATTACTCTGTTGGATTACCTGTTGCCATCTTGCTTTGTTTATGGACTATTGAGTTTACGGATTACCCCTATTGGATTGTTTGCTGTTTCTGGACTGACTTTACGGTATTTGACCCACTGCCTGCTTTATCTCTCTGCTGCTTGGATTACGTTTATGTGTTGTATGCTGTTGGACTGCTCTTCTGGTAATCGACCCTCTGCCTGTTTCCATGTTTATGTGTGCTGTCATTTGTAATAAACTTCCGCAATTGGATTCAAACGCCGCCTCAGCGTCCTCCGTTACAGAATACTTCGCCTCCCCTGAATCCAGCGGAAGTTACGACATACACAACCAAAATCATGAACCCAGCAGTATCTCGTCTCATCTGCCTTCGTCAAGGTGACCGGGCCATAGAGGATTATGTTAAGGATTTTTGTGGACTGTGTCACTTGGTAGATTTTAATGATGTGGCTCTAAAAGACTTTTTTCGTTTTGGATTGAACGAGCCCCTTAGTTCAAGTCTGCCAGGGGGGAAAATTTGTTGGTCACTGGAGGAATATATCGATCATGCCCTGCTCTTAAGCGGATCACCATACACTGTTGGGATTGCGGACGAGGGACCCCGCAACCCCGCAGTAGCCACATCCACCAAGCCAAAGCCTGTTCAAGCCACATCCACCAAGCCGAAGCCTGTTCACGTCATGCCTGCCAAGCCAAAGCCTGCTCAAGCCACATCCACCGAGCCAAAGCCTGCTCACGCCAAGCCTGCCGCTCCAGGGCCTGCTCACGCCAAGCCTGCCGCTCCAGGGCCTGCTCACGCCAAGCCTGCCGCTCCAGGGCCTGCTCACGCCAAGCCTGCCGCTCCAGGGCCTGCTCACGCCAAGCCTGCCGCTCCAGGGCCTGCTCACGCCACGCCTGCTACTCCCGAGCCAGTCCACAAGATGGCCGCCATCCCAGAGCCAGTCCACAAGATGGCCGCCATCCCAGAGCCAGTCCACAAGATGGCCGCCATCCCAGAGCCAGTCCACAAGATGGCCGCCATCCCAGAGCCAGTCCACAAGATGGCCGCCATTCCCAAACCTGTTCACAAGATGGCCACCGTCCCAGAGCCAATCCACAAGATGGCCGCCTTCCCCAAGCCACGCAGAGCCCACGCTCCCAAGCCACGCAGAGCCCACGCTCCCAAGCCACGCAGAGCCCACGCTCCCAAGCCACGCAGAGCCCACGCTCCCAAGCCACGCAGAGCCCACGCTCCCAAGCCACGCAGAGCCCACGCTCCCAAGCCATAAGTCCATAGCATCAGCACCCTCGAGGTCAACAGACACCCCACTATCTACTGTGCTGCCTGTAATGGCCATCGCCATTTTCAGTGTGTGGGCAGCACGCTGTGCTCTAGAGGCCTCATCTGTCCACAAGTCTGCTCCCGAGGCCTCGCCTGTCCACGAGTCTGCTCCCGAGGCCTCGCCTGTCCACGAGTCTGCTCCCGAGGCCTCGCCTGTCCACGAGTCTGCTCCCGAGGCCTCGCCTGTCCACGAGTCTGCTCCCGAGGCCTCGCCTGTCCACGAGTCTGCTCCCGAGGCCTCGCCTGTCCACGAGTCTGCTCCCGAGGCCTCGCCTGTCCACGAGTCTGCTCCCGAGGCCTCGCCTGTCCACGAGTCTGCTCCCGAGGCCTCGCCTGTCCACGAGTCTGCTCCCGAGGCCTCGCCGGTACACGAGTTAACCCCAGAGGCCTCGCCGGTACACGAGTTAACCCCAGAGGCCTCGCCTGTCCATGAGTCTACGCCAGAGGCCTCTTCTGTCAACGAATCTGCGCCAATGCCCCCAGAAGCAGCAGCTCCGGCTGCAGAACCCCCTAAAGGGGCGGCATTTCCCCAAGGACTCTCTGCCTGTCCTGTCACGGCCATGAAGGCCGTTTATAACTTCCCTGCCTCACCTGCCCAAGCATCTGCGCCCATGCCCTCAGAGGTGTCAGCGCATGCTGTAGATCCTCCTATGGGGGCGGCGTTCCAGGATGAACTCTCTGCCCGCCAGGTCGCAATCAAGAAGACCAATATGGAACTCTCTGTCTGTCATGCCACGACCAAAGAAATCATTTGTGTAGACACCGCTCTGCTATGCATGTCATTAGTCCCACTATGGATAACTCTGCTCCTGTCTGCTCTACCTGCCCTGCAATGGCTCCCTGTTCTGCCTGCTCTGCCTGCCTCGCCATGGCTTCTTGTTCTGCCTGCTCTGCCTGCCTCGCCATGGCTCCCTGCTCTACCTGTTCTGCCTGCCCCACCATGGTCCCCTACTCTGCCATTGCTCCATGGCCCAGGCCCTCCAGTACTTCACGGTCTGCTACTGCTCCACGGCCCTGGTCCTCCAAAGTTTCACGGTCCGCTATTGCTCCACGGCCCAGGACCTCCAGTGTTCCACTGTCTGCCACAGCTCCCCGGTCCAGGTCCTCCAGTGCTTCACTGTCTGCCACTGCTCCATGGCCCAGGTCCTCCAGTGCTTCACTGTCTGTCCCTGCTCCACGATCCAGGTCCTCCAGTGCTTCACTGTCCGTCCCTGCTCCATGATCCAGGCCCACCTGCTCTACATGGACCTGGCCCTCCGTCCCACCCCCTGTTTTGCCTCTGTTCCCCCACCCACCTGGACTGTTGTTGTTTTGAGCGCCAGGAGTCGCTCCTAGGGGGGGGGATTCTGTAACGCCAAGCCAGCAGAGGGAGCCCTCACCCTAGAACTGCCTGCATGCTCCCTCTGCTGCTTCTATTGTTACTTCCTGTTTGTCACTATTTAAAGACTGGCCATGTGCTCAAGACTCTGCGAAGTATTGCCAGTTCAACCTGCCTTACCGAGCGTTTACTATTACTCTGTTGGATTACCTGTTGCCATCTTGCTTTGTTTATGGACTATTGAGTTTACGGATTACCCCTATTGGATTGTTTGCTGTTTCTGGACTGACTTTACGGTATTTGACCCACTGCCTGCTTTATCTCTCTGCTGCTTGGATTACGTTTGTGTTGTATGCTGTTGGACTGCTCTTCTGGTAATCGACCCTCTGCCTGTTTCCATGTTTATGTGTGCTGTCATTTGTAATAAACTTCCGCAATTGGATTCAAACGCCGCCTCAGCGTCCTCCGTTACAATATATATATATGTGTATGTAAATATATAGATATATATATACATACAGTGCCCTCCATAAGTATTGGAACATTAAAGAAAAAATTGCTTTGTTTGCTGTGGAGTGAAGACATTTGCAAATATGATTAAAAGATGAATATGAGACAAAACTACAGAATGTCACATTTTATTATTAGCTGTTTCAACACATACATGTTTTACCAAATAAAAAGGACAGCACTTCTAGAGTTCATCCCACTATTTGATGTGAGCATAAGTATTGGGACGGCTGAACTTAAGGCAGATGTAAAAGACTAAAAGCTATTATTTTGTTGCAGATCCATTGCGTGCAATCAGAACAGTGAGTCTGCGACCCATAGACATCACCAGTGTCTTGGTCTCATCCTTGGAAATGCTTTTCCCAGCCTTTAATGCAGCCAGTTCCAACTGTTGCTTGTTTTGGGGAGTTTCTGCCTGTCTTCTCTTCAGCTGGTTAAATTCATGTTCAGTCGGATTTAACTCTGGAGTTTGATTTAGGTATTCTAAGATTTTACATTTCATTTTTTTTCCCCTGATAAACTCCTTGACTGAACTGGCAGGGTGTTTTGGGTCTTTGTTCTGATGCAATGAGAAGCACTTTCTGATGAGTCTGGTGGCATTTTCTTGAATACTGGTAGCCAAGATGGTTTTGTACCCTTCCAAATTCCTTCTGCTGCTGCCATCATACACTAGGTCATCATGAAAATTGAGAGAGCCTGTTCCAGAGACAGCCATGCATGCCCATGCCATGACACCACCTCCACCATGCTTTACAGATGAGGTTGTATGCTTAGGATCATTTGCAGTTCCCTTTTTTCTCCACACTTTTGATTTCCCATCACTTAGATAAAGGTTATCTTTGTCTCATCTGTCCATAAAACTCTTTGCTTTTGCAAACTCTAATCTTGCCTTTCTATTTTTGCTGCTGGTCAGAGGTTTGCAGCTTGTTGTGTAGCTTCAGTAATTCTATGTCAAAGTCTCCTGTGGACAATAGATTGTCAGAGCATCACCCCAGCTTTCTGATTTTACAGACATGTATTTTATTTTTATGTATTTCATCAACTCTGTTGTTTTTCTCAGCTGATCAGGTCATTGTTGGCTGCTGATGTCTCTGGTGGTCTCCAAACTCTTGATTTCTCCATGCCCTTTTCTATAGCTCTAATTGACCTCCTTTTTTCTTTCAGCATCCAAATTGCTTGCTTTTCTCTCAGAGTCAGCTCCCTCGTCTTCATCCTGGTTTGTGTGTCGTCATTGAATGCAAGACTCAGAATGCAGAAACAATGGATACAACTGATACGACACATTTCCTGTTTTTATTATCTGAACAAATAATGCAACATGACACAGCAGATCACACAGAAAGACCTGTGAGGCAACTGTTCCAATTCTTATTTTCACATCAGATAGTGGGATGAACTCTAAAAGTGTTGATCTTCTTAGCTGGTAAAATATGTATGTGTTGAAACACCCAAAAGAAAGTGTGACATACTTATACATATATATATATATATATATATATATATATATATATATATATATATATATATATATACACACATATATATATACACACACACATACTGGGGGATTGATTCTCAGTACGTCTGAACCTCAACATCTGTGTGAACATCTCCCCAGTGGCGTTACAAGATGGTGCAACTTTAGAAATTTGCGTGCAGTCTTGTGCTGTTTTGACTCCTTCATCATCCAGATCAGCATTTTACAAATCTTTATTCCTCCTGGATTAAAAATACATGATTTTATCCATGCTGTGTTTATTTTTATTTGAACTTCTGTTCACTCTAAGTTTATTCACACCTAAAATTCTGAACCAACTGTTTTTTATACTCATTCAGTTTCTTCTGTTTTTGCTCTTCCTGCTCTGCACTGTGCTACAGCCCCTTCATGGGCGTGGCCCCATATTGCTGCTTGCAGCTATATTTATTAATATTATTTCTCCTCTATTCGGCACACTTGTAATGATGGTCATGAATAATGACCTGACCAAATTTGGGGCCCCTAGGAGGACCAACTCCATAGGGCCACCACCAGCTCAAAAAAATCACTTTTCAAATAGCTATAACTTAAGAACACTTTGATACAGAAAAATGAAACTTAGTAAACCTGATTACTTTCCTCATGCTGAAGCTTACATTAAGACTCCACCCATTACAGTAGCCGCCATTTTGAAAAGTACAGTATTCATTTTTTTTTTATACTCCTCCTTCAAAATATATCCAATTCTTACAAATATTGGCTCAGATGATCTTTGGACTGAGCCGCATAGAAATGACAGAACTGATTTTTGATATTCATCTTTGTTCAAAAGTTATGATGTCACAAACCTTTGTAAGTTGACCAAAAATTTGTTCTCAGCCAAACTTTGATCAATCGAAATGAAACTTGATGCACTTCATCCACACTATGATGACTATATCTCATTTTTCATTTTCCATGAATGTGCCTGTCCACCATATTGAAGTAAATGAAAAACAATTTTTTCACTTCTCCTCCTACAAATTTTGTCCAATTTTGTCCAAAATCAAAACAAATGATCTTTGGACTAAGCCACACAGAAATGGCTGAATGGATTTTTGAAATTGGCTTCATTTTGAGTTCATTCTCACTTGAACTTCTGAAATTTAGCAGCTAGATGAATACATATCTTCTCAGTGGTGTATGGTGATAACTTGACTTGAAAAGTTGGGTGTTTAAATCTCATGTGGTTATATGTTCAAGTTGTTTTAATATTATTATAAGTGTGATCAAAAATTTATTTTGAACAATGCTCTGCATTTTACTTTTCTTAACCTTTTTATTAGTAATCTTAGGATTGGTATGATGACTCTCTAGACCAGGGGTGGTGAACTCCGGTCCTGGAGAGCCACAGCCCTGCTGATTTCAGCTCCAACTCTAATTAAAACTCACCTGCCTATAGCTTTCTTGTAACCCTTCAGACCTTGGTTAGCTTGTTCAGGTGTGTTTGATTATGGTTGAAGCAAAACTCTGCAGGTCTGCTGACTGACGTTCGCCACCCCTCTTCTAGACTTTCAAAAATGTGAAAATGTTTGCAATAGAGCAATAAACCCTGTGGATAAGCAGTTTGTAAAATAGACAGAAGGACAGAATAATAATAAACTATACTTTATAAAAGCTACAGAAAATAAAGGAAAGGAAAGGACGTGACATGTTGTAACGCGGAGAGGGAGGCGAGAGGCAAGCGGATCCAAATGCGAGCTTTTATTAACAGGACGAGACAAAAACATGGTCGAACAGGCGGGGTCAAAACAGTAGCAAACAGGTATGTATGGAGCAAGACACAAGAATAGTCCGAGAGGCAGGCGTGGGTCGATCCGGGGCGAACGTAATCCGTAGGGGGCAAGACGAGGGAATAATCCGTGAAACGAGCGAGCAGTCCGAAAGGCAGGCGGTGAGACGTAACGAGATGGCCAGGCAAGAAAGCTAAACACAGGGAAACTCTGGAACAAGGGAAACTAGGGAACGCGATACAACAATGCAATAAACACAACTTTAACCACAATACTCAATAGTATGGTGTTCCATACTTGGAATTTGTGCTCTGCATTTCACTCATCCAAGTGCACACACTCCACAAGACAATCCAAAAAAAGGCCAGCATAACACGCAAACATGACTAGACAATGAGTGCAGAAGAAGGTACAACTTAAATAGTGAACAAAAACAAGGTAATTAATTAAAAACAGCTAAACAGACGGACTTGATGATGGTGACCATGGAAGCTAAATAGTAATGGGAAATACAACAAGTGACACAACACAAGTGACTGAAGAAAAACTAAAAATCCGCCATAACATAGGCTGTATTTACACTTGGCATTAACATGCTACTTGTATTCAAATATTGACAACATTAAAAAGACAAGTGTAAGATCAAAACAAATGTTTAAGCTGATTAGTCAAAACATTTAGTTGCTATAACTAGAGTTGTAGCTCTGGAACCAAATAATCTTATATATTACAGTTTGAATTCACAGTTATCATAAAACATGCTAAATGTAGTTTATTTAGCATGTATTTATTGAATGAACAAGTAAGACATTCCTTGTTACTGGCATTAGAGCAGTCATTGCCCATAGAGTCAATGTAGTGTTTGCCTTTATGTGGTATATTCTTCAGCATAATGGTAAACACAACTTCAACATTACAGAAGCTCCTTTAAATGTCAACCATAACATAACACTTTACTGTCCTTATACAGTCCCACGCAAAGCATGCAGGGAAGTAGAAATCCACTACACAGTTTCCAAAGTTAAATAAAAATTTGAGTTACTATAATTAAATTTTTGACAAAATTCAGTTATCACAGAAATTTGAGTTTAAATTACATACAATATTAAATTAATGTAAGGATCAACAATATTATGTCAACTGAACTCAAAATAATGTTTGACTATGTTGAATGTTTGAATGTTAACTTTAAAAGGTTTAATTAAATCAATAAATTTAATTTTTTAACTTGCAGGCATGCATTTATTTAAGTTGTGGTAAAAGATACCCTGAATTACATTTTCCATATAAACTTTAGTGTAACTCGTCCCACGCCATTTGTCATAGACTCATGAATGAGGCTTCAAATCGTGCAGCTTATTGAGTAAAGGTGTGCATTGACTTGTGCAAGTGACTAGGTGTATGATGTTAGCACAGTGGTTGAAAAATCCCATAGACTTAACATTAGACAAAAATTTGTGATTTTATATCTCCACATGAGAATGTCATAGAGACTTGGGGGTGAGCTCAACTCCTTCTGCCTAGCAAGCAACCAGATGGTGACATTTCACTTTCTAGCCATGCCCTAGCAACCAGTTACAGCACCGTCCGTCCTTCCATCCATCTGTCTGTCTGTCACTAAACTTTCAAACTTCAGTCTTTTAAAACTTCTTCAAAATTTTAGGCTAGGCTTTTTCAAGCCAACCTCAACGTTTGTTCACAAACTTTACTCATTTAGTTGATTCTGCTATTTCCTGTTTACTCTGTAAAAACTGCTTTGACAGTTTGTATTGTATATAGCGTTATACAAATAAAGGTGATTTGACTTAAAGATGACTTGTAAACTAAAAACTGCACCCCCCCCCCCCAAGATATTTATTTAGTTAGTAAGTTAGTTAGTTAGTTAGTTACAGTTGCTACACATAGAGAACAATCAAGCATGGCAAGCCATCATTACATTATAGTATATGTCATTCTCTGTGTCTTTTCATTTCTTTCCAGTGCCCTGTCCAGCCTCTTCAGCTTTTTAATCATGACAGTTAATCAACCGCTAACTCATTAAATGTCTGAATGCTGGACAAAAGGCCTCCTGATGGGCTCATTGTCGTGCATCTCTGTGTTTATGAATATGGTATCATAGCAACCGTATGGATGGGAAAATGGCTGGGCAGTCTTTGACACTGGCCTCACATCCAGTGAAAGAATGCAGAATGCAGAGTTATTTTTCTGGTCTTGAGTTATTATTGTTTGAGAGCTCTCTGTCATTTTTGTGAGGGTATGTATTTGTCATTTAATAATGGAAGAGTGATTGTTATTTTGGTGTCATCCTGATTAAAAAACAAACAAACAAACAACAGCAACAACAACAACAACAACAAAAAAACAAAACAGAAATACACTCTTAAAACATAATAATAAAATGTGGTTTTTACCTTAATTCATCAGTTGTTCCACAATCTAGGCTATTTTTTCCAGGCTCAGTGGAACCACATTAGAAAAAATAAAATAAACCAAGCAACTATTTGTGGCACTGGATTAGATGTATTAATTGGTGTAATATATTTTGGGACTCACACAGACTGGATTCCAGTGAACTAAACAGTCACCATAGGCAGGCAACAGAAGATCTCTGCCAGCATCGCTCAAACATGTAGCTTGACCCGTAAAGCTTCTGGCATCTCCTGGCAAGTGTGAAGTGGGCTGGAGAGAGAAGGAGGGGTGCTGAAGGCTTTAATACACACAGTATTAAAAAAAATCACCATGCATATTGTTAATGTTACTGTTGTTATTAATTATTAAGATGTTTTCCAATACAAATTCCATGGTTGTTTATTATTGTTGTTATTGTTATTGTTATTAAAGAAACCATAAAACCTTAGTAATGAGGAGCTTGGGTTTTGCCTGTGTCATGATCTTACAGTTAAACTTTGTATTCTTTGCAATTACTATTGCAATTTTTCAAGACAAAGTTTTTTTTTTTTTTTCGTTGTGTAGACAGAGTCAGCCCAGAGCATACAAACTGTTTCTGGAAACCTATTTGGTTTGACTTCATATCTGGTGTTAATGCATCTATTCTTTTAACTTCTTGTAGCCTAGAATATTTACATATTTTATATATACATCAGAGGAGAGGCTATCGTGTTCAGCTGCATAGTCGGAATCTAAGGCTGAGTTGGTGGCCATGCTTCTCTGGACAGCCAAGACCATCGGGTTGGAGGTGGACTCTCCATTACAAATTAGCTCAAATTACAAATGGTAATCAATATGGCAAAAAAAGGGTGGGACTAGGGATTGGGTTTAGTAGTAGGTCAGATTAGCTCAATGCAGTGCCTAGGTTCTCATAATGTGATGAGTCACAGAATTCAGTACAACCCCAAAAAGAAACAAGGTTGTAAAGATGTAAATGATCTAAATCAGGGGTTTTCAACTCTGACCCACGAGATCCACTTTCCTGCAGAGTTTAGCTCCAACCTTCAAACACACCTGCCTGTAGCTTTCTATTAGAATATAAATGAGTAATAGGATAAAGACAATGATTACCTTGTTCATGTGTGTTTGATTGAGGTTGCAACTGAATTGTGCAGGAAAGTGGATCACGCAGGCAAGAGTTAAGAACCCCTGTTCTAAACTCTGAACCAAACCAAATTGCAATATTTGTGTTCATATTCCTGAGTAATATCTGCATGCACCAAATTCTGAGTTTTCTCGTTGTGTTGTTTTCTCATTTCGTTGGACCCCTCTGTAGGTTGCTGTATACCAAGTGTCCTCAATGTAGAGTTTGGTTAAATAGTTTACTTCCATTCATCCATTGACAAATTGCCAGCAATATTCACAAAACTATATCAACATAGTATGTGATAAAAAGCGAAAACTTAAATAAGAGGTAATTATTCAAAAAAAAAAAAAAAAAAAAGGGCTAAAGTCTAATATAATATAATATAATAGCTTATAGTATGATATAATAGCTTTAGAATATTTATTTATTTAATTATTTCATTTATTTAACTACGTAACAAATAACATAACAGAAATGGTAAACATAGTGTAGAATAAAAGTACGCTATCTATTGAAAAACACATTAAAAACAATCATAACGTGCAATAGGAGTTTTGGCATGGTTGTATTTTGGTACTCATACCTCAAGTAAAAACAAATCAAATTAAGATATTTCAGTCATTATCGAAGTTCAGTATAGACGTGTACACGCTGCATCACATTTTTACTGTCGTATAGGAGTTTTCGCCGCATTTCGCGACAGGATACACACACAGCAGTGGTCATCTGTTTGACGGCAAACAAAAGAGCATGGCTTCAAGTAAGAAGGAACATTCAGACTCATTCTTCCCACTGGTTGCTCTTTTGTGACTAATGTTCTCAGTTGGTCACACGAGCATATGATTTTTTTTTTTTTTTTTTTTTTTTGCTACAACATGGGAATAATCAATGCTCATTGCTGATGAATAGTTTTTCTTTTATCATATTTATATTTATATGGTAACGTGGTTAACATTCAGCCCATTCCTTTTCATCAGTATTATTTGTGATTTAAATTTGTGAACAGGCTTTTTTTTTTTTTTGCAGGCTTATGACGCTTTTCCCTTTCACTTTTGAATTCGGAATGTTGGTTTTGCTTACATCTATAGGCCACACCTTTCAATTTTAAGATTGAAACAAATGCTTAAAAGATGGATTCATTGTTATTTTTCATTAAAAAGCACAAAAAAAAGTCCAGAGCCCTGATTTGGTCCAAGTGGGAAGCAAGGGAGACTTGAGAATCACGGTCAGGAATGTTTCGCCGGGCCAGCACCTACGTAAGTCCGGCCCCTCCCAGCGTAATCCCGTGGAGCTCCCAAGAGATGGGGCTCCACGGTGGCTGCTCAGTCAGAGTCCGATGCTGAGTTGATGGCCTTGTTCCTCCGGGCCTCCAAGAGCATCAGGTTGGAGGTGAATTTCCTACCTTCTTCCGAGCGCTTAAGGCTGGATGATTGGTTTCTAGGCTCCGGATGTGACTCCCAACCATGCTCCACCCCAGTGCCTTTCTTTCCGGAGGTTCATGAAGAGCTCACTAAAACTAGGAAGGCCCTTTACACCGCTGGTTCACATTTGAGTTCACATTGAGTGTGTGGTTGCGGTGCATTTATGCCTGCAAAACGCTGCCACCTGGAGGAATTGTCCACGCCTCCCGTCCAAGCCTGTAAGCTGTCGTCAGCTCTCGCTGCCAAGGCTTACAGCGCTGCGTGCCAGGCCGCCTTCGCCCTGCACGCCATGGCCATCCTGCAGGCCCACCAGGCTAAGGCGCTGAGAAAGCTGCACGAGGGTAGTTCTGAGTCGGGGTTGATGCAGGAACTGCGCACGGCGACCGATTTCGCTCTCCAGGTGACGAAGGTCACGGCACGGTCCCTCGGTCAGGTGATGTCTACTACGGTAGTCCAGGAGATGAGTGATGAACTTTGCTTTCTTGGCACACCTATCTCCCAAGCTGGCCTCTTCGGTGACACTGTCGAGGACTTTGCCCAGCAGTTCTCGGCAGTACAGAAGCAGACAGAGGCCATCAAGCACCTCTTGCTTGCTCACCCGTGATGTTGCGAACACCAAGCCGCTGGGTGCCAGGTCTTTGTCTGCAAAGAAGGGCATCTGGATCCTCAACTATCTCGACGACTGGCTTATATTAGCTGACTAGCGAGATTTGTTGTGCAAGCACAGGAATCTAGTGCTCCGGCACCTCAGCAATCTGGGGCTTCAGGTCAACTGGGAGAAGGCTCCCCTGTGCAGAGCATCTTTTTTCTCGGTATGGAGTTAGATTCGGTCAACATGACAGCACGTCTTACAACGAGCGCACACAGTCAGTGCTGAACTGCCTGGATTCATTCAGGGGCAAGACGGCAGTCCCTTTAAAAGTTTTCAAGAGCCTCCTGGGGCATATGGCAGCCACAGCGGCAGTCATGGCGCTCGGCCTGTTACGTATGAGACAGATTGGCTGCATGGCCAGATCCTAAGATGGGCATGGCACGTGGCACTTTCCAGGTTACGTATTGAGCTTTATTTTGCCCTGACACGCTTGCCTTTTAGCATTTGTATCTCAATTATGTAACACAGTTCAGGTTGTGGGTTTTCAATAGGGACCCCGTGACATCAGTCGACGTAACGTCAAACGTGACGTATGGTTACGTGTGTAATCCTCGTTCCTTGAAGGAGGGAATGGAGACATTACCTCCCTCATGCCACAATTTTGAACGGCGCTGAATGCTGGGATGCACCTCAGCTCCTCAAAACAAACCTGAATGAGTGGATGCACGTCGCCATCTTATATACCTATATATATATATATATAAATTCCACTTGCCAATTCTCATTGGCCTTTTCTTCTTAAGCTTTGAGGTGATTGGTTTCCCAAGTGACACCCCGTGATACCAGTCGATGTAACGTCTCCGTTCCCTCCTTCAGGGAACGAGGGTTAGATAAGTAACCGAGATGTTCTCTTGCTGCTTGAACTGAGGTGCTAAAACAATCGTTTATGCCATATTTCGGAGCATCAAAACAGTATTTATTGTTTGAATTCTATTATGAATTTGGCAAAATTTTAAAGCTGATACTTCATTTATTAAAAAGTAACAAAGTACAAAGTTTATTGCAATTACTGGACAGCAAGTGCGCTACAAATAATATGAAGTTCACCCATTAACAGAACACAGCATATAGACTAAAGATCTTGATGAGAAGAAGCTATAGTATCGATTATAAATGAGAATCGTTACTGATATTGTTAATGTCCACACAGCTGACAGCTTCACCTGTTGTAGTTTGTTCAAGTAATGCACGAAATAGACACTGCTTTTCTGCACTTTCATTTAGCACGTCTTCATCATTTCACTCTCACGCAGCACAATGAAGCTGCTTTTAGCATGTGTGCTGTCAACGCTGGTGTTCGGCAGAGATGAGGACTGTTTGAAATACTTTTTCCACTAAAACTTTGATATGCATCATCTTTATTGACATCTTTATTACGTCAACATAAACTCTGTGATTGCAAAACAATCAGGAAAAAAGCAACCCTGGTGCCATCAGAAAAAATGGTGTCCAGTGGGCACATGCATTGACAGTAACTCTGTGGCAGTTTGGATTGAAAAGTTACAGCAATGAAAGGGTTAAAAACAAATGCTTTTAAATCATTCTGATAGACTGAGAATGAGCTGAAAGATTCCTTATCCTATGAGGTCATCTTGTGTTCATCCTTGGTATTATAGTCTTCATCTGCCATTTTTGAAAACGACACACTTCCTGCTGCCAGTTGGTGGTGCTTGGTGACTCTCAATAGTCACATCTATTTGATCGGCATCATACACCGAACAAACTCCTGAAGTTTCATCAGAATCAGACAATGTGTGCAATAGTTATTAGCCATTTCCTGTTTCTCATTTCTCGCCATAATTTCGTCACCTCGCCACGACCAAACCGTTCGAGATATCAAAAATCCCCTGGCGATTTTGCATCCCCAATGTCTTGAGGTCATGCTGACCGAGTTTGGTGGCCATCCGAATAAAGGCCTCCGAGGAGTATTTCAAATTCCAGAGCATGCGCTTTTTACACAGCCCTGAATAACTCACTTCCTGTTGGGATTAGCTAATGACATAGAGTGCATGAGTTGTTCGGCTCAGTGAGATCTATATGTGTACCGAGTTTCATATGTATATGTGCAAGTATGTGTGGGATATACATCAAGTTTTCGGAAGGTGTTCCAGGGGGCGCTGTACAGCCCCTGTGCCACGCCCGGGTCCCAGTCTCTGCGGCGTCCTAATGACAGCAGATTCCAACATGTGTGCCGATTTTCAAGAGTTTTTGAACATGTTAAGGCCCCCAAAAACCCCCGGATAGTCGAAAAAAAAATAAATAAATAAATCAATAAATATAGCTGCAAGCAGCGATGGGCGGGCCCTCGCCACCAGCGCATCCGCAACCCCGGTGCCATCGGAAAAAATGGTGCCCAGTGGGCACCTGCATTGACAGTAACTCTGTGGCAGTTTGGATTGAAAAGTTACAGCAGTGAAAGGGTTAAAACCAAATGCTTTTAAATCATTCTGATAGACTGAGAATGAGCTGAAAAAGATTCCTTATCCTATGAGGTCACCTTGTGTTCATCCTTGCTATTATAGTCTTCATCTGCTAGTTTACATGTGTGATAATTTAAATGTTTTTGCGGTCTCTGAAAACATGATAAACATATTTCCTAAGAATGATTTGTTATCATATGTAAAAAGTTGTGCAGAGTTAGGATAATGCAAATGAACTCTCTCTCTCTCTCTCTCTCTCTCTCTCTCTCTCTCTCTCTCTCTGTCACACACACACACACACACACACACACACACAACCACTCAACTACCCCAGTCACACTTAACACTTACAGTGAACGCACACACTTAACAGAGGCTACCAGCCATCCCCCACACACAGAGTTAGAGTGAGAGAGTTAGAGTGAGATCAGATGTTTAATAGTTTTTTAATTTTCTATTTTTAGTAGACTATTTTATATCGATGGAAGTAAGCATTTATTACTCAGAATGACTAGCTCTATGTATCTAAAAAGTTTTGAAGTGTTTGGATGCTGCATTTTAAAATTACAGTTATGTTTTTTACTGCTACTTTAAAAAATCACCATAAATCAACCGTTTATATCCCAAATCCGCTCGCAATTTAACATCCTCAGTATGTTGGCATCATGTTGACAAAGTTTGGTGTGAACTACTTATTCCTGCTTGGAGGAGTATGAATTTGTTTATAGCCTGATTTTTCCAAAAATCCACATTCAAATCAAAATAGCAGACTTCCTGTTGGTCGCAGCTAATGGGTGTAAATTAGAAAGTTGTCCGGCTTGATGAGACCAATACACATACCGAGCTTGGTGTCTGTAGCTAAAACTAACCCCCCAACTTTTGACAAAAGATGGCGCTATAGAGCGCCTCCTCCACGCCTATTTATGAGCCTCTGCCAGTGTCTAACTATCATTAATACTGATGTGTGTGTTGAGTTTCATGAAAATCTAAGCTTATTAAGTGCCCCAAAAACACAGGAAACAAATGTTAAAGTTTGACACGTTGCCATGGCAACAGCATTTAATGTATCAACGACCCCTTTACAGATTCTCATCGGCCGTGTTTTGACATTATTCTGATGAAGTTTGAAGCAAATCGAGTAAAATTAAGAGGCTGATTTAAAAGCATTTTGAAAATGACACACTTCCTGCTGCCAGTTGGTGGCGCTATAACTTTGACACTTAATATTCACATCTATCTGATCGGCATCATACAACGAACAAACTCCTGAAGTTTCATCAGAATCAGACAATGTGTGCAATAGTTATTAGCCATTTCCTGTTTCTCATTTCTCGCCATTATTTCGTCGCCTCGCCACGGCCAAACCGTTCGAGATATCAAAAATCCCTTCGCAATTTAGCATCCCCAATGTCTTGAGGTCATGCTGACCAAGTTTGGTGGCCATCCGAATAAAGCCCTCTGAGGCTCAGGGAGATCTATATGTGTACCGAGTTTCATATGTATATGTGCAAGTATGTGTGGGATATACATCAAGTTTTGGGGAGGTGTTCCAGGGGGCGCTGTACAGCCCCTGTGCCACGCCCGGGTCCCAGTCACTTCAGCATCCTAATGACCGCAGATTCCAATGTGTGTGCCGATTTTCAAGAGTTTTTGAGTATGTTAAGGCCCCCAAAATGCCCCGTTTAGTCGAAAAAAAAAAAAAAATAAAATAATAAATATAGCTGCAAGCAGCGATGACGGGCCCTCACCGCCAGCGCAATCGCCATGCCGGTAGCATCAGGAAAATGGTGCCCAGCGGGCACATGCATTGACAGTAATCCTGTGCCAGTTTGGATTGAAGGGTTACAGCAATGAAAGGGTTAAAAGCAAACTGCGGCAACATTTTCTATGAAGCCCATATTTATAATACTCTAAGGAGTGTTAGTTCACATGTAGTTGGACAATTGCTTATTGTCAATAGACTAGGGGAACCATCAAAATAAAACATAATACATAATGTAAAAACTAAATGTAATATGATATAGTCCGTTATAAATTAAGTAGATTTGATATGTTGTCCATTGTGTGTTATAAAAAATCATAATCTTAAAACTTATAACCTCAAATACTCAAGTATTTTAATGTATTATAATTGTTCTTATGATTATTCATGAGATGATATAACATATTATAAGGTTTTTATAATGCATTATGCATTCATTATAATCCCTTATGAATACCATTATAATGTGTTATAAATAGGGGCTTCATAGAAAGTGTTACCCAAAATGCTTTTACATCATTCTGATAGACTGAGAATGAGCTGAAAAAGATTCCCTATCCTATGAGGTCATGTTGTGTTCATCCTTGATATTATAGTCTTCATCTGCTAGTTTACATGTGTGATATTTGAAATGTTTTTGCGGTCTCTGAAAATATGATAAACATATTTCCTAAGAATGACTTGTTTTTCATATGTAAAAAGTTGTGAAGAGTTAGGATAATGCACTTTAAATACACTCTGTCTCTCTCAGTCTCTGACAGCCACCCTCCCCCACTGTCAACACTCACACTTACACACACACTTAACGCACACACAGAGTTAGAGTGAGAGAGTTAGAGTGAGATCAGATGTTGAATAGTTTTTTAATTTTCTATTTTTTGTAAACTATTTTATATCAATGGAAGTAAGCATTTATTTCTCAGAATGACTAGTTCTATGTATATAAAAAGTTTTAAAGTGTTTGGATGCTGCATTTTAAAATTACGGTTGTGTTTTCTACTGCTACTTTAACAAAATCACCATAAATCAACCGTTCAAGATATCCCAAATCCGCTCGCAATTTAACATCTTCAGTATGTTGGCATCATGTTGACAAAGTTTGGTATGAACTACTTATTCCTGCTTGGAGGAGTATGAATTTGTTTATAGCCTGATTTTTCCAAAAATCCACATTCAAATCAAAATAGTAGACTTCCTGTTGGTCGCAGCTAATGGGTGTAAATTAGAAAGTTGTCCGGCCTGATGAGACCAATATACATACCGAGTTTGGTGTCTGTAGCTAAAACTAACCCCCAGTAACAGTAACTCTGTGGCAGTTTGGATTGAAAAGTTATGCTTTTAAATCATTCTGAGAGACTGCAAATGAGCTGAAAAAGATTCCTTATCCTATGAGGTCATCTTGTGTTCATCCTTGGTATTATAGTCTTCATCTGCTAGTTTACATGTGTGATATTTTAAATGTTTTTGCGGTCTCTAAAAAAAACATGATAAACATATTTCCTAAGAATGACTTGTCTTTCATATGTAAAAAGTTGTGAAGAGTTAGGATAATACACTTTAAATGCACTCTGTCTCTGTCTCTCTCTCTCTCTCTCTCTCTCTCTCTCTCTCTCTCTCACTCACACAAAAACACATCCACTCAGGCACAAATTCAACACACACACTTAACAGCAAAAGCCCATCCCCCGACACAGAGTTAGAGTGAGAGAGTTAGAGTGAGATCAGATGTTTAATAGTTTTTTAATTTTCTGTTTTTAGTAGACTATTTTATATCGATGGAAGTAAACATTTATTACTCAGAATGACTAATTCTATGTATGTAAAATGTTTTTGAAGTGTTTGGATGCTGCATTTTAAAATTATGGTTAAGTTTTTTTACTGCTACTTTAAAAATTCACCATAAATCAACCGTTCAAGATATCACAAATCCGCTCACAATTTAACATCTTCAGTATGTTGGCATCATGTTGACAAAGTTTGGTGTAAACTACTTATTCCTGCTTGGAGGAGTATGAATTTATTTATAGCCTGATTTTTCCAAAAATCCACATTCAAATGAAAATAGCAGACTTCCTGTTGGTCGCAGCTAATGGGTGTAAAATAGAAAGTTGTCCGGCTTGATGAGACCAATATACATACCGCGTTTGGAGTCTGTAGCTAAAACTAACCCCCCAACATTTGACAAAAGATGGCGCTATAGAGTGCCTCCTCCATGGCCATTTATGAGCCTTTGCCAGTGTCTAACTATTATTAATACCGATGTGTGTGTTGAGTTTCATGAAAATCTAAGCTTATTAAGTGCCCCAAAAACACAGGAAACAAATGTTAAAGTTTGACACGTTGCCATGGCAACAGCATTTAATGTATCAACGATCCCTTTACAGATTCTCATTGGCCGTGTTTTGACATTATTCTGATGAAGTTTGAAGCAAATCGAGTAAAATTAAGAGGCTGAATTAAAAGCATTTTGAAAACGACACACTTCCTGCTGCCAGTTGGTGGCACTATAACTTTGACTCCTAATAGTCACATCTATGTGATCGGCATCATACAACGAACAAACTCCTGAAGTTTCATCAGAATCAGACAATGTGTGCAATAGTTATTAGCCATTTCCTGTTTCTCATTTCTCGCCATTATGGTCTTGAGGTCTTGCTGACCGAGTTTGGTGGCCGTCCGATTAAAGCCCTCCGAGGAGTATTTCAAATTCCAGAGCATGCGCTTTTTAAACAGCCCTGAATAACTCACTTCCTGTTGGGATTAGCTAATTACATAGAGTGAATGAGTTGTTCAGCTCAGTGAGATCTATATGTGTACCGAGTTTCATATGTGTATACATGCAAGTATATGCGGGATATACATCCAGTTTTGGGAAGGTGTTCCAGGGGGCGCTGTACAGCCCCTGTGCCACGCCCGGGTCCCAGTCTCTGCGGCGTCCTAATGACAGCAGATTCCAACGTGTGTGCCGATTTTCAAGAGTTTTTGAGCATGTTAAGGCCCCCAAAATGCCCCGTTTAGTCGAAAAAAAACAAAACAAAAAAAATAAAATAAAATAATAATAATCCTTAGAAAAACAATAGGGCCTTCGCCCTTTTAGGGCTCGGGCCCTAATAATTCTTAGAAAAACAAGAGGGCCTTCGCCCTTTCAGGGCTTCGGGCCCTAATAATAATAATGCTTAGGGGATCAATAGGGCCTTCGCCCTTATAGGTCCGATGTCAAAACTTCGCCAGGGTGCCAAAACACCCTCAGACCCCAGAGGGTTAAATAGGGGAGACACACAAAAAGAGAAGAGCAGTGGGTCCCCAGGACCAGGATTGAAAACCACTGATCTACACACACAAGTAGCAGAACATCTTAGATCTTTTGCAAAAGAAATACTTCATTCAAAACTTTACAATAATTTAACCAAACCTAGTTTTAGTACTGTATGGCACACACATGGTTCATACAGTCAGATTCTGTTTGAACCGTTTACACACTGCTGTGCTTAATCTTAAACACTTGTAACATATCTACCCCTGTAATGATACAGTCTGGGTTTGATTTTTTTTTTTTTTTTGAGATATTGTTAAAGAACATAAATATATTGACCAAACATAACACACGAGCACAGTGATAAAAATATTTATTTCTCACCAAGTTGTAAAATCCTTCAGTACATCACTGCAATAAGGCTTCATTTTGCAATGCAATATAGTACATAAACTTTTGTGGAGATGGAGGGAGAAAAAAAAAAAAAAAACACCTTAGCATCGTCCTTCATCCACATTACTGGCAATTGTCTCCCTCGCAAAATAGCAAGGAAAGAATCTTCTTGAATAGCGACTCCATCCTTGCCCAATCTTGGCTTCTATTAGGTCACACAGGCCTCCTTCATAGCTTGAATGAGGGGTATAACATAGGGTCGGAGATCATAAACCTTCCACTTCCATGTGGAAGGGAAAAAGAAAAGGAAGGGAGAGTGTTGTGGGATGATCTGTGTTGTAAGGACCCATTTTGGCATGCCAGTGGAGGACCCCATTCTGCATGATTGCAGCATATATTGTTATGTCCGCACAGCATTGGCCCAGGACATTCGAAAGCTCCGTGGCCAAAGATGTTTCTCCCTATTCCTTTTCCTCTTACTGTAACACTGCCTTTCATTTTTTTGTTGAAGAAAAAATTCACCTGTAGCCTTTTTACAGTTAGGCAGGTAAGTGTCTGCACACCTGATGGCCATGTTTTATCAACTGGTTTATATGTGTTGTATTTGGGAAGGCAGTGCCTGAAAATGGTAAAGAAGTGACATAGGTATCTGTGTCTAATGTAGAGAAGTGTGTTTAGTGTCTTGCAAAACAATTTGCCTCATTCATGAAACTTGCGTAAATATATGAGTAAATTCTTAGTAATTTATGCGTAAAACAGACCTTCCCGAAAACTCTCCTCACGATTCACAAAGGCTTTGTAAACATCCGATTTGATAGTTAAACGTGTATATTAATACATTTCCAATCATTTGTAAATAGGGCACCCGTGCACACTCATTCACAATTAGCATAATCCCCGCCCATGAATTACAGCTACGCAAATTGCGTGTCCAGGAACACAGTGGAATATTCTGGTCTACTTGCTCAGGTTTGGCTTCAGTATATTGAATAAATGCAGAAAAGACTAATAGGCCATATGCCTAACAATAAATTTTCAATAACTTGTATCCACCAAGTTTTTAGCCAGTTAAAGCTTGTGGCGCTCAAAACCGCTTTGGAGACGCTTCAGTTGCTATGATTTGCAATTGGCTATCCATGGTGGCAATGTATTACTAGTATCTCATTTTAAAAATTTTTACTTCATATAAAAAAGCAGTAACCAGTAATATTTACTTCTTCATTGTTGTAGGCAGTCATTGTGCAATTAGGATGGCTAGTCGGTATCTGTCCCGTCCGTCCCCTATTTATGGCTCGGTAAATATTGACAGTGATGAGCACTGCAAAACTCGAAAACTTCAAAAGAGGGAAAGGGCAAATGAATTTGTAATTATTATGGCAGTGCACCAAAATTCCGTATCACCAGTTTGCCAAAAAGAACACAGAATGTTTTACGCACCATTTACATGTGGTAGTAAGCAAGTGTATATTTCTTTCGTACCAACTAACATTTTAAACATTTTGAACATTTTCATGAATTCGAAAATTTACATCAGAATGGCTTTATGAATGATTTACACAAAAAAATCATTCTGCTCGTGTTTCATAAATAAGGCCCAATGTGTGTAGTGTTTTGCAAAAAGTGCGAGGCTGAGAATGTGCTTGTAGTTGTGTAAGTTTGGGCTAAGGTTTTGCTCCTTGGGTGTCAGGTTTCACAAATTGTGTGTTATTTTTAATTTTAGTGTGTAAGCAACTGTAAATATTTAAAAACAAGTGTGAAGAATTTTGAATTATTGTGTGTAATTGATGACAGCATTTTTGCAGTTGTGGTTAGAGTTTTTCTCAATTTCTTAAACACATTTGTCCACTCAAGCATCACATTTTCAAAACTGTTAACACACAGGCTGAAACTGAAGATCACTGGCCAAAATTACTCATTTTGTTTGCAAAATGCTCCAACACTCACAAAACATTAAAAACATGCAACATACAGTTTTTCTCAATTGCTAAAACACTATAACCAGGCTTTTGAACTAAAATTTCAAAACTATAATGCCATTTTTAAAAAGCACACCCATTTCCCTAAACTATAAACACCATTTCCCTGCTTTAAAACATGAGTCAGATTTGGTGAACTGTTACTGCAAAACTCTATACACAAATCCCTACATTTCTCAATGCTTACACCATTTGGTCATTTAGAAAGCACTAGCATTCAATATTGTTCACTCAAGCCTGTGTAGTAAGTTTCACTTTCGCCAGCCTAGGGACGCCAATTAAAGTAGTGAATTAAACTTTCACCAGCCTAGGGAGGTGAGTCCGGTGGCGGCGACTTCTCCCACTGGTTGCACTGGTGGCAGTACAGTGGGGAAAGGAGCAGGAATCCGTTTCGACAGCCTTGAAGATGAAGCGCTGTAGGATGCTGATCTCCTGGAGCACCAAGGGTCCTAAGATCTGGAACACGCAGATGTGGCCCTGGAGTAGGTGCTGAAGGTCCTTAGCTTGGAACACGCAAGCAAAAGTACCTGAAGTGAAGGTTTGCTCGCCGGAGCTTAACCTTGTTGCAGATGTCTGTGTGTCTTCTGCCTCTCTGGGCTAGAGACTCAGAACTTGGTCAATCCGCTTTGTCTCTCTAGGACGGAGACTCAGGATGCTGCATCAGCTGTTGTCTCGCTGGACGAAGACTCTGAACGTAGATTATCTCTTTCCTCGCAGGCTAGAGGCTCAGAACTGGTCGTATCTGTTGCTGCCTCAAAAGCTGGAGACTTGGACTTGGTATCTGTTGTTGTCTCACCTTTGCAGGCTGGAGACTCAGAACGGAGGTGTTTCTGTTGGTGTCTTTTCCTTCACAGGGCTCAGACTCAGAACGGAGGTTGTCCTGTTAGTGTCACTTCTTTACAAGTCGCAGACTCAGAACTTTGAACTGGTGATCTGTTACAGTCTCTTTCCTTAACAGAACCTAGACTCAGAACATTGTTGTTCTGTTACAGTCATTTCCTTTGCGGGCGGCAGACTCAGAACGGAGGTGTCTTTTGGAAGGGTACCTTTATCCCTTTCCGATGAGGAGGAGATTGTAATTTGGCGCTTCTCCATTTCCATGCTGTGATTGGCTGGTTCCATCAGAGTGGGGGGACACGTGGTGGCCCACCCTTCTGTCCTCCTGTGGAATTTATTTGCATAGTCCAAACACAAAAAAACCTTGAAAGGTTTTTTGGCCCAACTTTAGATATCGGACAGATGCCCTCGCATTTGACTCTAGAATACTTTGATATACAAAGGAGTTCATGGCCAATTCAATGACTGTGAGGTGTCCAGGTCCTGTGGCTACAAAACAAGCCCAAAATTATCAGCCCTCCTCCAGCATGCTTGTCTTTTGGTATGAGGTGTTTGTGCTGATATGCTCTTTAGGTTTTCACCAAACTTGGCGCTGTGCATTATGGCCAAACATCTCCACTTTGGTCTCATCTGTTCAAAGGACATTATTCTAGAAGAACTGTGTTTTGTTCAGATGCAACTTAGCAAACCTAAAAAATGTTTTTTTTTTTCTAGATAGAAGAGGCTTTCTTCTGCCAAGCTTTCCAAACATGCCATCTTTGTCCCTTATTTTTCTAACGGTATTGTCATGAACTTTATCATTTAACATGTCAACTGAGGCCTGAGTCTGAGGTGTAGTTCTTGGGTTGTCTGCCATTTCTCTGAGCTTTACACGGTCTGATCTTGGGGTGAATTTTCTGGGACGTCCACTCCTGGAAGGAGAAGTCCCTGTTTTAAATGTCTTCCACTTATGAATAAACTTTCAAATTGTTTGGAAATGGCTGTATTACTCTTCTCAGATTGATGGCAGCAACAATTGCTTCTCTAAGATGATTGCTGATGTCTTACCACCTTGGCATTGTGTTAACACACACCTGAATGATCCAGACCAGCGAACTGCCAAAGCTTATGCTTTTATAGAGGCGTTTAGACTTGCTGATGATCAGTTAATCAAAGGTATTTGATTAGCAGTGCTTGATTGTTATTTACCCTCTTAATTCCAATGTTAACAGTAAGGGTGTCCTAACTTTGTCACACATAGCTTTTCCATTTTGGCTTTATTTTTGTTCAGTAAATAATGTTCAGCAATTTGTCATGTGTTGTTTTTCATCTGAGGTTTTATTTTCGAAATTTTAAGACCAGCCAAAGATCAGTTTTTTAATGATGTCCTGATATGGAAAACCATGGAATTCAATAGGGTATCCTAACTTTTTCACATGACTGTATATATATAGGAGCTGAATATAATGAAAAATGAAAAAGTTTCTATTTTTTTATTTATTAATTGGCACTTGCGGGAGTTATTAACATTGTATGCAATACTGTGACCTTACACCAAATTTCAGGCCATGTAGGTAGGCAAGCATATGTAGAGATCATTTAGTAAGCAGAAATCTGAACTTTACCTTAGAAGAAGATACTGATAACTCGACTGAGTTGATGCTTGAAAAATGCCCTTCCAGCAGCCATGATTAACAGCAGTTGGCGCTTAAAGTTTTCTATGCACAGTTTGATTTGACGAGAGTCACGAGACCGATTACTCTCTCTCTATCCAATCATGTTGATGGATAAAAATAAAATTAAAATAAGCATGTAACGACCACAAACGGAGGGAAAATAGCAGAGTAAAAGTACCTTTACATCACTTAAAATGTACTCAAGTAAAAGTAAAAGTACACAATTTTTAAACTACTCAAAAAAGTACATTTACTGATAAAAATGACTTAATTGCTGTAATGTGAGTATTTGTAATTCATTATTTCACACCCTTGGCGCTACATAGGAAAAGGATCTGCTGCCCGCAGTTGATTTTGATATTCCAGGTATTATCAAATTGCCAGAGCTTTGAGAACATAGTGGATGTAAAGGACTTTAATGTGATAAGAGCTCGCTCAAGTATTGAGGTGCTTCAGGGCTTTATAAGTAATTAGCAAGCTTTTGAAATCTATATGATGTTTAAAAGGGAGCCAGTGCAGTGTTGACAAACTGGGCTAATATGGTCAAACTTCCTGGTTCTAGTAAGAACTCTAGGTGCTGCATTTTCGACCAACTTCAGTTTGTTTATTAAGTGTGCAGAGAAACCACCCAATAAAGCATTACATTAATCTAACCTTGAGGTAATGAACGCATAATTTAACGTTTCTACATTTGCCATTGAGAGTAGGTTGTAATTTAGATATACTTTTGAGATCGAAAAATGTGGTTTTACAAATGCTGGAAATGTGGCTTTCAGAGAAAAAGATTGCTATCAAATAGCACACCTAGGTTCCTAACTGATGACAAAGAATTGACAGAGCAGCCATTGAGTGTTAGGCAGTGTTCTAGATTATTGTTATGGAGCAACAGAGATGTGAAGCGGGCGGATCCATATGCAAACTTTTATTAAACAAAGACATGGTTATACACAGGCAGGGTCGACACCAGCAACCAGATACAGTACAGGCAAGACACAAGAGTAATTCAGGGACAGGTGAGGGTCAACTGGCAGCGAACGTAATCCAGGGGGTGAGACAAACGAGTAATCCGGGTAAACAGACAATAGTCCAAACGAGGGGCGAACAGAAACAGCAGGGCAAAGGGTTAATCCAAGACAGGCGATAAATCCAGTGCAGGCTGCAGAGAGACAAGATGAGATAAACCAGGCAAGGATCTAGACACGGGAAACCAGACTAGGAACAAGACTAAACTAGAATCACGACACTGGAAAAACTCAGATTCGCTCTGTAATGTAGCTATTACTAGGGGAGTGTTAAATGCTATACAATACTTGGCCCTGAATGATGGTTGGGGCCTTGTATTTATGCTGTGTGTGATTGGCTGCAGCTGTGTGCGTAATCAGTGAAGTGGAGCATGGGAAATGTAGTCCAGGGTGACATGTAACAGTCAGTGTAGTGTGAGAGTCAATGTAATAGGAAGGTGACCTCTGGTGGCAGGCAGACTGAAGACCATGGACAGGATTCGTGACAATTATTACATGCGGAGGTTTTAGGTCTGATAATTAACACCTCTGTTTTTTTTCAGCATTTAACAGCAAGAAATTACTCGTCATCCAGTTTTTTATATCGACTATGCATTCTATTAATTTTTTAAATAGGTATGTTTCACTGGGCTGCGAGGAAATATAGAGCCGAGTATCATCTACATAACAGTGAAAGCTAACACTATGTTTCCTGATGATAACTCCCAGGAGTAACATGTAAAGCGTTAAAAGTAATGGCGCTAGTACTGAGTCCATACTGCACTTTTGATCAATATGATCAATACCTCTTCATTCACTGCTACAAATTGATGACGGTCAGATAAGTATGATTTGAACCATGCCAATGCACTTCCAGTAATGCCATTAAAGTTTTTTAGTATATACAGAAAAACGTTGTGGTCGATGGAGTTGAATGCAGCACTAAGATCCAGTAGCACTAATAGAGAGATACAACCACGATCAGATAATAAGAGCAGGTCATTTGTAACTCTAATGAGAGCAGTCTCAGTACTACGATATGATCTAAATCCTGACTGGAAATCCTCACAGATACCATTTTTCTCTAAGAAGGAATATAATTGTGTACCTTGTGTACCTTTTCTAGTATCTTTGACAGAAAACTGATATGAGATCGGTCTGTAATCGACTAGTTCTTTGGGGTCAAGTTGTGTTTTTTAATGAGAGGCTTAATAACAGCCAGTTTGAATGTTTTGAGGACATATTCTAATGACTGTGACAAATTAATAATAGTTAGAAGAGGATCTATGACTTCTGGAAGCACCTCTTTTAGATGGAATGGGGTCTAATATACATGTTGTTGGTCTAGGTGATTTAACAAGTTTATACAATTCTTCCTCTCCTATAGTAGATAATGAGTGAAATTGTTCCTCAGGAGGTCTATAGTTATGCAATACTACAGCTGAATTAGCAGAAGGCGATCAGTCGGTTTGGCTTGGTGTGAAAGGAACATTCGTCTGTGATTTGCCTCGCGTTTTCACATCATGCTCAATGTGGAAAGGCCTTAATAGTATCTATCTTGGAAGTAAAGTTGTTTCATAAAGTCATTACTGCTGTGCTGTTGGGAAATAGCAACACCTGTTGCTGCTTTATTTTTCATTAATTTAGCCAGTCTATTGAATAAATACCTGGGGTTGTGTTTCATCTAAAAGAGACGAAAAGTAGCCAGACCTAGCAGGCTTTTCTTTAGGAGAAAGTACTTTCCCTCCATGCAATACAAAATACCTCTAGTTTAGTTTTCTTTCAGCTGCACTCTATTTTCCGGGCTACTCTCTTTAGAGTGTGAGTGTGCTTGTTATACTACAATGTCAGACTGTTTTCCTTAATCTTCTTTAAGCATAAAGGAGTAACCTTATCTAAAGTGCTAGAAAAGAGAGAGTCCATAGTTTTAGAGAGTCCATAGTTTTTATTACATCGTCATGTTTTTTCTGAGCTATTGGATATGCAGAGGAATTAAGACAAGTCAGGAAGGTATGAAATACAGAACTGGGCAAAATTATGATATCGAACCGTTTAAAACATAATATATACTGCTATTTTTCCAGTACCGGTATACCGCGCATCCCTAGTCCTGACATATGTTGTCTCCAACTCCAATGGACTACAGAATGCCTATAAATGCTGATCTCAATCCATATCTTTCATTATTAACATATTAAAATCCCCAACAATTAAGACTTTATCTGCAGCCAGCATTAACATAGAAAATAGACAATAAAAATAGCCGCCTCACAGTCACCCAGTCGCCCTGCAAATCTTTTCTGTCAGCCTAACTATTTCCCTGTCTTTATCACATGTGAATCCCTTGCCACTGGCAGAGAAAGCTGCACCATGCATGTGACAAGCAGTGCATTTAACAATAACAGGAGGAGAAGCCATTACTCACCATGATTGTTGAATGATTCAGACTTACCACAGTTACCAATTACTAGAAATTATATTTTCCAGAGTTTAAAAAGGACAGCATAGGGAAATAATTTAAAGACCCCAAGCTTTATTTAAAATGATCATATACAGTGCCTACAGAAAATCATTTTGTCACATTATACCCTGGAGAATAAAATAAATTAAGTCTAACTTTTGCATGTACACATTACAGTATAACTCTCATCATTAAAGTAAAAATATCACTTTAAAAAAATCTGGAGTATTATTAAAAATTAATCAGTGAAATGCCTGGTTTGGTAAAGTGATCAGCCCCTAAAGTCAGTATACCATTACAAACTTCCTCAGGTGCAAGCAATCAACTTCCAGATTAAACACCAGGCTAACTCCCCTACCTGACATCAATAGTAGTGGTGTGATTACTTCAGAATAAAACGAGCTGTTTCTTGAAGATTCCACTGTTAGTTGTGAATGGTGCGGCAAAGAATTCACCATGGTTGGGAAAGTGCTTTCAAAAGACTACAAAAACATTTCAAAGGCTTTAGTTATCTGTCGGGGTACTGTTCAGAACATCATTAAGAAGTGGAAAGCGTATGGCACCACCGGCGCATTGCCTAGATCAGGCTGTCCATCCAAAGTGGATGACAGAGCCAGGAGGACATTGACAAGAGAAGCTACCAGGAGGCCAAAGGCAACTCTAAAGGACTTACAAGGCTTTATGGTAAGGTCTGGTCAGTGCTATGGTCTGATGAAACCTTTTTAGACTGAACTCCAGGCGCTATGTTTAGTGGAAAGCAAATGCAGCACACAACACAAAACACCATTCGTAATATGAAGCATAGTGGTGGCAGAATTATGTTGTGGCTTGTTTCTCTTCAGCTGGGACTGGGCGATTGGTCATGGTTGAAGGGAAAATGGATGCTGCCAAATACATCCAAATTCTTGAGGAAAACCTGCATCCCTCTGCTAGACAGCTGAAGATGTGCAGGTCATTCACCTTCCAACACGACAATGAACCTAAACATACTATCAAAACAACAACAAAATGGCTTGAGGAGAAGAAGGTGAATGTCCTTAAGTGGCCAAATCAGAGCCCTAATTTAAATCCAATCGAAAATGTGTGGATGGATTTGAAGAGAGCAGTCCATTGCTGCTCACCACAGAATTTGACTAAACTTGAGCAATTCTGCAAGGAAGAATGGGCAAGTATTCCCCAGTCAAGGTGTGCAAAGCTAGTACAGACATATCCAAAAAGACTGACGGCTGTAATTAAAGCAAAGGTGGCTCTACGAAGTATTAAATCAAGGGACTGATTACTTTTCCAACCCTGTTATTCAAGTTGTTGTTATTGTTGTTATTGGACCAAAATTGTAAATATTTATTATAGTCCAAAGTTATTTGGAATGGTGATTGATTTCAGGCTGTATGACAAATAAAGTAACTATTTCAAAGGGGTATGATGATTTTCTATAGGCACGGTATGTGGGGTTACTCAGAGTGAGCAAACTTAAAAACTTAATTTTGGTAATGTCATGACTGACCTACAATATCAAAAATGTAGTTCAAGGGAGCTGGAGTGAAAAAGCAGGGTTGTCCTGAGCATGACCACTGACAAGCATAAGTATACAGTGAGATGCGAAAGTTTGGGAACCCCTTGCAGAATCTGTGAAAATTTAAAAAATTTTAACAAAATTAAAGAGATCATACAAAATGCATGTTGTTGTTGTTGTGTTTTTTTTTTTTTTTTTGTGTGCAAGCTATTTTACATAAAAGATGTTTACATATAGTCTACAAGACAAAAAATGGCATAAATTATTAATATAACCCCATTCGAATTTTAAGAAGTGAAGTTTTTTTTTTTTTTTTTTTTTTTCTCTTTTTTTTCAAAAAGATTTCACAATTGGAGGCAATCAGAGTTCAATTCAAAATGTCTTTTTTAAAAGAAATTATTCAAAAATGGAATACAAACAATTTGTACAAAATGTACTGAGCTGGACTGGTTTGGATTTCACAAGCAATGCACTTACACATACTCTTCTTCCTCTTCTCTAGAATGCTTTGTAATCTAGTTGTCTAATAAAACTGGTTTGATCTATTACGGATATTGTTACCTTTGATTAGCTATTGTTATGTTGATGAATAGCTTTTGTTCTTCTTTTGATTTGGATAGAAGCGTCTGCTAAATACAGAAATGTAAATGTAAACAGACTATTACCCAACAGTCCATGAGGCAAAGTAGGCGAAGGAGGAACATGAGGGTTGAAAGTTCTGTTTGGGACAGGGCCATTGAAAGGACAAAAGCAGAGGGCTTGAATTCCACATTTTTGCTTATTGTTTTAAAACAGCTGAGAAGAGAAGAACACACATGCAAATAATTTCACATGTGTGAAAGAGAAAAATAAACCAAATCTCATCCTCATCCATTGGAATTTCAAAATATCACTATTAATTCCAATATTATTTAGTTTCGGTAAAACATTAAATAAGGTTTTGAAACAATGTCGTGCTTATAGAAGTTAATTGCAATTAAAATGTTGTTAAAGGGAGAGTTAACACAAAAATTGGAATCCCATCATCATTTATTCACCCTTCACTTGTTCCAAACCTGTATGAAGATATTTTGAAGAATGTTGGTAACCAAAGAGTTGACAGTTGCCACTGACTTCCTTTTTTTCCCCTCCATACTAAACCACTGTTTGGTTACCAACATTCTTCAAAATATTTTCTTTTGTGTTCAACAGCTGACATCCATACAGTTTGAAACAATTTTAGGGTGAGGTTATTAAAGAGAGAATAATATTAATAGAATAGAATAGAATAGAATAGAATGTATTTTTTTCCCACATATATATTCACATATTCTTATTTTCTCTAGACCGCTCCCCTTTTTCCTCCTGATCCTTTAGGATAATGCATTAAGCTATTCAGGTCAATGACAGGGCAACAGCATGCCTCAGTCATTTATCCTCAGTTAACATAATCCAACATCTGTTTATTGTAGTCTCCTCTAAGTGTCACACATGCAGATCTTGGCCAAGCATCCCCCTCAACTAGCATTTTAAGATACTAGATTTGAAGATTATCCAAATGTGGCGAGACAATAGAGGAATAATGATTTATAGACAACCACATGAATGTCATGCTTTCTACACATTGCTGAAATATTCTGTCCAGAAAGCCAGGCACATTTACACATGCTATTTGAAACTTTATATAACAACGCTTAGGCTGATGCTGCCAGATTATGTTTCTTAGGTGAGACTGGGCAGCAAATTTCTATCTGGATACTTTAGATCAGTTGTGTGCCCTGTGTCTCACCTGGTTGCCCAGCAACATTGCTCAAAAGGTTGCCTTACATATCATCAGCCTTAGAGTTTAAGGTGTTGAAAATCATTATGTGACTATGATGTGTAAACTATTGTTAGTCTGAGGCTCATCACGGTGGGGAATTTACTTTTTTGCCCACCAGCCAGCCAGTTTGCCAATTAATTAATTAATTAATTAAATTTTGTACAGTGCCCCTGAATACCCTAGTAAAAAATAAATATACTTAATTTTATTTAAAATATAAAGAAACAAACAGAACGAGGAAAACCAGGCAGGAAAATCAAGACACAGAATAACAGACCAGGCAGGACTCAGAAAACACGGGAAAGCTCCGTAACATTGCTATCACTAGACACAGAGATAAACGCAAACAATACTCGGCGATTAGGAAACAAGGCTTATATTTATATATATATATATATATATATATATATATATATATATATATATATATATATATATATATATATATATTATAATCAGAGCAATGGATGATGGAAAATGTAGTCCAGGGTGACATTCAACAGTTTGTGTAGTGTGAGAGTCAATGTAATGATCTGGTGGCGAGTGGACGGAAAGCCACAGACCGGATTCGTGACAGAGCCCCCCCAAGACGCTCCAAACATTATACAATCCAGGAGGGTGGTGGAGCGGACCATGTGGAGGTGTAGGGCCTTGGGACTGCGGCAGGACTGGCGGGGCAGGAGGCCAGGACGAGACCGGCAGTACAGGTGGAGCTGAGGACCACCACAGCGGGGCATATGTGTCCGAAGATCCCCATGGTGGAACAGGAGCCCAACAGGGCAGTATGGACAGAGCAAAAGCTGACTTTTTAACAGTTTCTTTCAACATGATTGACAGGGGTGAATGTTCAGGGTTGTTCTTCTTGAGAATTGCTGGACAGACAGACAGACATTTCACAACTATACTTACTGACTGAATCAGGACAAATTCAGACTCAACAGCAGCATTAAGACAGACAGACTGACAGCCAGCTCAGGCTTGGATTCCTTGACAATAACAGGCAAGACAGATAGTTCAGAGCATACAGAGAGTTCTCGAACGGCCTCTATGGCTGGCTCAGGACTGACAGGGATTACAGGAACGGCCTCCATAGCCGTGACAGGACCGACTGGCATTTCACACATGGCCTCTGCGGTCGGTTTGGGACAAGACGTGAGTTCGTGAGTGGACGCCACTACTGTGACCAGAGCGTACTCTGGAGGATCTGGAGTGGGTACTGCCATTTCCAGAGGTTCTGCAGCTTCAACCACCACCTCAGGCAATCCTTCCTTGAACGCTGTTGGATCTGGAAATTTGGTGGTAATGTACGCAGCCCAAAGGCACCTAATAGCGATCCCCATTGTGGAAAGCGCTACGGATAGGGGAAACAGTTCAAATACTGGAGGGTGAAAGTGAGTAGGTTTGGGGATACCAGCTGTGCGAGAAGACACCACGTGCATCCCACGTGCAGACTGGGAAACTGACCAACTGACCTCAGAGTTCTGGGTGCAGCAAATGTGACTCTAGATGATCAGCTGTGACATTACGAGAAACGTGCAACTGAGACGTGATGAGACTCTGGACGTGCAACTGAGAAGTGACGAGACTCTGGACGATCAGCTGTGACGTGACAAGACTCTGGACGATCAGCTGTGACGTGACGAGACTCTGGAAGATCAGATGAGACGTGACGTGCCTCTGGAAGATCAGACATGATGTGCCTCTGGAAGATCAGATGTGACATGACGAGACTTTTGAAGATTAGACAAAACGTGACGAGGCTCTGGGAGGTTAGCTGAAATGCGATATGATTCTGGACAAATAGCTGTGACTTGACTTGACTCATGAAGATCAGCTGTGGCTTGACTTGGCTCAGGAAGATCAGCTGTGGCTTGACTTGACTCAGGAAGATCAATTGTAGCTTGACTTGGCTCAGTGATGGCAGCAGTGACATGACGTGCTGTTGCTGTCACCACCATTTTGTAAACGCGCTCCGCTGTTGGTGTCATTATGTGAACGCGCTCCGGTGCAGCCATCATTTCAAGACTTTGCGGCCGCCATCATCAGTTGAGATCTGAATAGTAGTGTCCATACCTAGTGCCAGTGTCCATGTGAAAAGCTGCTGGATCCTTGTATGGCCAAGTATTCTGTAACGGAGTGACAGAGAGGAGGTGTACAGATCCATCTACGAAGCTTTATGATAAAACATGGTCAACACACATGCAGGGGTCAAATACCAATAGACAGATATGACATGGGCTAGACAAAAGAGTACTCTAGGAACAGCCGTGGGTCAAACAGCGGTGGACATAGTCCAAAGGGCTAGGCAAAGGGAATCCACAAGACAGGTGTGGGGTCCAGGGCATGGAGAGAAACAAACAAAATGAGGAAAACCAGGCAGCGAAATTAAGACACGGAAAGGCTCCATAACATTGCTATTGCTAGACACAGAGATAAATGCAAACAATACTCTGTGAGTATTGTCCAAGGCTTATATAATATGTTTGACTGGTTACAGCTGTGTGTGTAATCAGAGCAATGGATGATGGGAAATGTAGTGCGGGGTGACATGCAACAGTTTGTGTAATGTGAGAGTCAATGTAATGACAGTGCGACATCTGGTGGAGAGTGGACGGAAAGCCACAGACTGGATTCGTGACAGTTACTAACAGTCTTCAAAACACTTTCTTTTATGTTCCACAAAAGAAAGGTTTCAAACGTCATGAGGGTGAGTAAATATTGACAGAATTTAATTTTTGCGGGGTGAACTACCCCTTTAATGTTGTTTTTATTATTATTAGGGCTGTCAAAAGATTAATCGCGATTAATCGCATACAAAATAAAAGTTAGAGTTTGCCTAATATATGTGTGTGCAATTATTATGTATTTATAAATACAAACACATTTTTGTATTTATTTAAGAAATATTTACAAGTATATGTATTTATTATCATTTTTATATAATTGATATTATATAAAAAAAAATGTGTACATCAAAACATATTTCTCTTAAATATATACATTAATGTGTGTGTATTTATATATACATAATAATTGCATACAGTACACACACATTTATTAGGCAAACTCAAACCTTTATTTTGTATGCGATTAATCGTGATTAATCGTTTAACAGCCCTAACTATTATTATTATTATTATTATTATTATTATTATTATTATTATTATTTAATTTTTCTAATGAAATGATACTCTAAATAAGAAACTAAATCTGCCAGCAAGTGGCGGTAAATGTCTTAATGAGTCATTCACATGATTTGTTCAAAACGCGGATTCATTCAGAAACTAAACACTGCTGTGTTGCATGGATACACGCAAGAGTTCTGCTATGGCTTCAAAGGTAATATGTTCTCTGCAAAATTGAGCAAAAACACATAATATAATGTTTAAAATATAACACAATATCACCTTCTTATTTACTGACCTGTTGTATAAAGTCACATTTAAGCTTCTGAGGGACAAAATCAGCACTCGTGTCATATTGCTGTTGCTGCCTGTGTGATATCGTGTAAGGCGTGATATATATAAGTATAAGACAAAACACATACAAGGGCATTTGCACCAATATCTTGAATTTTAGGGCCTAACTGCATTTATGAAGTTGTTGCCCTGCATCATATTTGTCAACAGTCAACTGTATGAAATATTTTTTTTATTTATAATATATGTGTTAATTTGTAATTGCGTTATTTTTTTTTAGAGCTAATTTATTAAGTTAACGAGTTAAACTGACAGCCCTAGTTATTACATGAAATTGCATTATATGACTATACATATATATAATATGTTTAGGGGTGGAGCTACTTGCCCACCCCTGAAAATGAAGACGAGCTAAGAAATCTAAAAATACAAGAAATGTCTGTGCCTCAATTTTAGTCCATTTAGACATGTCATACATGCAGCATATTTTGAATATTACATATTTGTTTGCATCAAATAAATCATGGAATTATTGATGACTTTGGCCCTCATAAAATCCAAAATATATCAACTATTACAAAAATTCCTTTGAATATGTTTTACTTAGTCCAGGTAATATAAAAAGTAATATTAAATTATTATTATTATTATTATTATTATTATTATTATTATTATTATTATTATTATTATTATTTATTTTTTTGCTGATCATTTTCCTCTCTTGCCTATTTTAGGGTTAATTCCATCTACAACATGTTCAAAGCTTGGTAAAAGTGATTTTCATAATGGTGTTCTCTGAGCACAAAAAAATGTGTATATGTGTGTTCCTTTACACATACTACCCCCATGCACCATTCTGATTACATTTAAATATACTACTAGACCACAGTTGCTTGTGCTGTAAACTCATTAGTAACACAAAATGCCATTTAACTGTGCCAAGTAGATAGAAATTTGCAGGTATATTTGGCAATAGTCAAAGAGAAGAAATGCTGAACAGCAATCTGTCTTTATTTGCACAGCTGCTTTGGCTTGTAAAATGATGTAGATCATATTGTAGAACAGTTATACTTACTAGAGGAAACAAACAGGGTGGTTTTGTGCTCATGATAGTTGGCTGTGAAAAATCTGGCATTGTCAGTGGTTTAAAATCTTTTCTGAGGTTTGTGGCAATGTGGTACAGTAGCCGTGATGCATTTTGCATTAAACCTTTATGGAGGATCTACTTTACACTCATCATCCCTTCGTTTAATTGACAGAATATGTGTATACCTCCCACAGCTTTCATTAGCAATCATGTGTTGTTCCTCAGACAGCCTCTGCTGTGAATGGGCTCTTGGTCTGAGGCACACACATGAAAGGAACATGAACAAAAGGCTAACAAGAAGAAACAAAGGGATTCTTTTTCCGGCATTCATTCATTAGGAGATTCTCCCCTTTGATCATTCTCGAATTATATAGACCATTTCGCTACATGTAAACAACACTGGTCCAGAAGCACTTCCTGTTTTTTTGTTTTTTATTTTTTTATTTTATTTCACATATACAAATACATCTTAAAGGTGCTAATGTAACATTTTCATCCAGTCAAATGTTATGTTGGTTGTATTTATTTGTGATGTTTGTGTAAAGTTAAAAAAAAAAGAAACAGGAAGTGTATAGGGGACCAGTATGTTTACATCTGACGAAATGGTCTATACTGTAGTAAGTTCAAATTGGGTTAAATTCCTTGATTTTTATAAAAGGATGGTTTCATTAAACTCATGCTGTTTGATGCAGTGTATTCTGTGTCAAAGCTGAGTTAAACTTAATGTTCATATTACAATGTGTATTTATTTTTATATATTTTTTTTACTTTTTTATTTTTTTGAAAATTTAAAATTGTGGACACTGCAAAAACAGAATTCTGTAGGAAACACTGGTATAAGTGCATAATGTTCAGCTGTTCCAGGCTGTCACCCACATTATATGTTTTAGATTCCTTCTCATTCGTGTGCAGTGTTTCTGGCTGTCCTCTTTAGATATATACTTGTATAGTCATAAGAGACACCCTGTAATTCAAGGCAGAGTACATCTGATATGATACGCTAAAGCTATGTGAATGATATATGATATTTGGTATTATAATATGATAGAGTCAACCAATGCTGCTTGGTCAGGTGACTGTTCATGTTCATCAGTCATTTTCCTATGTGAGATTAATAGGGCTCCCATATGGATATATTCAAAGATACACATATGCATAAAATCAGTTAAGGACAATCAACTGTAATCTCTTTTGTGTGGATTATAGGCTATGTATTTGTCTGTCAGGTTTGAGAATCATTAGAGCTGTGATTTTATGGCTGTACTATATAAGTAATAGCCTGCCCTAGAACCTTCAGCATGAAATGGAAGCATATACTTTAAGCACTAACTTTGACTGATGACAGATTATGCATGTCCAGCTGTGTGAGTTAATTGACTTCCAGAAAAATTGCAGCTATTTTTTTTTTAACACTTGTCTCTGGGAATCCGTTGTTTTTCTGTCTTTGCCTTGGATGTACTTCTATATTCTGTTTGCCAGCCAAGTTGTTGCCAAGTTGTACCTGGATGTGCAATAATTCAAAAGAAAGACAGAGCCTCTGCTTTTTTAAAAAAAAAACAAAAAAAAAAACAAAAAACAGATCAAAACAGATGGAGTAGAATGTAGAATAGAATGGTGTCTCATAAACTGTGCCAATTATGGGGAAAGAAGGTGTGAAGGCACCTATTGTTTTCCATTCCATTGTTTTCGTCTTCTTGATTTTTCAAACATTTCAACTTGTCTGACTCTCCTTGCCATGCTTGCTTAGCTCCTCATGTTGCCTCTGTTGTGTTTGGCCCTTTAATTGCTGCTTGCAGTTATATTTGTGTATTAAAGCTTCGACCACACACATCACATCTGGAGTTAAATATCATTCAGTTGTTACCAGCATGTGCAGTGCAATTTTTATTTTTTTGAACACTTTTTGAGATCAAATTAAGACCATGCAGGGTATTATTGTATGATGTGTGTGTGTGTGTGTGTGTGTATAAATGTGCAGTAGTGTATAAGCCAAAACACACATGCCTTAAATAGTTTAAAAGGTCCAAGAAGAATATGAAAATGAAAATAAACTGAACCCTGTCAAAGCCAGTAAATTCATGGTGGTCAAGAATTGACAGCTTTAGTACATCAGAAGTTTTGCCAGGATAATTATTCATGTAATGTTAGAGAGAGTGCTACGTTTTATCTAAACACACACAAAAGAAGAAGAGGAAGAAGAAACTTTGCTTGCCACAGAAATGCAGCTGGTGCAGTTATGAAAATTTTTCATTTGGGTTATTGTACAATGTGCAATTTGCCTCACATTGCTCAAATAAATAATAAACATGATCTGCCCTGGCAACACATTCACATTTTAGACCCCTGTAGCTTGCAGACATTTCTGGTGTGAGCCACACACTAAAATTCCAAAGATTCAATCTTAGCAAAGTAAACTGCCAGTTTAATGTGAGTCTCCAAACATATCACTGTTAAAAAAAATCAATAGTTATAAATGTCAGGAAGAACTTTTTTTTTTTTTTTTTTACATGTGGCAATATTAAATGTTTTAATATTGAAATTTGCTTCTTTCAGATTCAGTAAGGAAACTTTATTTTGAGAAGTGTCACATAGGTGAGCTATTGCCACACACTTCACAAATTAAGATAAACCTTAAGGCTTAAGATTGTTCAGTGCATAATAATGGATTTCTGTAATGCATGGTTGGATGAGTTTATTGTGGAAGAACCTGACCTCGACCCCATCAAACAGATTGTGAGCCAGGCCTCCTCGTCCAACATCAGTTCCTGACCTCACAAATGTTCTGCTGGATAAATAGGCAAAAGTTCCCAAAGAAACTGTTGTGATTTAGCTCAAAAGGGAAATGTATATAAATAATTACAATTAATTCTGATTAATTACAATTATTTATATCAGCTGCCAGTAGCAACTGTAGCAGAATTAATTTTCCATCAACTAATCTGTTCGTCCAGCGAACATTCAGTATAATTTGTATATCAACTCTAAGAAATGATATTTTCTTGGGCACAGAAAATAACTTTCTTAAAGTACCGTTGCATTAGAGCATGTAGCTCGAATCGGAATCGTAAAGGGACATTAATTTACAAGGCAGAATCAGAATCAAAACTCATGTAATTTGTGCACAGGAGTTTTATTAACGAAGGACTAATACATAACTAATCTAAACAAACAAACATGAAATCATTCATTCATGGGGGAAGGGTCAGTGAGAAGCAGTTAGAGAGACTAGAGAATGTAGCTATGAAAAGAGTCAGTTAACCACCTGAGTGATACCATCGGTGCTGTCTACAGCTTGTACTAAACCTCTGTTTTGTCTAGTTAAATGTACGATACTTGCATTGCCTTGGTCGATGAACAAGTGTCCAAATGCAGTCTCGGGTGAAAGTCTCGATGGTTTGGAGCAGTGGTGGTTTTGGAATCGTGATCATGTTCTTCTGGGTCCGAAGAGTGATGAACTCCAAAGATGTTTTGACTCGATGGTGACTGGGAGTTTCTACCCATGTGAAAATTGAAGAAGAACCAAGAGCTGAGAGGGACCCAGCTGAAGTCCTGTGGTCTTTGGGGAATGGAAAGACAAGGCTGCAAGGCCTGGCGCAGCTTAGAGTCCCGACGAGTCCTAGCTCATCCTCCTCATCCTCTTAGGTTCTGAAAGAACTCATGTGAGACAAGTGAAGAAAGCTAAAAAACGCGGAAGAAAGAAATGTCTGTTCAAGGACATTTCATGAGGATGAATTCCAGGGTTGAGTGAAAGTGTCTGGCTCTTTGTGGTCGAGAGCCACAGCTCTAGATGTTGGGGCCTGTCGGGCCCACTGGGCACGCCCTGTGCCGGCTCAGGTTCCCCGTGGGTTCCTCCACACGGGCAGCAATCGGAAGAAGAGAGCGAAAAGAGTGAAGAGAGTGAAGAGAGGGAGGCGGTCAATCGTTTGATGCCTTTAAGCTCTCTGGAGGCTGCGCCTCCAGGAGGTCCACGAACCAATGGTAACTTTCTCCTTTGGAGGGAAAGTTTATGACTCTTTGTCTGTGAGCATGGTATTTTGCATATGTAATCTGATTGGGTCTTGATGCAAAACTACTAAGGTTTCTTAAAACACTAATATGTTACATAGGTATCAACATCTAATTTACACCATATTTTAGATCATCAAAATACAAATACAAAGAGACCAAACATGGCATAGGTGGGTTATACGACTAGTCATCTATCATAACGCATACATGAAACAGTAGAAAGACAAATACAAATACAACAGACAAAATTAAAATACAATGCAGTAATACTGTACACAATGACCTGGGCTAGGTGTGATAGGAAGGTCAAAGAAAGGTTTGTCTGTGAGTGAATAGGAAAGAGTCTATTTCTATAGGCATTGTGTCTTTCCTATGGGCAAATGTAGCATGGGCAAATGTGCATTCCTCTGGGCAATAAAACCTCTTATCAGATAGTCGTCCTGGCAACTGAGCCCTTTTGGGGTGTTAGTTGCTTTGGTGGTTGTCTCCAGAGCTCCAGCATGTAGCTGGCTTGTTGCGTTTAAATACTACTTGTTAAATGTAACAAATAACTGTATGTCTGATTGGTCCAGATGCTACAAAACATTTCAAACAACTTGTGGAAAGCCTTCCCAGAAGATTGGAAGCTGTTACAGTCACAAAGGAAGGACCAACTCCATATTAATGTCTTTAGTATTTATAGTCTTTATGTATTTAGAATGCCACTAAAGTCATTTTTGGTGTAATTGTCAGGTGTCCTATACCTTTGCTCATATAGTGTGCATAGGTGGTGTATTAAACAGGGATGGGACAGGATTTTTTTTTTTCTCTCTCTCTTTATTTTTATTCCAAAAGACATTTGCTATTTTTTGTACAGAAACTCTATCTTTTCTTAAATCCTCCCCAACCAACCCAGGACAAACTGCCTAATATAAATAATAATGATGATAGCAATTGCTGTTGTATCTTATGTTCAACTCATTGTTACAAATAACATATGTGCAACAGAGTTTGCCCCTAGACTTCTTTACTTCATGTACTCACACAGGTAGAGATGTTTGCAGGCGTACCCACTACGCAAACTGAATAAATGAATGAATAAAGAGGGAAAAAATGGGTGAACAGACACCACAATCAGTAATATTGCAATGTCAATTCGCTGTGATGAACAACATAAGTGTAAATCACATTACTTTCCAGGACGTACATTTCTAGAAATATGATAATAGGGGTTGTGAGACATAGGAGAATTTATGGGAACCTCTAATTGAATATTTAATCCTTTCTAAGTGTAGGTATAACATCAGATCCTGAAGCCAATGTAATGGTCTAGGCGGATTTGTAGATTTAGAATGTAATGAAACTTGTCTGCCAGCCAATAAATATGCAAAGGCAATGATGTTTAGTTGTCTTTGAGTCAAATTTGATTCATCACCTGGAACATCAAATATTACAAATTCAAGCACATGCCTTCAGCTGTGAACACGTTAGAAAGTGTATCAAATATGGTTGACCAGCAGTAGGTGTGGGTCCAGTGTAGTGTAGTGAATGAGATCGGCTGAGACGTGAGTGAGCATGTTGTTGAGAGTTGTTCATTATAGTTGATAAAGCATCAACAAAGTCTGATTTGAGTCGAACAACAAAACAGAAATGGTGATGAGGGTAAACACTTCACAGAACGATTAGGATTACTGTTCAACTGTTGTTGGAAGCGACACTTGGATCTGATACACCAACGGACCTGACATGGAAGGCCAAGCTGCCACACCGCTTATGTTGCCGAGATATGTCGCTCAGGCACACAGCTATTGCTGCCTATTTCACTGAACCTCGGAGCTTTGGATTTGTATGCAGAATACAAAACATGGAAAGATTCTTACAGTTTCTTTGAGTTGGCCAGCGGAACTATCAACGCTGCCAGTGCGGTAAGACCGCATCCGGTGCAGAGGATTTTTGTGAACCTCCCAGGCCCTAAAGAGTCATATTTGGAGACTGTAGCTACCCTGGATGCTTACTTTACTCCTTGAAAAACGTTGTGCTCGAAAGACATAAATTCAGACTGAGATATCAAGTTCAAGATGAAAAGATTGACGCATTTGTGAATGCGTTAAGGGAACTGGCCAAATCTTGTGAGTTCGGCACTTTAGAACGTGATATGATACAAGATCAATCTCGTAGAGAAATGTGCACATAGGCGATTAAGAGTTAAACTGTTGCAAGAAGAAGCGCTTACATTGGAAATAGCATTGACTGTTGCCAGAATTCTTGAATCCGCCCAAGCAGAGTCTAAAATGCTTTCAGAAAACAGTGTCAAAGAAAAAGATAATCATCAAAGGTGCAAGAGCAGCGAATACAGAGTAACAGTGACACCAAGGGTTACAGATGTGGACTGATGACGCATAAAGCAGATGACTGTGGTGCAAAACCAGCAACCTGCTTGTATTGTAAAAACAAAGCAAAACTGGTCATTATGCACGTTTGCAGAAAGAAAAGCAATGCCAAAGATAGGCCAAAGATAAGTCAGAACAGAAAAACAAACCAGTGCAGTAAATGACAATTCTGATTCCGATGAATTTGTGTATTCAGTTGATCCAGAAGGAAAAGAGACCATAAGAGTTAATGGACAGAAATTGAAGTTGGCCATATATACAGGAAGCGGAAGAAATTTCATTGAAGATGAACTGTCTCAAAGATTGTTTGCACAAAGAGTTAAACTAAAACAAACCAAGAGGAAATTCTACACATATGCAGAGACGCACTCTCTTCACTGTGTGGGATTCTTTTGAAGCTCAGTTTGAATGGAAGTGTAATGACATTTTTGTAATTTAAGGAAATGTAGAGCCGCTGTTGGGAAGACAGTCTTGTTTTGACTTAAAGATTCTGAATCCTGCAGACCAGGTCAGACCAACTGAAAATTAACTGAAAAGATTTTTCAAAACTGGAGGCTGAATATCAGTCTTCGTTTAACCCTTAAATGCATACTTCTGGTCTTTAGAGACCCAGGATATCATTTATCTGTTCATTCTGAACAATAAAACAAATATATAATAATATAATATAATATAATATAATATAATATAATATAATATAATATAATATAATATAATATAATATATATAATAATGTCTGTTTTCTGAGTAATTTTTTGTAAAAATTGTATAGGGTCGCTAGAGACCCGAGGTGTGTAACAGTGTAAGCATATTTTTGACAATGATGTGATGTTTCACTCGTAATTATCGCAGGCATAAAAAAAAAGAATATTATCAGCAAAATTTGAATCGGTTTGAATGGCTTTACTGTAGAACATTTACTGTATGCAATAAAATATAAATGTCACTGTCATTTGATGGTAGATGTGGTGAATAAACTGCCAGCGATCTTAAAATATCAAGAGTTTTTTGCTACTGCAGCAGTTAGAGATTCATCTGTGCTGGATATATAGGTCCGGGTCACTAAAGACCCGAATATGTAATAGTGATTGGTGAAACAGTTATGCATTTAAGGGTTAAAGGACTGGGACACATCACAGGTTACATCCATAAAATATCTGTAAATGAAAAGGTCGTACCTGTAGCTCAAGCTTTGAGGTGAATACCTTACCTACTGGTAGAGGCTGTAAATGCTGGAAGATGGAATAATAGAGAGGAAGTGCACAATCTGAGTGGGTGTCCAACATTCTTCTCATTTCAAAAAAGGACACTAAAGAAGTGAGACTTTGTGCAGATCTGAGAGAAGTGAACAAAGCGGCAGTGCCTATAGAAAATTCATACCCCTTTGAAATAGTTACCTTATTTGTCATAAAGCTTCAAATCAAACCCTATTCCAAATAACTTTTCCAGCTTTATTTACAATGTTGGTCTTACAACATCAAACAAATGAAAGAAAAAACACAACAGTTCTGCAAATTAACAAAAAAACAAAAAATACTAAAATAACAGGGCTGGAAAAGTCACCCTTGATTTAATACTACGTAGAGCCACCTTTTGCTTTAATTACAGGCATCAGTCTTTTTGGATATAACTTAAAAGTGCTACAATGGCAGATACTACCTTGACACAACTGATTTCCATAGTGGAGACAGGACAGTGGACTGCTATACTACCTGAAAGCTCACAGCCATACAAACGATGCTCAGATGAGTTGTCAACTCATGATGGTCTTTTGCTATGGGGACACTGGATAGTTCTGCCTTCTGCACAGATTCAACAAGCTTTGATCACAGATCAAAAATTGTAATGCGTGTGTTCTGAATCAACCCCTGCATGGAGATAAACCGCTGTATCCGTTAGAGCTTCCACCTAGGCCTTGTACCAAGCTAGGTGTTGATTTGGTGGGTCCTATTTAGAATGTCTATATACTTATTGTTATAGATTATTACACATCAAACCCAGAAGCAGTAGTTATAGATGACATAACTTTTGAGACTGCTACCAAGGAAACAAAGAAAATCTTTGCCTGATTTGGGTATCCCTTGGAGGTAGTAACTGATATGATTCTTCTTGCCTATCGATCTACACCACACATAGGTTTGGACAAGATGTACGCGCAAAGTTACCTAGCACTGTCACAGAGAAAAGAGAAACAAAAGACACTGAAAGTCACATATTGAAAGCTACAAAGAAAAAATGAAACAGTATGCAGACATGACAAGTCGAGCCAAAGAACACAACTTTAAGTAAGCAAGTATGGAAAATGGAAAGCTAGACTCTAAGTATAGAGATACTTGCTATGTATTACTGTGGCACACATCGGAAATGATTGGAAATTATTAGCTTTGGGTATTCACAAAATGACGTATCTGAAAATAACAGAAATGGTCAGCTGAATTAAGAGTGAATTTGGAATTAAGGTCATTAAAACTTGCAAAAAGACCATCAATATAAAGCCAAACTGAGCAATGCCCTTATCTTGCCACTGTTCAGATAGTAGTTTTGCAGGGAGGAATGCATCAAGGGGTGTCTTGAGATGAGTGAGTGTAACATTTAAGAAGAAACAGACTTTGGAAAATATGTGCTGACCTTTTGCTAAAATTTTGATATCTGCGTTTAACAAAGAAATTGGTCGATATGAGCTACATTTTTGTTGGATCTTTCTGGGGCTTCAATAAAAGTGTGATCAGAGCTTTTGTAAGGGTCTTTGGCAGAGTTCCTTGAGATAAAGAATGCTCAAACATACTGAGAAGGAGTGGGAATAATTTAGCTGAAAACTTATATTTATTCACTGAAAAAAGATATTTCTTGCAACTGAAAAGATTGATCTAAGTCTTTTTTATGTTCCAAAGAAATAATAGGGACATTTATTTTATCAAAGAACTACCAATTTGGATTGATCCTTAGGTGTTTCCAATGAATAAAGACTAGAAAAAAGTTCATAAAAATATTGTTAATTGTAAGGGGATCGATTGTTAATTCCTCTGCATCTTTTGCAATTTCAGAAATAATGTTGTGCTGATGACCTGGATTTAAGTTGATGGGCTAGGAATCACCATGACTTGATGAAATTAAATTATACTAGGTCTGAAGATCAGTCTTTTCCTTATAAAGTTCTGGTGTAGGGGAAGTAACTGCCTTTTCCTTTCCCTCTCTCTATTCATAGAAGCAGTATATAATATAATGTCTCCTCTATACTGTAAAAAACAATTTGTTGAGTCAACTTAAAATAATTTGTAACCTGGCTGCCTTAAAATTTTAAGTTCAGTCAACTCAAAAAAAGTTTATTCAACTTGAAATGTTAAATTATACTAAGTGACAACTTAGATATTTGAGTTGAATCAACTTAAAATTTTAAGGCAGCTGGGTTACTTACCCATGTGTTAAGTTTAGCAGACACAAATATCCAAGTTGTTACTTAGTACAACTTAACATTTTAAGTTGACTAAACTTATTTTAGTTGACTGAACTTAAAATTTTAAGGCAGCAGGGTAACAAATTATTTTAGGGTCTCCCAAAAGAGAGAAGGGGAGACATGCTCCGTTTAATTAAACTAAAAAATTCAGTTGAAGAAGATACATGTTGACAAAATGATCCATCGGACAACAGTGATAAATTTAATTCCCATGTATAGCTTGTAAAATTAGATGGAAAGGATCTAGTAATAAGGGAGCATGATCAGACTCTACGATAGCAGAATATTCTACACCCTTTACTGAGGGAAGAGGGAGACTTTTGTCTAAAAAAAAATTATTTGTTGAATAATTTACATATGAAAAATAAGAAAAGGCCTTACTATGATGATTGGAAAAAAAACACCAGGGGTCTATGCAGCTAGTCTGGTTTAGAAATGCTGACATTTCATTTGCCATTTTGGAAGGAACCTGTAGTTTTGGATTTGAGCAATCTAAATTTGGGTGCATTACACAGTTATGGTCACTGCCTAAAATCAAATAATATGAATTAAAGCTAGGTAAAGCTGCGGTCAGTTTATTTATGAATTTTTTATTATCCTAATTGGGCCCATAAATGTTAACCAGCAAGACCTGGGTTTGAAAAAGTCTCCCTGACACCACAGTGTATTGACCCTGAGGATGAGCAAACATATTCTCCTCTTGCTTTAGCATTAAATTAAAAAAAGTGGTAAATATGTCCAACCCATGGTTTCTGCAAACTAAGGTGATCTGAATTTAGTAAATGTGTCTCTTGAAGGAAGATTATATTGGATTTAAGATGTTTAAGAGAAACGATTTTGAACCTTATTATTGGACCATTAAGACCTTTAACATTCCATGATGTAAACCTAATGAATGTCTTTCCCTGCCATTCCTCTGCTTAACACATCAGACATTATACGATATAAAAGGATGAACACTGCACCTGTGGCATAGATAAAGCTGGTACAGAATTAAGAAAAAGAAAAACACAGTCAATGAGGCAGTAAACAAAACCTTGAACATTAGAACACCCTTTTCTACGGTGACCGGGAGAGCTCAGCATGCTGCAATGTAAGAAAACACATACAAATAAAAAAAGCACCAGCAAATTAAGAAAACATCTTCATCTGTTTGACAGCTACATGTGCTGCAAATACCCACAACACAACCAAATACAGAAACACGCTGCAAATACTCACAACAAACACAAAAACGTGCTGCAAGCACAGACCACAACGGTGGGAAACCCAACAATGCTTATGATAATTAAACATGGTTTTATTATAGTAAAAGTGTAGTAATCATGTTGTTGTTTTTTCCGCGCTTCACTTTTTCCACATTTTATATTATATCCTTATTCCAAAATGAATTAAATTCATTATTTTCCTCAAAATTCTACAAACAATACACCATAATGACAACATGAAGAAGTTTGTTTGAAATCTTTGCAAATTCATTCAAACAAACAAACAAAAACAAACCCACTGAGCCACTAATGGACATTCACAGAGTTAGGCCCGCCCTAGGAAGAGTCCTGGTGGTTCCAAACTTCTTCCATTTACAGATGATGGAAGCCACTGTGCTTATTGGGACCTTCAATGCTGCAGAAATGTTTCTGTACCCTTCCCCAGATCTGTGTCTCAATATATTCCTGTCTTGGAGGTCTACAGACAATTCCTTGGACTTCATGGCTTGCTTTGTGCTCTGACATGCACTGTTAACTGTGGGACCTTATATAGACAGGTGTGTGCCTTTTCAAATCAAATCCAATCAACTGAATGTACCACAAGAGTCCAATCAAGTTGTAAAAACATCTCAGGGACGATCAGCGGAAACAGGCTGCACCTGAGCTCAATTTTACAGTTTTCTCGTTGAGGGAGCTCTGGACTGGAGGATGGTCTCAACAACCTCAGTTGAGAGACCAGAGGCTATGAGTTGTGCCCCCTCAGGGGCCACACCCACAGCTTCCACAACTCCGGATGGGGGTGACAGAGGGCGCCCCCTGCCTGCAAGAGGAGATCTCTCCTGATGGGAATCTCCCATGGAGAGCTGTCGAGGAGAGAAATCAGGTTCGAGAACCATACTCGGGCTGGCCAGAATAGGCTATTAGCAGAAGACGGACCCCACACTCTCTCCAGAACTCCCAGGATCAGAGTGATCGGGGAAAAAGCGTACAGATGAAGCCTCAGCCACGTCTGTACCATGGCATCCAGTCCCAGGGGAGCTGGATGACTCAGACAGAACCAAAGCGGACAGTACAACGTCTCCTGAGTTGCAAACAAATCCAACTGAGCTTGACTAAACTGGGTCCAAATGAGCTCCACCACCTCAGGGTGGAGTCTCCATTCCCCGGGCCTCGGCCCCTGTCTCGACAAGACGTCTGCTTCCTGATTGAGATGCCCCGGGATATAAACTGCTCTCAGCGAGAGGAGTTTCCCTTGGGCCCACAAGAGGTTTCGGTGAGCCAGCCTGTATAGGGGGTGCGACCCATGTCGGTCAGGACTTCTTTGCTGAGGCCTTCTTTGCCAAAAGAACGGCCCTCAGGTCGATCTTGGGCTTTGAAGGCCCCGGCTTAGAGCGTGGGAGCACGGGAGGCGACACTCTGTTTCTGTGCGTCCCTATATGAGGAGCTCGGGTGGGGCTGCTGGGTGGGAGCAGCGAGGAAGGAATCTCTGGGAATTACTGGGTAGTGCGGGGGCTTTCAGGGACGATGCCACATCAGGAGACAGATAGCTCGCAAACGTCTGTTCAACCCAGATGATTGCCCTGTAACCGTGCCCACCACGTTGCTGTAATGGGGGAGGCCCATCCCCAGCCTCTTTGATCTTCTCCACATCCGCCTCCTCGGAGGATGAGACATGGAGCGTCGAGCCCTCTCCCCAGGGGAAAGAAACTGCCAAGCGTATTTCCGGCCCAGAGAGAGCGCTGGATCTGGTAGGTGAAGAATAAGAAAGGGACTAGCCTGTCTCCATTCCCTCTACCAGATCCATTTGTGATCCCCATAATCACAGCCACCACTCTTCCTCTTCAGCAGCAGGACCAGAACAGCGAGAAACGCTGGTGAGAGCTCTCTCCTCAAAGAGAGCCCCCCGGGAGGCAGGCAGCCGCTCACAATGCGGGCAGTCAGCTCCACATGCTTCATTCCCAAGCAAACCACGCACAAAGTGTGTGTATCCTCACCTGTAATGTAACAAGAGCAGGGAGAAAAACACATTCTGAAACACTTGCTATCGCCCTTGGACATGGTACAAACTGGCACAGAAAAAAACTGAGTGACCGTGACACACACACATAGAGCGCGACTGAAAGACAGAAGCTGAAGGCTGCGTTCACCACACATGCGCTTATAGCTTATAGCTATGAGCTATGAGGTCTCGCTTCTCTGTTGGACTGATTTCACACGTGTTCAAGGCATTCTCAAAGCGTTGTTCGATGCAGCTCGAGTTCCCGAAGGGGAACCTCTTTCACGTTGTCATTATGGGGTATTGTTTGTAGAATTTTGAGGAAAATAAGGAATTTAATACATTTAAAAAAAAAGTCTGTAAATATTTAATTTATCATGGATTAATCATAGTAACCATTATATATATATATATAAAAGCTAAGGAATCTAACAAATAAACAGAAGTCGCACCTTTCAGAGGATAAGCATGTCCCAGCCAGGTTTGTCACTTAAATTGTTGCGGTTCCCTTGAACATTTCCGATGTTTTCAATGTTTTTGCAGCGCGTTTCTGTATTTGTAGCACGTTTTTGTGTTTGGTTGTGTTGTGAGTATTTGCAGCGTGCTTCTGTATTTGGTTGTGTTGCGAGTATTTGCAGCACACTTGCTGTCAAACTGATGAAGATGTTTTCTTCATTTGCAGGTGTTTTTTCATTTGCAGCGCGTTGAGCTCTCTCGGCCACCATACTTTTCCTATATTTGCCTCCCCAACTGAGGTAAGCTGCAGGACTCCACTAACCCCATTGCACTCCTAGCAACTAATTCATTAACTATTCAACTGTTGAGCCCCTGACAACCTATCTCTTATACATTACTGCAATTTGTAAATATTAATTGTATTCAGAGAAAGAGAAAGAAAAAAGAAACAGAATAGAAAAATAAATAAAAAATGAAAAATGGAGGGTCATTTATGGTCTATCTTCCAGTGTTTATTTACAGTACCTTTCCAAACAAGGACACAAGCCATCATAAGTCCATCCACTGGTGTTTTAAACAGTGCCCTCCCAAACAAAAACATGAACCGTTATGGTAAAAAAAAAAAAAAAAAAAAAAGAAAAAAAAACCTTATAGTGGGCGTGCGCACACCTTTAAATTAGTCATTTAGAAACAGGTTGAGGTTAACGAGAATTACTCCCCAGCAGCAGCGGTCAAGATGATCTGTCGATCAAAAAAAGCTTCAGCTTCGGGTGCTGACTCCCCATCAGGTGTAAATTGCAAAGGGGCATGGTAAAGAAATCTGAAACAAATCCCTTTCTGATAGAGCATTGTTTTGATGTTCTTAAAAGGCAGCGCGTTTCTTGGAGAGTGCCATGCTTAGGTCAGGTTAGAATCTAAGAGTCTTCCCTCGATACTGCAGTTAGAACTCGTTCCTGCTCCTGGTATCGATGAGAACAAACAATAATGGGCCTTGGAGGTTGACCATCTTTAGGTTTAGGTGCTAATTCACAATGTGCTCTTTCCAAATTTGGCGGTTTCTCAAACACCTGATCCATCATGACGTCTTTCAACAGATCCGAAGTGGACTTGACCATGTCCGTTCCAATTTCACTATCTTCTGGAACATTTATGATCCAAAGGTTCGCTCTGCGTGGATGATTTTCCAGGCCAAACAAGCAGTCTAACAGTGCTTCATTGGTAGCTTTTAATGCAGCAAAGTTTTCCCCAGCTGTTGTTTCCATGGTTGTGAGATGTTTTCCAAATGGATCCACAGTCTCTTGAAACGATTTTATGGAAAGCTGGATTGGTGCAAGGGATGGCTTGATTAACACACTCATGTCCTCTTTATGATATGTACATTGGTTTTTCAGCTCTGTAGTCAGCATACTCAAAGAGAATTCCTTGTTAGCCTCCAAAGCAGTTGTCGCCATTTTAGCTAGCTTGCTGCTTATGGAAGCTTTCTTAGGATCTTGATCAGCAGTGTTGGGGGTAACGCATTACAAGTAATGCGAGTAACGTAATATTGTTACTTTTTTCAAGTAACTAGTAAAGTAACGCATCACTTTTTCATTATTTTTACTTTTAAAATAACTTTTTTCAAAAAAGTAATGCCAGTTACCCCCCCCCCCCCCATTTATTGATTAAAAGCTCTCCTGTCCCCATATAAAAGCAAAAATTACTCAAGATAATCTAACATTTGTTTTCCTTTTTTTTCTTTCTTTTTTTCTGCGGTCTGCTGTACAGACGTGAATTTACTTTTCTCAAAGCCTGAGGCTTTTGGTGTAAAAAGGCTTTTACATTGGCCAAAAATAGAACTTTTTATATTAAAAACAAACAAGCAAGCCCTGCCTAGATTTAAAAAGTAACGCAAAAAGTAAAGTAACGCATTACTTTCCATAACAAGTAACTAAGTAACATAATTAGTTACTTTTTTAAGGAGTAACTCAATATTGTAATGCATTACTTTTAAAAGTAACTTTCCCCGACACTGTTGATGCATTTTGTCGCCACACCTGTGTTGTATGCCTGATCTGTTATGGGTGACGATTACTGTTGTTTAAGTTTAAGTTGTTGGGAGACTCACACACGCACGTCCGCTATTTATATGGCTCAAACCAGAAATCAGAACAGGAGTTTTTAGTCACAAAATTATTTTAGCAACAGAATGAATAATTTTTATTGTGGGAGACAATTCAATCCAAAATCCAAGACATCCAATTTCATTCCAAAACAGCATTAAAAGTTATTTGTATTCTTTTATTAAATGGCATCTCAAAACAGTTTAAGCTCTGATGTGGGCAAAAACAGTGCTTTAAAATTTGTGGCCAGACTTAATTCAAATTATAGGTCAATCTAATGCAGTCATTTTTCAACTGTGGTATCACCAGTGACATGCAGAGTGCCCCCAGATAGTACATGACTGTGGATATATACAGTACTATATTGTGTTCCTAATTAACAAATTAATGGAAGAGTAAGGGAAAACCAGAATAATCAGACATCCAAATTAGAAACAGACCTAAACTGATAAATATCTCAGTCTAAATTTTAGAATGAAATTTAAACAAAATTCTAATGAATTAAGTGAATTTTGCAGAGGTACAAGTAAAAAACCTACATGCAGTGTATCTTCACCCATGAAAATGGATTCCTTCCTTGGACCAATGGTGTGGTCTTTACATGTTTGTCTCTGTGAAGCTGCTTTGACATAATCTGTATTGTATAAAGTGCTATAGAAATAAAGATGACTTGACTTAAATTCCCCCTGCTGCTGTAGCAAACTTTCTAGCCTGTTAACTGGCCATGAATATTCACAATAAGCTCTATCACTGACTGTAGTATTAGCACAGGCCCAGCTATCAGAGACACAGCCCTGCTGTCAGTGATAATGAATGTCACCTGCTGGATTAGAATGCTTATTACACTGTAACGCTGCTAGGAGGGACAGGATGAGGTGGGTTCGCCTGGCACTACAAGTGAAAAGCCCTTGCCTCTAGACCTGGCATGGACTACACATTTTCTTTCCCCAATTGGCACTAGTGTCAGGTGTTCAGGTGGAGAGAGCCAAATCATACAGCTGGCAGTTATACCAATGGGATAAAAAGGCCCATAAAGGTTAACATGCACACATGTTTGAGGTTATAGGCATACAGTACACAAATATTTATGACATTTGTGCATTTCTGGTGATTTATTTATTTATTTGCATGCAAGTACAGAGAATTTTAAGCAAATATTTCCATACAAAATGACAGACAAAACAAAAAACTTTGTGAGCCAGTGGTGCATGAAAGGAAATAAGGAAATGTCAAAGGTTGTGAGAGGACAGCATATGAAAGTTCTGGAGGTGGAAATGATCTGAGAGCAGTCATAGAGGGCAGAGGTCACTGGTCTGGAATTATTTGAGGGACACTGGAGCCTTGTTCACTATGCTTTGAAATAGGAGTCTGGCCGTTGGCTTTACTGAGTTCTCAGGCTACATTCTCAGGGTTCAGCTCAGACACAGTTGTCATGTCAGGTGCTTCTGTGGACAGGTTATTTTTACTACTGGATGACTGTGTGCATGTGGCTACTTTTGTGTCTGTGTTTGCCACTGCCATCTGATTGATAAACAGCTAGAAATTTCAGAAGCAACAAAAATCTGAAGACACAGAGAAAGAAAATGTCTAAAGGTATTGCAGCTGCTGGACCACTGCCTTGTGGGATATATTTATTGATATATTCACACATGAATTGTTTTTTTTTTTTAATATGATGGCTTCTCCAGGGTTTTTTTTTTGTTTTGTTTTGTTTTTGCATAAAGTACAGCAGGAAGTCTTTATATTTGCACACAGGGCAAGGGAATGACAAACTTTATCACTTATTGCTTTATTACTTTAAAATGACCACTTTATCTTGTTTATCTTGTTAGAATATGTAAGACACCACAGTTCCTATCCTAGTCGTCCATTAGAGGATGACACACTGCACTAGCCTCCCCTTCTCTGTTGTTTGGAGTTTCTCATGTAGTAAATATAGTCTGTGTAAGATCATGATTATACCTCCCCCCCTTACACACACACTACGGGTGTAACGGTACACAGATGTCACGGTTCGGTACGTACCTTGGTTCGAGGGTCATGATTCGATACGATTTCAGTACAACAGAAAAAAAACAAAAAAACAAATCTACTATGCTAGGTTTCTTTTCATTTATTTTAAACAGACAGTAGTGCAAATTACAATTTTTCCACCTACATGTGAAAATACTAAATATTATATCAAATTAATGTCATATATAGGCTATACAATCTGCAGTACATATATACATACAAGGAATAAATACTTCAAATATATTTAATTTAATTAACTGATAGTCAAGGGAAAAAAAAACTGTGCGACGTAACGTAGCCTATATTTGCTGAGTTTCAGGTTAGTTTTGTGACAGAAAGGGAACTCAAATGGAAGAAAGCGACATTCTATTTGTTTTTTGTTTATGTTGATTTTTGGTATGAGAAAAACTGAAAACTGGTATGAGGAAAGTTGAAGTAATCGCGCTGGCGCACACAAACACAAAACATATCAGTTCTAGGCTTCTAGCATTGCTAACTTGACAGCGCAGTTGGTACTTTATCAAAATAAAACACCGTGAACCAAACATCAGCGTGCCCGCCTCACTGTGTCACTGTTAGAACACGACTTAAGTACAAAGTCTATAATTTACTTAATAAATAATAGTTTAGCATTTGGATGCATTGCAAATATGGAAATATCATATTTGTGCCAAATGAGAGAGGTAGGATACAAGAGCACAAAGCTCCATTTTGCAGACAGTTGAGTGCGCAAGCCTTTAAAGTAACGTCATACTCCTTTGTCACTGAGAGATGCTTTCAGAATCAGCACATGGTCACTGTCTAGTGGGCTTTGTTTTCAAGTGCGCAACTCCTGGCATTCGCTGTTCTTCTGCCTGCGGTTATCAAACAGGGTTGCATTACTGCGGGCGTTCCCTTCTGGTTTGAGGGTGAATTGCATGTATTCATTGTAAGGCCTCATGCACCGAACCGGGATGCCCATTCCGTGACGGTTCGGTCACCTAAGAGACACTGTGACAAATTGCCACAATTATGATAAATCTGCTTTATGACAGACATAAAGGGGGAGGTTGTCACTGGAGGTCTTCATGGAGGACCCGGGACGGGTCGGGTCCCAATCTATTACCTCGGGTCCCGGGTCTGTTTAATATTTGTGTGTAATACCTGAATCGATCGAACACCATGCTCACCAGTGATCAGTGTCCGTCAGCACTTTGCATGTGTTTTGTAACTTGCAACTTTAAAAATTAAAAAGTAAAATTAGGATGAGAAAAGTGTGAGCAGGAAATAAGGTGGGAAAAAAACATGCGTGACGCGAAGTTAATGTCAGTATCGCACAGTATACAGACAGTATCAAGCTGTCTCATGTGAATTCCTCCTTTAAGCTTCATAAGATTAACTAGGTGGAGCCTTAAGCATATGTTTTGTATTGTTTTGTTTTACTGAAGAAGAGACGCAGCTGTTATTGAACACGCACGATGGTGCAGTGCAGGGTATACGCAGGTATACGGCATACCCACTTCAGTCGGCTTTGTGTATACCCACACTAAATCCACTCTGATGTGCATCATTCAGTAGTGTCTTGCATTAGCCAAAATCACGACAGTCCACCACATGATATCTAATCCAATTGCACGTGAATAAATACAAATACTCCATAAAAGCAAGACAGTGGCGCCGGCTTCCTTTGAAATATGATTGCGCCCGCGCCCGCTTCGTACTGCTTCGTGACACAAATGCCGCCTGCATGCACGTGAGCATGTCGGGAGGTGGGCAGAGTGGGTAAAATGATAATTAATTGTTGATTACTAATTTGAATCAGTACATTATAACGAAAACAATACCTTAAATAAATTAAGAGTATACCCACTTCTCCAGACACCACTGCGCACGCAGTAAAGTGTAACGCACTTCTTGTTCTGTGCGTTTTTTGAAAAAAAATAAAAAAATAAAATAATTGCTCCGAGCTGGAATAATGAATAGATTAAGAAGGTTCTTTCACTCGGCAAGAGAAAGGAACAGCCTAACATGGACGGAAATGTTAGTATGTGTTGTATTAATCTCATTAATTTTCATGTGTAGCTTGAAGCTAATTGTAATTTCTCCGTTACACATATACGATTATATTTAGGGGTTCGAGCGCGTAGCGCTGAAACCCTATTGTAATTGTTAAGATTTTTTTTATTATTATTATTATTCCGCGCTAAAACTGAACGTGCAGCCCAAACCGTAAGGCCTAGAGAGCTGAAACTTGGTCAGAAGGTAGTAGTCCTCCTCGCTACTCAGGCGCAAAGAACCGGCCCAATCGGCCCAAAGGTGGCGCTACAGCGCAAAAAACTAACTTTTTTTGCATTTTTGGCCGTAGCTCGTACATTTTTGGTCGTAGACTCAAAAACTTTACATCGTTGCGATCCTTGGGCCAATACGCACAAAAGTGCACTGGCGCAGATTTTTCGTACGAAGCCCGGTTTTTCCGCAAAATGGCCGAATGTCCGAAACCTACTTTTGCGAACTAGTCCTAGGTTTTTCGCCCGATCGGAACCAAACCAGTGCAGAAATGTTCTCTGGACACTGAATATCAATAATTATCAAAAAAAAGTTGAAATTTTGACTCACGGTCGAATAGGAATGCCAAAACGTTCTATGCTAACGTTAGCAAATTCTTACATTTGGCTATAACTTTTGAATGGAATGAGATATCTTCACCAAACTCGGTACACATGTGTATAAGCTCAATCTTTGGTCAAATAACAAAAATTGCACAGCTCTGCCACTTGGGGGCGCTATAAGGTGGAAAAAACATAAAAATGACTATACCTATGCAATCGTTGGTCCGATCGACCTGAAAATTGGGATGCAGTGTCTCTGTCCAATGTGCCATAAGGGTCTATGAGGACATTGGCGTATCTCAAAAAACATGGCCGCCATCGGCCAATGAAGTTTGAGCACCCATTAGACAAGGTTAACGGAGGTCGATCGGAACGAAACTCACTGGGCATGTTCGACTCATGACCCTAAAGGTCTGTAAGAATTTTGAAAGAAATCGGCCACTAGTTGGCGCTAACGAGTTTTTTGCCTCTCTAACGTGCCTCACTCACGTGGTGTTTCACACATCCACACAATATGCATATCATTTGATAGATCTCCACATGCTGAGCAACTTTGCCTCAAGAACCATTGCTGTCAATCAAATCATTCATTAATTATTCACAAATATGTGAAAAACCTACTTTTGCGAACTAGTCCTAGGTTTTTCACTCAATCTCGATCAAACCACTGCAGTAATATTCTCTGGACTCTCTAGATCAATAATTATCAAAAAAATGTTGAATTTTGTCCTTTGGGTAGCTATAACGAGGTCATTTAGAAAAGGGGCGTGGCCACATATACCCAAAAGCCTATAAAACCTAAACAAAAACTCAAAACTTTACAAAAGTTGGAGAAAACATGTGTGAGATGACTCTTAACAAGCATGTAAAATTTCATGGAGATCGGACCATAGGTGGCGCTATGACAGTTAAAAAGGCTTCAAAAACACAAAATTTCAAAAGTAAACTGACTTAAATTGCTATTACATGCTCATATAATCACAGAAACACGAGAACTTCATACCATATGATAGATCTCCTCATGCTGAGCAACTTTGCCTCAAGAACCTTTGCTGTCAATCAAGTCGTTTATTAAATATTCACAAATATGTGAAAAACCTACTTTTGCGAACTAGTCCTAGGTTATTCACTCAATCTTGATCAAACCACTGCAGCACAGTTCTCCAGACTCCCTAGATCAATAATTATCAAAAAAAAGTTGAACTTTTGACTCACGGTCGCAAATGGGCGCCAAAACGTTCGAAAGAGGCGGGGCCACTTTTACTAAAATGGCTATAACTTTTGAACAGAATGACATATCCTCACCAAACTCAGAACACCTGTGTAAAATCTCAATCTGTCGTGAAATAAAAAAAATTGCAGAGCTTGACCACTTGGTGGCGCTATAAGAGCAAAAAAACTTAAAAATGGCTATTACTACACAACCGTCAGTCCAATCGACCTGAAAATTGGTATGCAGTGTCTTTGTCCAATGTGCCACAAGGGTCTATGAGGACATTGGTGTATCTCGAAAAACATGGCCGCCATCGGCCAATGAATTTTGAGCACCCATTAGACAAGGTTAACGGAGGCCGATCGGAACGAAACTCACTGGGCATGTTCGACTCATGGCCCTAAAGGTCTGTAAGAATTTTGAAAGAAATCGGCCACTAGTTGGCGGTAACGAGTTTTTTGGCTCTGTAATCACGTGGTGTTTCACACATACACACAATATGCATATCATTTGTTAGATCTCCTCATGATTAACAACTCATGATTATAATGTGGTTGAAAAGACTGTTTGTGTTGCTCTTTCACATTTACTCCGACCTTCTAATTCATTAATATGGGCAGCGACAAAACCTGCTTCTCACGCTCCACTGACACTGGCGATGTGTAACAGTCCTAACAGACATAGATAACTCGTTGTCATTTAGGAATAAGATCGCGTGGGTGTTTGAATCGACACCTCAATATTTTAAGGATTAATAGTGCAGCTCTAATGTAAACATGGCAAAATGTTGTTGGAGGATACTGTCACGAGATCTCGCGAAATCCGACTGGTCTCGTCACATCCCTACCATTTAGATAGCCACTTAATAATAAGATCATGATCTACTGTACCCGAGTCTATAAACCCTAAAAGAAAAGAAAATTTCACAAACCTAAGTCAAATCATCATCATACGATTCTAAACAAGCCTGCATTTCAAAGACATCAGGCAAAAAAAGGAAATGTAACAGTTATAAAGCTTAAAAACAATGCATCTCTTTAAAATGTCATGAAATTACAACTAAAGACCACTAATGGCTCATTGAAATGAACACTGCTATTCACAGATTGTTTTCCATTCATTTCAATTCATACATAGAGTAAATCACTGTCATAACATTTCAAGTCACATTTAGTCAAAGTTTAACACTTCGTTTAAACACATATATCATATTTGACAATAATACAAGATTATGATTACAGTGAAACCTGAAAATGATATATAAAATCTTAAAAAGACAAGACTTGAACTAAACATTTTGTCACCTACCATTTAATACACAAATCTCTTATGTGCAACAAAATGTGTGTGTGTGTGTGTGTGTGTGTGTGTGTGGTAATGCTTAATGAACATTAATATAACAGTTTAATCATTTAATTTCTGTGTTTGTGAGTCTATTCTCCATCACGGATGTGTTTTATTGTGTTAGCCATATATTTTGCGTTGCACTACATCTTAAATCCACACACCCTTTCATGATGCTAAACAGGCATGCAAAGTTTCATGAAGAGCGGAGCATAGGTGGCGCTATAACAGTTAAATAGGCTTCAAAAAACAACATTTCTATAGCAGTTAGCCTCAAATTGCTAAAAAAAATTATGCTCATATATTTTCACAAACACTAGCACTAGGCAATGTAACAGTTATAAAGCTTAAAAACAATAGGTCTGTCTTTAATGCCATGAAATTGCAACTATAACCACTAGATGTCAGTAGAAGACCACTAATGGGTCATTGAAATGAGTAGAACAGTGTTTTCATGGTTTGTTTTCAATTAATTTCAATTCATGCATAGACTAAATCACTGTCATAACATTTCAAGTCACATTTAGTCAAAGTTTAACACTTCATTTGTACAGATGTATCATATTTGACAATAATACAAGATTATGATTACAGTGGAACCTGAAAATGATGTATAAAATCTTAAAAAGACAAGACTTGAACTAAACATTTTGTCACCTACCATTTATTACAGAAATCTCTTATGTGCAACAAAATGTGTGTGTGTGTGTGTGTGTGTAGTAATGCTTAATGAACATTAATATAACAGTTTAACTATTTAATTTCTGTGTTTGTGTGTTTGTGAGCGTTTTCTCCATCATGGATGTGTTTTACTGTGTTAGCCATATATTTTGCATTGCACTACATCTTAAATCCAGACAACCTTATTTGCTCGAACCCCGGTAATTGCTGCTAGCAGCTATATTTAGGGGTTCGAGCGCGTAGCGCTGAAACCCTATTGTAATTGTTAAGATTTTTTTTATTATTATTATTATTCCGCGCTAAAACTGATCGTGCAGCCCAAACCGTAAGGCCTAGAGAGCTGAAACTTGGTCAGAAGGTAGTAGTCCTCCTCGCTACTCAGGCGCAAAGAACCGGCCAAATCGGCCCAAAGGTGGCGCTACAGCGCAAAAAACTAACTTTTTTCGCATTTTTGGCCGTAGCTCGTACATTTTTTGTCGTAGACTCAAAAACTTTACATCGTTGCGATCCTTGGGTCAATACGCACAAAAGTGCACTGGCGCAGATTTTTCGTACGAGGCCCGGTTTTTCCGCAAAATGGCGTTATGTCCGAAACCTACTTTTACGAACTAGTCCTAGGTTTTTCGCCCGATCGGAACCAAACCAGTGCAGAAATGTTCTCTGGACACTGAATATCAATAATTATCAAAAAAAAGTTGAAATTTTGACTCATGGTCGAATAGGAATGCCAAAACGTTCTATGCTAACATTAGCAAATTCTTACATTTGGCTATAACTTTTGAATGGAATGAGATATCTTCACCAAACTCGGTACACATGTGTATAAGCTCAATCTTTGGTCAAATAAAAAAAAATTGCACAGCTCTGCCACTTGGTGGCGCTATAAGCCTGAAAAAACATGAAAATGACTATAGCTATGCAATCGTTGGTCCGATCGACCTGAAAATTGGTATGCAGTGTCTCTGTCCAATGTGCCATAAGGGTCTATGAGGACATTGGCGTATCTCAAAAAACATGGCCGCCATCGGCCAATGAATTTTGAGCACCCATTAGACAAGGTTAACGGAGGTCGATCGGAACGAAACTCACTGGGCATGTTCGACTCATGGCCCTAAAGGTCTGTAAGAATTTTGAAAGAAATCGGCCACTAGTTGGCGGTAACGAGTTTTTTGGCTCTGTAATCACGTGGTGTTTCACACATACACACAATATGCATATCATTTGTTAGATCTCCTCATGATTAACAACTTTGCCTCAAGAACCATTGCTGTCAATCAAACTGTTCATTAATTATTCACAAATATGTGAAAAACCTACTTTTGCGAACTAGTCCTAGGTTTTTTGCTCAATCTCGATCAAACCACTGCAGTAATGTTCTCTGGACTCTCTAGATCAATAATTATCAAAAAAATGTGGAATTTTGTCCTTTGGTTAGCTATAACTGGGTTAATTTACAAAAGGGGTGTGGCCACATATACCCAAAAGCCTATAAAACCAAAACGAAAGCTCAAAACTTTACAAAAATTGGTGAAAGCGTGTGTCAGATGATTCTTAACAAGCATGCAAAGTTTCATGGAGATCGGAGCATAGGTGGCGCTATAACAGCTAAAAAGGCTTCAAAAACAAAATTTCTATGGTAAATGGCCTCAAATTGTTAAAAAATGCTCGTCTATTCACACAAACACTAGATCTTACACTTACATCTGTATGATATATCCCCTCATTCTGAACAACTTTGTATACCACCTTAAAGGCCTTAATGCTCGAACCCCGGTAATTGCTGCTTGCAGCTATATTTTATTATGTATTTTGTCAAATCATGTAAGTTTGTAAGAAACTGTTTAATTTTCCAAAAATATTTTTAATTATAGTAATATAATGTACTGCATGCTGATCAGAGGGATGTGGGTGGGATGTAATGCCAGAGTAAAATAAAGCCACTTCAGATCATGTTTTTTTTTTTCCTGACAAAATCAATATAATGCAATATTTCTGTCTGCTGAATGTAAGCTTTTCCATATTCCAAGCTTGCCTGCCACTGGGGACATCACATGCATGTGAGTCATGAAATTTATGAAAATAAACCTAGGAATTATTTGATTGTTGGATTTTAAATCAGGTGGGTTGAGGCATCAAAAGTAACTAAGTAACTAAGCTGTTTTATGGATGCAACTGTAATATTATTACTAAAATCTTATTAGTAATTAGTTACACTACTAGTTACTGCAAAAAGTAATACTATTACAGTAACTAAATGACTAGTAACTAGTTACTGCCCAACACTGGCTACGAGGTGATTCATGTATGCTCTGGGGGTTATTCATATATGTTATATATGCAGCAGCAGCATGCTCACAGTAGCATGCTGTGAATATATTGGCAGTAGCAAGTCTCGGTACTTGCTGTGCCGCAGCAGCAGCAGCATAGCAGATCTATTCCACCAAGACCAAATACATTTACATTGTCATGTACATTACCATGCCAATCCCTCTGAGAGTTGTCATGACAGAAATCACAAGATACTTCTCTTTTCAATATAAATAAGGCTTTATTGGATAAATCTAAGACATATAAACTAACCTAACACATAAACACATGCATTCACACAGGTTGCAGAAAGAGAGAAAGTGAGGAAAGAAGTACAAAGAAGGCCTCTGGAGTACAATGTGTAGCCCACACGCTTAAAATGGCGATCGCCATAACAGGCAGCACAGTAGATAGTGGGATGCCTGCCGGGCTTGAGGGTGTGGGAGCTGTGAGGTTAGAGAGCGTGGACTCTGTGTGGCTTGGGAGATGAGACGAGACCTGGCGAGGCTTTGGAAGGACGGCTAAGACCTGACAAGGCTCTGGGGGGTCAGCTGAGACGTGACGAGGCTCTAGGAGGTCAGCTGAGACGTGACGAGGCTCTAGGAGGTCAGCTGAGATGTGATGAGGTTCTAGAGGATCAGCTGAGACATGACGTGGCTTTGGAAGGTCAGACGGGACCTGGCAAGGTTCTGGCGTGACGTCCGTGGCTTGGTGAGGCTGTAGACTAGCAGCGTGAAGAGGCTCTGTTAGCAGCGCAGCTGTGTCTTGACTTGATTCAGGAAAGTCTGCCATGACTTGACTTGACTCAGGGAGGTCTGCCGTGACCTGACTTGACTCAGGGAGGTCTACCGTGACCTGGCTTGACTCAGGAACAACAGCTGTAACGTGGCTTGACTCAGAAACAACAGCTGTAACATGGCTTGACTCAGGAACAACAGCTGGATCTTGGCTTGATTCAGGAACAACAGCTGTAACTTGGCTTGATTCAGGAACAACAGCTGTAACTTGGCTTGACTCATGGAGAACAGCTGTGACTTGACTTGGCTCATCAAGGTCAGCTGTGACTTGACTTGGCTCATGAAGGTCAGCTGTGGCTTGACTTGACTCGAGAACAACAGCAGTAACTTGACTTGGTTCATGAAGATCTGCTGTAACTTGGCTTGGCTCATGAAGATCAGCTGTGGCTTGACTTGACTCAGGAACAACAGCAGTAACTTGACTTGGCTCATGAAGATCTGCTGTAACTTGGCTTGGCTCATGAAGATCAGCTGTGGCTTGACTTGACTCAGGAACAACAGCAGTAACTTGACTTGGCTCATGAAGATCTGCTGTAACTTGGCTTGGCTCATGAAGATCAGCTGTGGCTTGGCTTAACATAGACAACCCAGCTGTAACTTGACGTGGCTCAGGAAACACAGCTGTCACTTGACTTGGCACTGAAAGTGCAGCCCTGACTTGACTTGACACCGGAGGATCAGCCATCACTTGATTTGCTTTGGGTGTGGCAGACATGGCGTGATGAGATTTGGATGGGATGATTTTGGACTGATGAAACTCAGGCGTAGCAGCCATCTTGGCCGGGGACGATGAGGCGGCCATCTTGTGAACAGACTTGGGGATGGCGGCCATCTTGTGAACAGGCTTGGGGATGGCGGCCATCTTGTAAACAGGCTTGGGAATGACAGCCATCTTGTGTACTGGCTCTGGGATGGCGGCCATCTTGTGGACTGGCTCTGGGATGGCGGCCATGACAGGTGCAGACTCTGGAAGGGCGGCCATGACAGGTGCAGGCCCTGGAGCAGCAGGCGTGGCGTGAGCAGGCCCAGGAGTGGCAGGCGTGGCATGAGCAGGCCCTGGAGCGGCAGACGTGACGTGAGCAGGCCTTGGAGCAGAAGATGTGACGTGAGCAGGAATTGGAGCGGCAGGCATGACATGAGAAGGCTGTGGCTTGGTGGACATGACTCGAGCAGGCTTTGGCTTGGCAGGCTTGGCATGAGAGGGCTCTGGCATGATATAAACAATTCCGGACATGAAGGTTGGGGTGTTAAAATGTTCTGATGTAATGGGTGCTGTAGGGTTACAGGGCTCCTTATTCGCAATCCCCACAGTAAATGATGATCCAGCCAGCAGCAAAGCATAGTCAATGTATTGTTCTAGTGTCCAGTGAATTTTACCTCCAGGTAGGCAGGAATAAAGGGGTTCATTTAATCCATGGGAAAAAATGTCCTTAACCACCACATCGTTGAAGTCAACCAAGTGACATAGTTCACAAAAGTCCTTTACATAATCCTCTATACAATGATTACCTTGACGAAGGCAAAAGAGGTGTGATGCTGGATCCATGGTTTGATCTGTGTCCCAAAAGCCGCTGGATCTCTGGGAGGCGAAGTATTCTGTAGCGAAACTCTTCAGAAGCGTGATAGATCCAAATGCGAGCTTTATAAAACAGATCGTAGTCAAGACAGGCAGGGTTAGACACCAGCAAACAGTAATATCTAGGGAAAGACAAAAGCGTGATCCAATAAACAGGCAGAAGGTCAGAATACCAGAGAGCAGTCCAAAGTAGCAAAATAAACAAGGCAATGAAACAAGGCAAAACTATGACTATGAAACAAAACAATGACCATGAAACAAGGCAATGAAAACAGGGAAAACTATTGGTAGAGTCCGCACAGGCAAAACAATACTTTGCAAAGGCCTGTTTGGTATGGGCCTCCTTAAATGGCCACCAAACAGGAAGTAACCAAAGAAGCAGCAGAGGGAGCGGTAACAGTCAGTCCATGGGTGAGGGCTCCCTCTGCTGGCGAGGCATAACAAATAATAATGGTAATAATAATAATAATAATAATAATAATAATAATAATAATAATAATAATAAATATAGCTGCAAGAAGCAATTGCGGGGCCAAGCACAACAGAGGCAGAATGAGGACCTAAGCACGGCAAGGAGCAACAGACTGACTACAACAATGAGTAACTAAAGTCATTTTAGGATAATATCAGTTGAAATGGCTGAAAAATCATAAATACAACCAATAATATAATTTAATGGCGTATCACTTTTGACCAATAGGTGGTGCTGTTTTCAAATTGATGTGATGCGCTCTGTGTGAGGTAACAATGACACACACAAATTTTGATGTCATTATGCCAAAGCTTTACAGAGATACAGCCTCAGAATCATTTTGGCATCAAGCCTGAAATTTGTAGTGGCGCTGTACGAAAATGGTTTAGTTTGTTGACACGAAATCCATAACTTTGAGTGAGGACAGTCTGAAGATGATCTGACTCAATTTTGGTGAAAATCGGACCAACGGTCTAGGAGGATTTCGAGCAAGTAGGTTTTGTACATTAATCAAAATGGTGGAAGGGAAGTTTGGCCAACTGTGGTATATTTGGTATGTATGTTGTCGGCATGACCCAATGAATATTTTGAGACCAGTTTTATTACAATAGGCTAATGCAATCAGAAGTTATTAGCATTTTTGGAAATTTCATTATTAATGTTTAATGAATGGTGTATTACTTCTGACCAATAGGTGGCGCTGTTACCAAATTGATGTGGCATGGTCAGTGTGAGGTGACAATGGCACTCACAAAATTTGGTGTCAATATGTCAAAGCTTTGTAGAGATACAGCCTCAGATGTAGTTTAGCATCTTTCCAGCAAATTCGTTGATGCGCTAAACGAAAACGGTTTCATATATTGACATGAAATTCATTGCCAGCATGGTCTGAAGATGATCTGAGTCAAATTTGGTGAAGATCGGACTAACGGTCTAGGAGGAGTTCAAAAAAATCAAAATGGCGGACAGCAAGTTTGGCCAATTTTGGCATAATGGGTATCAACGTTCTCGGCTTGACCCAAGGAATCTATTGACATCAGTTTCATTACAATAGGCTAATGTAAGCAGAAGTTATTAGCATTTTAGTAAATTTCTTTAGAACTTTTTTTATAAACTTTTTGAGTACTGTGCCGAAGACACATGCCGAGTTTTGTAACGATACGTCAATGCGTTCGTAAAATATAGCATTTTTGGACAAAATTCAATAAGGATTCAGAGGAAAAAATAATTTTGATTCTGTGCCTTACGGTTCAAAAGTTATTAGCATAAAATTATTGAAATTTTGGACAGGTGGTGGCGCTAGAGAGTGTGAGTTAGAGACTCCAAACTTGCTATTGTCAATGATGGGGTTGTCCTTTATCAGTGTGCCAAATTTCACAACTTTGCCGCAATTGTTCTATGGGCTGCCATAGACTCAAGAGCGGAAGAAACAGAAGAAGAATAATAAGAACGGCAACGGATACAATAGTTGCCATCGCACCTTCGGTGCTTGGCCCCTAATAATAATGTGAGCACTTACATGTCTTCAAGGTGTAATGTTTTTACTTTTGATTTGATGAATAACAACAAAACATTTTTTGTCTTTAATATAAACCTTTATAGCTATAAATTAGTTTAAAATGATAAAAGACAAACTTGAACAAAAAGAGTATATTTCAGTAATAGTGATACTGGCCTTAGAGAGCAGCACTAATACTCTATGACTTTACTCTTTACTCTTTACTCTTTGACTTTAATGGATTTCAGCAGATGGTAAGAATTCAAGGCCTTTATTTGTCACATATGTTGTGTTGAATCAGTAACTGAAACTTTGTGCTTCCCTTGCCATCTAATCAGCCAGTGAGCCAAGTCTACTACTTCACAGAAGGAAACATTTTTGCATGCAAAGAGCAAATGTTACCAAAGGTCGTTGAGAAAAAAGAAAAAAGGTGTGACTTTTTAAACTGAACTGAATCTCTGAACACTTCAAAAATGCAATCACTGATGGAAAAAAAACAGTTATCTTGTCTTGTCTTGATTGCCCTGTCAGAAACGAGTCAAGACAGAATCTACAAAACCTATTTGATACCACATATGTTAAAAGTGACAGTGTTTAAGGGCTAAAAACAGGAAAATGTGTACCCAGTATAATGTGAGGGGAGAATTTGGGCTGTCTAAAGAGCAGGCATGTTGTGTGCCCAGTTTTAGGGTTAGGTTTTAGTGCTTCTAAAATATGTTTGCTCAGCTCTGTATGACTGCCAACAAGAAAATTTAACTCGCACTGTAAGTTTTATTTACATTAAACTCAGAAGGCTCTGGAATTTAGCTCAGCCAAATTAATAATGTTTCCTCTCAAACGTTCCTTGCCCTGAAGCTGTTTAAAGGAAGCTTTTGCACATTCCAGGATTATAAGAGTTGCCATGATCTGATTAGGGTTGGGTACCAAAACTCACCGGTACACATGTGACCGGTATGTACCAGACCGAATCAGAACGCGAATTTCGGTGCCTCATTTCGGTGCCACTTAAATGCCTGAACTGTCGATTGAAATATTTGTCTTCTGGTGCTATAACCCGGATGTAGAAGCATTGATTCATCAACATGCATGATCGCTAGATAAATTTAAATATTGCATTCATGGGGTGTCAGAATGATCAGAAAATTTATTTACTGAATGAGAAAACTCATGTGAACGTCGGAAAGCTTTGATGATAGAAATCCAAGACATCTTTGTAGTTACTATCCATTTTCAAATTTCGAATTAAAAACACAAATCGTCTGGAAATGAGGCCATCCGAGAAGCGCGTGAATGCAGCAACTATCGTTACACTCGCTCTGACTGCAGCAGGTGATTTGCCATTAGCTTAGCTAGCTACATTAAACGCGTCTAACTTAAAATGCCAAAAACTAAACATTCTAAAGTGTGGCTATATTTCACGAAAAATGATTCAGACACTGCAACGTGCAGCAAATGTTTTACAGCATTTGCTGTGAAGGGGAAAATGCGTCAAACCTAATTAAACATTTGATGGTATGTGGAATAAACTTGAAAGCAGAGGGATGCACTGTGTTTGACAGTTTGCAGACATCAGCTGGAGAGGTGTCGTATTTTGCCAGAGACGGCAAATATGTGATGCGATCTAGGAAAACCCAACACATGGTGAAATTTTACCTTTTTTAGGTTTTGACACCAAATGAAAGCTGAGTTCAGGCCCCTTTCCAACACTTTTATTGTTTACATAACCTACGTTATGGCTATCTTAGGTTGGCTGATAGCGATGATTTTTAGGAATGGTATTTTGAGAAAAACGGCCTTAAAGTGAGACGGCTTCCACTTTCACTTTACGGGATTAACGAGAGCTGTCTGTCAAATTAGGAGCGCTACTGCATCATTAGACAAACAGACTAACGTTTGTTTTCTGTTGATCACCCATTTTATGTTTAATAAATAATGCAGCCTACCTTGTAGTAAAAGCGAGCGCAGCGCAACTGTTCGCGCACTGTGCATAAAACAGACTGTCATCGGACGACTCCTCTTTAGTAACTTCATCATCCGATCCTTCATCTCTGGATGTGAAATAGCCCGTAGCATCATTTAGGGCACTGACATCACCAAAACTGAGCAGATTGAGACGAGTAAGATCGGTTAAGTGAGCAGCTGCAGTACTTTAGACGGCGTTGTTGCGCTCCGCCATCTCACGATATTAAAATAAATAACTGAATAAATAAATAAATAACTTTGCTTGCTGTACTTTACACAGGACTGGCGGAAAATGTGAATTGATACGCCTTTACTAAATATGTTGCATGGTTTATTTTGATAGGTAAACTGTTTTTGTGGTGTTAAGGGAAAGCACCTCCGCAGCGCGTTCTTAACATAGGAGAAAGACAGTCATTTCTGCTTGCTGCAATAAATGTGTATTTTTCTGCACTAAACAAGTGAATTTCAAAGATATTTTCAGAGATTATAGACAAGATGGTATAGAATAATAATTTAATTTGAAAAACGAATTTCCTGAAAACGTCCCACCGCAATATCCGACGGGTTTTCCCAGATCTCATCACATATAGTCATATTTCTGCAAAAGAATTGCTGAAATTTTAAGCTGTTAAATTATTGTAGTTGGGTTAGGTGGCTTAGGTTTTATTGTTGTTGTGTTTTGCATTGACTTAATAATATATAGTACTACTACTTTTTTTTTTTTTTTTACTTTTAATACATTGTTCAATTTAAAGAACTTTTTTGTCCAATAAAAATATATTCTTGTGTCATCCACCACTTTGTGGCTTTTTTAAAAGTATCGGTTCAGGCACCGTTTTGGCACTGGTACCGTTTTAAAAGTATTGATTTGGCACCGGTATCAAAAAAACCCCAAACGATACCCAACCCTACATCTGATACTGTCCAAATGGGATTAAAGGAATTCAGGTTCAGTATAACTTAAAGAAGTCCACTTCCAAAACAAAAATTGACAAATAATGTACTCACCCCTTGTCATCTGTTACGGCGTGAGTGAGATGAAAGGCGAGCGGATCCATGTGCGAGCTTTTATTAGAGGGACGAGACGGATACATGGTCGAACAGGCAGGGTCAAACAACACTGGCAGACAGGTATAACGAAGGCGAAGCACAATAGAAGTCCTTGAGACAGGCGATGGTCGATCCGTGGCGAACGTAATCCGTAAGGGGCTGAGCGAGGAGAATAAACCAAAAACACGAGCGAGAGTCCAATAGGCAGGCGGTGAGTCAGACGAGACGAGATGGCCAGGCGAGGGAACTAAACACAGGGAACTAGGAACTAGGGAACAAGGAAACTAGGGAACGCTAACAATAATAATAACACAACAGCAATACTCCGTTATTTGTAAGGGGAAAGACCAGGGCTTTTATAGGGCGCCTGATTGGTCATGTGTTGACGCAATCAGCCTGATGGGTGATGGGAGTAGTAGTCCGGGGTGTAGTACAACAGTCAGTGTGTAATGATAAGGTGAGAGCGATCCGCAGAACACCGACCAGATTCGTAACATCATCCAAGATGTTCATGTCTTTCTTTCTTCAGCCATAAAGAAATTATGTTTTTTGAGGAAAACATTTCAGGAATTTTGGCCATATAATGGACTGATATGGTGCCTCAATTTTGAACTTTCAAAACACAGTTTAAATGTGGCTTCAAACGATCCCAAATGTGGTTGTAAACAATCCCAGCCGAAGAAGAAGGGTCTTATCTAGCGAAACGATCAGTTATTTTCATAAAAATAATACAATTCATATACTTTTTAATGTCAAACGCTCGTCTTGTCTCCCTCTGCCTGAACTGTTTTTTTTTTGTTTTTTCCGGTTCATGACAGTTAGGATATGTCGAAAAATTCCCATTTCATGTTCTCCCTCAACTTCAAAATTGTCTTATATCGCTGTTTTACCTTTTTTGTTGAAGGTGACTGGGTTAGTACTTCTGCAGTGATGTAGGATGATTTTGAAATGATTTTTTTGAGCAAGACAGGACAAGCGTTTGAGATTAAAAAGTATTTAAATTGTATTTTTTTAATGAAAATAACCGATCGTTTCGCTAGACAAGACTCTTCTTCCTCAGCTGGGATCGTTTACAACTGCATTTGGGATCGTTTGAAGCCGCATTTTACCAGTCCATTATATGGAGAAAAATCCTGAAATGTTTAACTCAAAAAACATAATTTCTTTACGGCTGAAGAAAAAAAGACATGAACATCTTGGATGACAAGGGGGTGAGGACATTATCTGTAAATTTTTGCTGGAAGTGGACTTCTCCTTTAAGCTCAGTTAACAGGATTTGTGATGCAATGCTGTTTACCACAAAAAGTATTTCTCCTATCTTCTGTAAAAAGGCATTACAGTGAGGCATTGAATATATATGTGAATAGCTATAAACATTAAAATACTCACTGTTTCAAAAGTACAGCCACAAGAAGTAAATAATATGCTATTTTTTTATATATATATATATATATATATATATATATGCCAGACTTGCCCGATGGCCATTACACCCATGTTAACAGCTAAAAAAAAATACACGACTTTCAGCAGAAGAATTAATATAAGTGCTTTTGTAAATGTATATGTTTCACATTTCTGTTTTTATTTTCTTCAGAACCCAGAATATTCCTTTTATTTGATTGGTGCACTTTCATTGTTCCATTTGCCACAAGGCATAATTTCAAAGGATAATTTGAACAGAAGTGCTCCAGGAAATTATGAATATAAAGCAATAGTTACTTTCAGTCTTTGTAAACCAGCAAACCTTTTAAATGAGCATTACAGATCAAACAGTTCAGTGTTTGGTGCTGGTTGTATTCAATGTAATATTTTATACAGCAATACAGTATAGAAGCTTTAGAAAAATCTATACTCCATTGAGGTCTAAGAAGTCTATAGAGATTGTAACTTATTGGTGATTCAGTCTCAGTTGATAATAAGGCAGCAAATGTAAGGTTTGTGTATTTATTTATTTATTTGTTTGTTTGTTTTTGTGGTGGGATATGGGGTAATGGGAAGAATATGGTAGCTTTGTTTCTCAAAAACTATTTTAGTGCACCCATTTACAAATAAATTGCCCAGAAGGAAATCTGCTTTATTTAGTAATGACAGAACTGGTGAGCAGAACAGACCTGAACAAACGAGAAACAGAACAGCAAATAAGTGACCCTGGACCACAAAACCAGTCATAAGCGTCATTTTTTGGAATTGAGATTTATATCATATATATCATCTGAAAGCTGAATAAATAAGAACAACCTTTTGTTCAAAAGCCTTTTGAAGATATCACTGAATATTTATTTTGCCATAGTAAAAGTCAATTTCTGGCTGAAATTTTTCATCTCAGTTTTTAGTAGTCATTTAAAAGTAGACAAATCTGCTATTATTTTAATCTCCAATCTGTTATTTATCAGTTTAGACAGTTTTTTAATGCTTTTTAGAATGTTTTTTAATGTAACTGCGTTACAATCTGCCCCGCTATTATTAAACTATGCTGTTGTATGACATTATCAATGTAAGTTTCACTATTTACCTTTATGGATTTTAATAGGAAGCCACAAGAAACAGGTGGATAAAGACTGCCAATCGATGTTTAATATTCAGAAATTATTATTTCAAGAAATGTAAAGCATTTTGGCTCATTTATTTGTCTCGTGTTCTATGAGAGCTGTGTTTGGAGGGAGGGGAGTGTTTTTCTGAATGTCTAAATCTATTTGCACACATTGTTTTGAACTATACTGTATAGCTGTGTGTTGAGATCAGGGCCGTCCCACGCATGGTTGCGATGTGTTCGATGTAAAACTTAAAAATGAGATTATTTTTAATTCTTAAAAAACGCCATTATTTTATTTGAAAAGTTAATCATTTTATTTTATTGACAAAATATTTCAGTTTGTCGTGTATATATTTTTTTTCCATTCGATCAGATAACATTTTAAGCTGTCATATGGTCATGTTACAACATGCCCCTCACATGTCACAATGTACCCCACCTACGGGGCATGTATGGGGCAATAACGAAACATGTATACACTGTAATTATGAAACAAAGAGGCATTTTTACTAGACAAGTGTGAAATTAACATGGATAAAAAAATTATACTCTGAACCCCATGGTATAGCATAGATATAGTATAGATCTAATCACGTGCACCTGATCGTCGTTGAGCCACGCCCCATTTAAGAGACACTCGCTCATGACACTGAATCCCATGAATAGCATAGAGTCAGGAGTAGCGTTAGCATGTGAACGTTAGACCAGACAATGAGAGAATGAGCGAGTGTCTTTTAAATAGGGCGTGGCTCAACGACGATCAGGTGCACGCAATTAGAATTCTGGTGAGGATGAACGAGTGGGCGGTGCAACCGGAGGTGTGGCAGATGGAGGTGGCTGTGGTGAATGCCTGACACTACCCCCTCCTCCAGGGGCGGCTCCCGACGCCCTTACACGATGCCGAGGGCGACCACGACCGCGAGGAAGTCCTGTGGAAGTCCAGTAGTAAGGTGGGATCTAGTATGTCGTCTCTGGGCACCCAGGATCGCTCCTCGGGTCCATACCCCTCCCAGTCCACGAGGTCTTCTAGATGGCCCCCCCGACGCTGTGAGTCCAAGATCTCGTGGACCGTGTAGATGGAAGTCTGGTCCAGGACTTCTGGAGGAGGAGGTTTCGCTTCAGCTCCCGTATGATCTGTGGCAGAGGGAAAGAAGGGTCTTAGGAGTGACCCATGGAACGTGGGGTGTATGCAGTAACTTGGAGGAAGCTGAAGCTGGAAGGTGACATCGTTGATCTGCCTCAGGATCTTGAAAGGGACTCAGCTTGCGGCAGAGCTGACGTAGATGCAGGTCACGGGTGGACAACCAGACCTGATCCCCAGGTTAGTAAGCAGGAGCAGGTCTTCTTCTGACATCAGCAAACCTCTTGTGCTGTCGAACTGCCCGCTGGAGATGGTGATGAGCTGAGTCCCTCACTCTCCCGAAACCAGTGGTCTACAGCTGGAACATGGGAAGGTTCCTCCGTCCAGGGGAACAGCGGAGGCTGGTAACTGAGTACGCACTGGAAAGGTGTTAAGCCGGTGGTATCTTGGTGGAGAGAGTTCTGTGTGCACTCGGCCCACGGGAGGAACCTGCTCCAGCTGTGCTGGTCCTCGTGACAGTATGTTCAAGAAGTGTTAGGTTGTGCCCCGCATTCCCCTACTAATCAAAAATTAAGTTTTAATATATTAACTGCAGGAAATGTAAAAAAAATATCTTCATTGAACATCTTTACTTAATATCCTGATGATTTTTGGCATAAAAGAAAAATCTATAATTTTGACCCATACAATGTATTTTTGGCTATTGCTACAAATATACACACGCTACTTAATATTGGTTTTGTGGTCCAGGGTCACATATATAAACTGACACCAAGGACATACACAACCAGATGACTATTGTCTGTGTTTGTACACAGCGGGATAGTGTGTGTTATTAATATATGTTTTATGATATGTTTTATGTATTGATTAAGGTTACTTAGGATTTTAAAAAAGTAGCTTACTGGGGAGCAAACTGGTAATAAAATGAGACGACAAGAGAAACAAAGAGACAAGGTTCATGCTTAAAAATAACATCAGCAGGATCATGAAATGAAATCTGTAATGGTTTAATTTAAGTGACTGGTAATGTCCAAAGCACATCAGCAGTTCAGTTCACTGCTCTCCAAAGATGGACTGTGGTCTTGTGAAGTGTGAAGCACCAGCTTTCCTGGAGGTTCCGCTTGTTTCAACTGTGAAGTGTAATATTCAAATTAATTAATTATTCAACCTACATTGCAAATATAATAGTATTTAGGTCACAATATAAGAGCAAATATAAGTCACTATAGGCCCTTTTCACAAGAATAGGAAATTACAGCAATGCAGGGTAAAGCTAGTTCCATCACAGATCAGTAGAATGCTCTCTTCTCATATAACACTTATTAATAACACCTACATTTTTTTGTTTGTTTGTTTTCCAAGTAGTTGTTATATAATTTGTATAGAAATAACATTTTACTTATTTGTAACTTAAATAGCCATTTTGAGTACTAAGGGCCAGATTTACTAACAGCTAGCACCAGCGCAAACCGTCTTTGGTGTAAAAATAAGACTGTCAGGATTTACTAAAGATGAGCAGTGAAGAATTAGCGCTGAAAAGGCATGGACACAGCTATTTTACTGATGTTTGCACTCTGCTATTTGTGCCAAAAAAAAAAAAAAAGTCATTCACTGCTTTATTACAAGTTTAAAAAGTGAGAGCGCTGCTGATGCGTCCAAACATGACGCTCTGAATTTGCATGCACAGTGAATGACATCACGTCCGGAGCCGACTAGCAAAATAGCTACAAAAATAAAAGCAAAGATCTTTGTATTCAAATTCAAAAAGCAAACACACTAGACCATTTTCTAATATTTCAAATAAGTACCTCAGATATGCGTAACTTCTGAATTGTGCTGATGATTTGGCTATACTGCTCTAACATTAACACTGGTTTCAATCAACCAGAAGCATCTCTTTCACTAACACTTGATCTTGAGAACACTTGATCTGTGTAGTTTATTTAGTGCAACAAAATAGTGCAGCATTTATTTCAAATGTTAAAATGTTTAAAATTTTGTAACAATACCGCTCAAAAGTTTGCAATTCAATGGGTCAGCATTTTTTTTCTTTTTCTTTTAAATGTTATTATTATTAAAAAAAATAAATAAAAAAAATAATACTTTCATAAGGATTTGTTAAATTGATGATAAAAATTCAGCTATGTGTCATGATTCCGGTCTATGTTTCCCTGTTTTGGTTTTGTGGACTCTTATTTTGAAGTATTCTTGCTCCCCATTGTTTCTGTTTTCCCATGTTCCTTTGCCCATCTTGTTAGTTTCCCTGGTGATTGATTAGCTCCTCCCCATGTTACCTCGTTATCTTGTCTATTTTAACACCTGTGTTTGCCATGGTTCTGGGTCTGGTGTTGTTCCTGTATGGCTGCTTTGTGTGTGCGTGCCAATGTCCTGCCTTGTCTTTTGCCCTGAGCCCATGCCTGGATTTACTTTGTGTTTTGTTTAAATAAATGTTTGCTGCATCTGGATCCTCCGCTCCTCTGTTACCTCGACCACACATTACGGAACACCAGACCCAATATGGATCCAGCAGTGAGAATCATGTGTCTCCGTCAAGGGGATTGTTGTTTGGAGGATTATGTCCATAACTTTGTTGTATTAGCTAATCTGGCTACAATGGAGGAAATTCCCCTCATGATTTTTTTTCGAGGGGGGCTAGCTGAGCCTCTCAGCTCACTCATGCCGCTGCATGACCCAAGCTGGACTTTGGAAACTTATATAAATCTGGCGTTGCAGCTGAGTGGCTCTGCTTTTTTTGTCGGAGTTGCAGAGGAGCAGCGCGGTACTTCTGCAACAACCACTATAGAGACTGTCTGCAAAATGGCTGTCATCTCTGGGCTTGGGCATGACTCGTCTGATCTTCCAGAGCCAGGTCAAGTCACAGCTGAACTTCCAGAGCCAGGTCAAGTCACCGTTGAACTTCCAGAGCCAAGTCATGTCACCGTTGAACTTCCAGAGCCAAGTCATGTCACCATTGAACCTCTAGAGCCAGGTCAAGTCACAGCTGAACTTCCAGAGCCAGGTCAAGTCACCGTTGAACTTCCAGAGCCAAGTCATGTCACCGTTGAACTTCCAGAGCCAGGTCAAGTCACAGCTGAACTTCCAGAGCCAGGTCAAGTCACAGCTGAACTTCCAGAGCCAGGGCAAGTCACAGCTGAACTTCCAGAGCCAGGGCAAGTCACAGCTGAACTTCCAGAGCAAAGTCAAGTCACCGTTGAACTTCCAGAGCCAAGTCATGTCACCATTGAACTTCTAGAGCCAGGTCAAGTCACAGCTGAACTTCCAGAGCCAGGTCAAGTCACCATTGAACTTCTAGAGCCTTGTCATACCTCAGCTGATCTCCCAGAGCGTCGTCATGTCACTTGCTGTACCCAGCGATTCTGGTGTCACTGGCATCCAGCTTGGAGGATCCACCGCTGGTGTCTACACACTCAGCCGATCTGCCTGTCCCATCTGCAGCACCCTGGTGGGCTTCAGCTCTGTCTGCTCTGCTGTGGGGGGTTCCTGTTCCGTCTGCTCTGCCCTGGTGGGCTTCTGTTCCATCTGCTCCACCTTGGTGGGTTTCTGCCCCATCGTGGGGATCTTCGGATTCGTCTCCCCTGCTGTGGTGCTTCCCTACTCCACCTGTACTGCCAGCTTCATCCTGGCTCCCTGCTCGGCCAGTCCCGCCTCAGTCCCCAGGTCCTCCCTTACATGGACCTGGCCCTCCATCGCTCACCCTGTTCACCCTCCACTCCATCTCCCTCCTGGACTTTTGTGTATTTGTGGAGTGTCTGGAAGCCACTCCTTTGAAGGGGGGCTATGTCATGATTCCGGTCTATGTTTCCCTGTTTTGGTTTTGTGGACTCTTATTTTGAAGTATTCTTGCTCCCCATTGTTTCTGTTTTCCCATGTTCCTTTGCCCATCTTGTTAGTTTCCCTGGTGATTGATTAGCTCCTCCCCATGTTACCTCGTTATCTTGTCTATTTTAACACCTGTGTTTGCCATGGTTCTGGGTCTGGTGTTGTTCCTGTATGGCTGCTTTGTGTGTGCGTGCCAATGTCCTGCCTTGTCTTTTGCCCTGAGCCCATGCCTGGATTTACTTTGTGTTTTGTTTAAATAAATGTTTGCTGCATCTGGATCCTCCGCTCCTGTTACCTCGACCACACATTACACTATGACTCTCAGAAACAGATATTTTAAAGTATGGTAAAAAATACAAAACCTTTTTTACAAAACCGATTTTTTTTTTTTTTTTTTTTTTTTTTTTTTTTTTTCAAAAACTTTTGTCTGGTACTAAGTAGAAATATACAAATTTTAAAATGAAATTGTTTACCAAAAGATCAAATAATAAGGTATAATATACAGTGCTGCTTGAAAGTTTGTGAACCCCTTTGAATTTTCTATATTTCTGCATAAATATAACACAAAACATCATCAGATTTTCACACAAGTCCTTAAAGTTCACAAAGAGAATCCAAACAAACAAGACAAACATATATACTTTGTCATTTGAATGTTAAATATTTGCAAGGTGCAAAAGTATGTGAATCTTTGCTTTCAGTATCTGTTGTGACCCCTTTTTGAAGCAATAACTGCAGGTAACGTTTTTTGTAACTGCTGATCAGTCCTGCACAACGACTTGTAGGAATTTTAGCCCATTCTTTAGTACAGAAGCACTTGAACCCTGTGATGTTGGTGGGTTTCCTCCTAAAAACTGCTTGCGTCAGGTCCTTCCACAACATTTTACTTGGATTAAGGTCCGGACTTTGACTCGGCCATTCCAAAACATTACCTTTGTTCTTGTTTAACCATTTTTTGGTAGAATGACTTGTGCATTTGGGGTTGTTGTCTTGCTTCATGACCTACTTTCTCTTTAGATTTTAGTTCATGGACAGATGTCCTGACATTTTCCTTTAGAATTTGCTGGTATAATTTAGAATTTATTGTTCCATCAATGATGGCAACTCGTCCTGGCCCAGATGCAGCAAAACAGGCCCAAACCATAATACTACCACCACCATGTTTCACAGATAGGATAAGGTTCTTCTTATGCTGGAATGCAGTGTTTTTCTTTCTCCAAACTCTTTTTATTTAAACCAATAATTATATTTTGGTCTCATCCATCCACAAAACTTTTCTCCAATAGCCTTCTGACTTGTCCACATGATCTTTATCAAACTGCAGACAGGCAGCAGTGTTTTTTTGGAGAGTTGTGGCTTTCTCCTTGCAACCCTGCCATGCACACCATGGTTGTTCATTGTTCTCCTGATGATGGACCCATGAACTTCAACATTAACCAATGTGGGAAAAGTCTTTAGTTGCTTAGAAGTTATCCTGGGGTTCTTTGCAACCTTGGAATATTATACTTGCTTCTTGCTTTAGAGTCATCTTTGTCAGTCGACCACTTCTGGGGAGGGTAACTGTGGTCTAGAATTTCCTCCATTTGTACACAATCTGTCTGACTATGGATTTGTGGAGTCCAAACTATTTGGAGATGGTTTTGTAACCTTTTCCAGCCTGATGAGCAACAACAACTCTTTTTCTGAGGTCCTCAGAGATCTCCTTTGTTTGTGCCATGATTCACTTTCACAACCATGATCAGACTTTAATAGATCCCTGTTCTGTAAATAAAACAGGGCATAAACTGACACCTAATTGTCATCCTATTGACTGAAAACACTTTTTAACAGATAGACTCTAATTTTACCTTCAAATTAACTGCTAATCCTAGAGATTCATATACTTTTGCAACTCACAAATATTTAACGCTGGATAATTTTTCATAATAAATAAATGACAAAGTATATATTTTCATCTCATTTGTTTAATTGGGTTCTATTTGTCAATTTTCAAAACTTATGTGAAAATCTGATTAACTTTTTGGTCATATTTATGCAGAAATATAGAAAATTCTAAAGGTTTCACAAACTTTCAATCAGCATTTTTTTTAAATTTATTTATTTATTTATTTATTTACTACAATCGCTAGGACACATTTCTCAATAGTATATATCTATAGTTTATTTCACATTCAAAATGCACTAAAATGTACTCGGTTACTGTCGTAACCTCGGTTCCCTGAGATACGGGAACGAGTACTGCGTCGCTAGACGCTATGGGAAAAAGTCCTTTTTTCTCCTTGACTGAAGCCTTTTTTAATAACGCAGTGAAACTGCACGGACATTGGATCGTGCAGAGAAATGAAACGAACCAATGTCTCGGCAGCAGTGCTGCACAAGCCTATGGCGACGAAGCCCGCCAGAACGGGCGGGGCCATACAGCTATATAAGCGGCCGTTTCGCCATAGGATCCTCAGGTTACTTCGACTGAAGCGACAGGCTAAGTTGTGCAGCGAGATGGCACGGCCAGTAACGCAGTACTCGTTCCCGTATCTCAGGAAACCGAGGTTACGACAGTAACCGAGTACGTTCCCTTTCGATACTACACTCGTACTGCGTCGCTAGACGCTATGGGAACCGTTCCATACACGCCGTGCCATGGTAGAGGAACGACTAATAGACTTCTGCCCAGGCACCCCCTGGAGCCTAGAGTACAGCGAAAATCAATACAGCCTGCAGGCGCAGCCTGAAGTCGCTCTCATTGCTTAGTCTGACATGTTAACTCACTCATACACAGGACTAGCTCCATTACGCAGAAAGGACCCTCGCCTGTAGGGCAGGAACGTCCAGGTTGTAGAACCTAGTGAAGGTGGACGGCGAGGCCCAGCCGGCTGCCGCACAAATTTCTGCAATGGATACACAGCTAGACCACGCCCAAGAGGAGGTCATGCCTCTGGTGGAGTGGGCACGTACTCCGATGGGACATTGCAGACCCAAAGAGGAGTAAGCTAGCATAATAGCGTCGACTATCCATCTAGAAAGTCTTTGCTTCATGTCCTTTATTGCGGCCACCGAAGCAAACAAAGAGCTGTTCCGACTGCCTAAAGGAGGCGGACCGCTCAATGTACATCCTCAATGCCCTGACCGGGCAGAGTAAATTCAACTCCTGATCCTCCTTTGAGGAAGGGAGTGCAGAAAGCGTAATTACCTGTGCCCGAAAAGGAGTAGAGGGCACTTTAGGTACATATCCATGTCTCGGTTTCAGGATGACTTTAGAGTCGCCTGGTCCGAGCTCAAGACAGGAGGGGTTCACAGAGAGTGCCTGTAAATCTCCCATACGCTTGACTGAGCCAGCAGCAGAGCAGCTTTAAACGCCAGGGGTCGAAGATCTGAACCCGGCAATGGTTTGAAAGGAGGGCCCTTCAGTGCCCTCAAGACCGTTGAGAGGTCCCAAGTAGGGATAGGGAGGGGACGAGGAGGGTTCAACCTCCTGGATCCCTTCAAGAATCGAACAACCAAGTTGTTCCTGCCTACTGACTGGCCTGCTATCGGGGCATGAGAAGCCGTTATAGCAGCCACATAGACCTTAAGCGTGGAAGGGGAGCGTCCCTTATCCAACAGCTCTTGTAGAAAAGACAATAGCACCGATATGTCACAGGAGACTGGGTCTTTGCTGCGGGTTGAGCACCAGGCAGAAAAGACAGACCACTTAAGAGCGTAGAGGCGTCTTGTAGACGGAGCTCTAGCTTGAGAGATAGTGTTCAGAACACTCTCCAAGAGGTTCATAGACTCCCGTCCAGACACCAGAGGTGCAGGGCCCACAGCTTGGGCTGGGGGTGCCATATTGTCCCGTTCACCTGAGAGAGGAGGTCCCGTTTCAGGGTAATGGGCCAGGGGGCTGCTACGAGCAGCTGGCACAGCTTGGAGAACCAATGCTGGTTTCTCCAGAGAGGGGCCACCAGAAGGAGCTTGTGTTTCTGTTCCCTGACTCGCTTGAGTACTTGAGGAATCAAGGACATTGGGGGAAAAGCATAAAGGAGGGGGTTGGGGCAATTGTGGGCCAACGCATCCCTGTCCATCGAATAGTACATTGGGCAATGAGAGTTGTCTTCTGAGGCGAAGAGGTCGACCTCCCAGATCTTCTGGATCACCTGCGGTGATAGCATATCCGCACCCTGGTTCAGTCTGCCTGGTACGTGCGTTGCCCTCAGTGAACAAAGGTTGAGCTGAGCCCACTCCAGAAGGCCCTCCACTAGAGTAAAGAGGCGCTTGGAGGAAAGTCCCCCCTAGCAATTTATATTGGACACCACCGTCATGCTGTCCGCACAGAGCTTCCCAACCCGTGTTGGAAGCATCTGTCGTGACCACCTTCCTCCTGCAGACCATACCCAGGGGCACGCCTCTCTCCAACCATTGCGAGTTCTTCCAGGGGATCAGGGCTTCTACACAGGCCTGGTCCACCCTGATACGCAAACGTCCGTGACGCCACGCATGAGATGGGACCCGTGGTTTCAGCCAATACTGAAGGGGCCGCATACAAAGCAGGCCTAACTTTAGCACTGGGGATGCTGAGGCCATAAGGCCTAGCATCTTTTGAAACATTTTGAGGGGGTGAGAGGCTCCGATTTTGAATGAGGCCACGAGCTGCTGTATTGCCAGAGCTCGATATGGCATGACTGTTGCCCTCATCTGGGTCGAGTCGAAAACTGCTCCCAGAAACGAGATTCATCGGCTGGGATGCAATGCGCTCTTGGCCAAATTGACCTTGAGTCCCAGGCATTCCACGTGGCTGAGACGAAGTGATCTGTGGGATAACAACTCTGCCTCTGACTGGGCTAGAACGAGCCAGTCGTCGAGGTAATTGAGGATGCGGATTCCCCTTTGTCTCAGAGGGGAAAGAGCCGCGTCCATGCACTTCGTAAATGTACGGGGAGCCAGGGACAAGCCAAAAGGCAGGACCGTGAATTGATAATCCACTCCCTCGAAGGCGAATCTCAAGAATCTGGTTCGAGCGAATCTCAAGAATCTGGATGTGAAAGTAAGCATCCTTCAGATCCAGAGAAAAGAACCAGTCCCCTGGGCGTATGTGCTTCAATGCTGAGGATCTGCTTCAATGTGATCATCTTGAACGGCCGTTTCATGAGGGTCCGATTCAAGTGCTCAGCGAAGCCTTTAACAGCAGGTCCGAACAGGCCCGTGGGGGAGACCGGGGCATCAAGGAAGGGGACCTCATCCGCATCCTTGATCTCCATCAGTGTGAGCCATAGGTGGCGCTCAAGCACGACCAAATTGGCTATGGACCTGCCTATTGGTTGGGCTGTAGCCTTGGTAGCGCGCAGCGTCAGGTCCGTTGCGCTTCGCAACTCCGTCAATGTGGCGGAGTCCAGGGCAGACTTGTCCATTCCAGCGAGGAGTTTGGCCTGGAACACTTGTAGGACCGCCATGGAGTGTAGCGCTGAGGCAGCCTGCCCAGCCGACGCATAGGCACATCCGGCGAGGGCCGAAGTCGTCCTGCATGACTTGGACGGGTGTGAAGCTTTAGTCTTCCAACCAATGGCAGTGGGCAGGCAGAGATGGGCGGCCACTGATTCGTCCAAGCGAGGCAGCTTCTCGTATCCCTTATCCTCGGTGCCGTCGACAGACGTGAGGGCGGAGGAAGACGAAGGATCGCAGGCGCGCCGAATAGGGGGTGCGCCATGACTTGGTGAGTTCCTCGTGGACCTCTGGAAAGAACGGGGAGGCCCGTTGGCGAGGGGCCTGGCGGTGCCCCGGCAGGAACCATTCATCCAGGAGGCTGCGTGAGGGCTCCTCAGGAGGAGACCACTCCAGGCCCAGCTCATCCACAGCTCTGGTCAGGACGCGGAAGAGTTCGGCGTCCATGCCAGTTCCAGTCCTGGGACCGCTGGTGTCAGCAGACGGCAGGGGAGCGGGGTCGTTGACAGAGCCCGACAGCTTCTCCGTGTCTGAAGCAGCCAGTGACATGCTGTCCAGCATGTCATTCTCGCTCCCACCGAAGGAGACCATATCACTCGCAGCTGCAGAGGGACACAGGTCTGGGTGAGCAAAGAGGACCGGAGAATCCTCTCTTTGTGGAGAAGGTGAGTCAGCCAAGCAGAGAGATCCCAATCCGCTGCGAGGCTTTTCTACAGCGAAGGCTTCTGTCTCGAAGAGCGAAGATCTAGTAGTCCGTCGCAGAAGGAGAAGAAATCTGAGGATCCTATGGCGAAACGGCCGCTTATATAGCTGTACGGCCCCGCCCGTTCTGGCGGGCTTCGCCAGGCTTCGTCGCCATAGGCTCGTGCAGCACCGCTGCCGAGACATTGGTTCGTTTCGTTTCTCTGCACGATCCAATGTCCATGCAGTTTCACTGCGTTATTAAAAAAGGCTTCAGTCAAGGAGAAAAAAGGACTTTTTCCCATAGCGTCTAGCAATGCAGTACGAGTGTAGTATCGAAAGAGAACTACCAAAACACTTCATTAATGCCCCAAATCAAGTCATTCTTACATAACACTAGGAAAGGTTTTCACCAAACAAACACACTTTATTACTCATAACACAACAACCCTAAAAACACTAACAAGAAGTAGCATTATACAATATTTTCTTTGGTACAATTTCTTTAAAAAACAATAATGATACCCTCTACTGTTCATAATTCACTGCAGTAGGCCCTATATGTTACATGGTCCATGTTTACATTACAGTAGAAAATAACAAAGTTTTCCCATTTTGTACAGATGGTAATGAAAGTGAAAGACTAACACCTGTGAAGATGTTCAGCTGCTTTGATAGTATTTGATTTTTTACATTCACAATATTTTTCTATATATTACTATAGAAATGTTGCACATTTCTGTCATTCATTTTTGTACTGTGTTGGGTTTTGAACTGTTTTTTCAACTGCTTACACACAAAATCTTTACTTGTCACACAGTTTCTGAAACCTGACACTCTTACACCAGAACCACACACCAAATCTGCAAAACAATACACTAATTCTCGTCCTTTGACTTAGTTTTCAATTTCATAAAATGTTTTTTTTTTTTTTCTTTTTTGCAAAATGCAACGGGCAATATAACACATAAGAATCAAACAGGAATTATCTTGATTTCCTTTTTCAAACAAATCGATTTAAAATGGCACACTAATTCATCAGTGCCTCACACTAAGTCCTCACATGTGTAAACACTCATTGCTTTACTAACAGTTTTTAATTGCTTTACTAACTTACACGCATTTTCAAATTTTTCCCTCTCTTTTTCACACAAATCTAAAAATTGCACACGCAAAATGCAAAATACCTCACATCTCTTGCAAAATGAACCACAGCATTCAAAATATCACAAGCACATCTCAAAAGCAAACATTTGTCTTACGTTGCAAACATCTTTGCCATAATATTATATTTTGTGGTATAACATATACAGACATTTATTCAAAATCTAAAACTTCTTCTTTCATTGTACAGGTGAACCTTGACTTTCACTAATGAAGAGAATGTAGATCAACCAATGATAAATCAGTTCTCTGAAATTCCTCATACAGTGCTGCATGCAAAAGCAAAATTCTGCCTAAGGGGTGCTTCCTGTGTTTGCATTTTCACCCTTGTGCCCATATTTCCTTTTCTTTTTTATATCACAATGACATTGTAATTTGTCTTTTTAACTGTGAATCTTATCCAGTCTCTTTTAATCAATATCCCAGTAATGTGTAAATTTGTACTTTTGAGATGGATATATGGCATACATAAGAAGTGCAGCCTTCTGCATTTCAATACAGTAACTGTCATATATATATATATATATATATATATACACTACCGTTCAAAAGTTTGGGGTCAGTACGTTTTTATTGTTTCTTTCTTTTTTTTTTTTTTTTAAGAAATTAATACTTTTATTCACCAAGGATGTATTAAGTTAATAATTAAAAGTTTAGTAAAAGTTAATAATAAATAATTTACATTGTTATAAAATATTTATATTTTGAATAAACACTGTACTTTTTAAACTTGTTATTCATGAAAGAATCCTGAAAAAAAAAATTACAGGTTCCAAAAAATATTTGGCAGCACAACTGTTGATATTATCCAACATTGATCATTCTAATAATAAATCCGCATATTAGAATGATTTATGAAGGATCATGTGACACTTAAGACTGGAGTAACAGCTGATAAAAATTCAGCTTTTCATCACAGGAATAAATTCTATTTTAAAGTATATTAAAATAAAAATTAAAATATTTTATATTGTAAAAACATTTTGCAATATTACTGTTTTTTTCTATATTTTTAATCAAATAAATGCAGCCTTGATAAGCATAAGAGACTACTTTAAAGACTATTACAAGTCTTACTGACCCCAAACTTTTGAACGGTAGTGTATATATTTCAGTTTTGCTTTCATGTTTATCATGAATTTTTCAACATCTCTCAGCCAATTACTTTCCATCTTGTACAGAAATGTACATAGGAGCTCATGAAATAAAAGTCTTTAGGCTTTGAATAACGGTGTGTTTGATATATCCAAAAATATAATATTATGGCAAAGGTGTTTGCAACGTAAGACAAATGTTTGCTTTTGAGATATGTTTGTGATATTCTGAATGCAGTGCTTCATTCTGCAAGAGATGTGAGGCATTTGGCATTTTGCATCACCACGTCACCTTTGCCTAGGTGAGTGAAATTCTTGGGAGCATGCTCCAGACAGTGCAGAAACAATTTACATATACAGATGACAATGCGCAATCTACACATACTTCACATTGTCATCTGAAGTCAAGATTCACTTGAACAATTCATGGCAAATTTGCAAAAAATCTTATAGAAATGCGTAGAATAAATGCTTGACAGTTTATGACAACTAGATCAAAAATTTTGCATTTACTGTAATCACTTATACAATGAGCTAATGACGATGTTTTAAGGGGTAAGACTATAGCACAGAAAACAATATAATACATTTTTAGCAACATGTCTATAGCAACTGATAATGTAGAAAACCACAGACAAATGTACATAGTCAGTTGCATGAATGTACCAAAGCCAACCAACATGTTCAAAAGAATGAGAAACATTTTATGATGTTCACAAGTGACTAGATGATGTGGAGGTTGAACAAGTAGTTTTGAGAATTTAATTTCTGATTTGAGAAATGCACCAAAGCGACTGAGAAAAACTGTACGCTGACTTTGGCTCTTTTATCTCCATCGAAGGTTCTGATTGGTGTGTGATAAATTTGGACTCCTAGTGTTTCCACTTGGGTAATTGTGTGCTAACTGAGCTCAAACTTTGCAGACTTGAGTGAACAATATTGAATGCTAGTGCTTTCTAAATGACCACATGGTGTAAACACTGAGAAATGTAGGGATCTGTGTGTAGAGTTTTGCAGTAACAGTTCACCAAATCTGACTCGTGTTAAAGCAGGGAAATTGTGTTTATAGTTTAGGGACATGGGTGTTATGGATGTTAGGGTGTTAGGGACATGGGTGTTATTTATTATGAATGTCTTACCCAACTTTAACAACATAAGGGCAGACTCCTTTAGCACAGCTGATGATGCATTGAAGTGATGCTTGAGTGGTGAAGAATAGGCTCATTTGAGATGCACCTAGCCTCGTCTGAAATGTAAGTGAGAGTAGGCGGCTGCAGTAAGAGGAAGAGGGAAATAAGTGTATCAAGACAGACAGCTGTGAGCTCTCTAAGTGTAACAGATACCTATGAGATCAAAGGCGGATATCACGTTATTCACACTCATGCACTGTGTTGCTGATAAGCATGACATAATTTCAGTTCTGTTGCTTTTATATGAAAACAGATGTGATGAACAAGACACCCAAAGTGCTTGTTATTTAATTCCATAAAAAAGGTGTATTTATCATCCATTTTTACTTCAATACAAACATGTATTTTTGATATATATATATTTTTTTCTTTTTGACAACATGACATATCTCACACAGAGATTACATTGTCATAGCGTTTGGGAATACTCATGAATAATATAACCAAATAACATAATCGCTTGATATTAGATATAAAAATCAAACATTATAGAACTACACAGTTGACTCCAGTTCTGTTAAAATAGCAAAAGGGACATCTGGCTGATTTGAAATGGGTAGGGGGATTAGACAAGTGTGTCCTAGCTCTCCATTTTTATTTTGATTGTACTTGTGTCAAAAGCTGAAGGAATCTCCAGATCAGTCTATGTGTCTCTAACCTTGGATATTCCCCCTTAAGTCATTAAAATTTGGATAAAATGCTTTTTGATTTTATTTGAAAAAAAAGAAAAAGAAAAAAGAAAAGAAGTCTTACCTAATTCCAAAGATCATGGCAGTTTAGAGCAGTGGTTCACAACCACGGTCCTGGAGGTCCCCCAACACTGCATATTTCTGTAATGAGCCAGACTCGTAGGAAGCGTGTAAGATCCAATTGCAAGCTTTTATTAACAGATCGTAGTCAAGACAGGCAGGGTCAATAACCAAACAAACAGTAATATCCAGGGCAAGGCGAGAGCGTAAATCCAATAAACAGGCAGAGTCCAAAACCAGAGAGAGCAGTCCGAAAAGTAACAAATAAACAAGGAAATGAAACCAGACAAAACTATGGCAATGAACGAGGCAAAACTGTGGCAAAAACAAAGACAAAACTATGACAAGAAACCAAACCGTGATAATCAAAAGACAGGGCAATGAAAACAGGAAAACGCTTGGTAGAGTCCACATGAGCAAAACAATACTTCGCGAGGGCCTGTTTGGCATGGCCTGCCTTTTATGGCTGCCAAACAGGAAGTTACCAGCGAAGCAGCAGAGGGAGCAGCAACAGTCAGTCAGTGGGTGAGGGCTCCCTCTGCTGGCGTGGCGTTACAATTTCCATATCTCCTTAATCAAACACACCTGATTCAGATCATCAGCTCATTAGCAGAGACTCCAAGACCTGAAATGGGTGTGTCAGACAAAGGAAAGATGCAAAATGTGCAGTGTTGGGGGGCCTCCAGGAACGTGGTTGGGTTTATTTTGTTTTTTTGTTTTTTTCTTTTTCTTTTTATTATTGTTATCGTGCTTTTTATTCTGTTTTATTGTGCTTATTGTGCTGTATTTTTAGTTAGTTTTACTTAATCAAAATAATCCAACTGTAGTTTGATTGAGATTAATAGGAATGCGCAATGAAAAAACATGATTTTTGAAAATTTAAAATAATAACGAGAAACATTTTTGGTTCCTGTACTACACTTTTACTATAATACAACCATGGTTAATCTTCGTAAGGTGTGACGGCTTAACGAAATGAAATGACAATTGTAACGCCATCATTAAATGTATTGACTGGGACATTCTAAAAAGCTTAATGGGAAGCCCAGTGCTGTAGCCTAATGCATGGTATACGTAGGTATACGGCGTATAGCCTACCCACTTCTCTATCAGTCGGCTTTGCTTTGCTTATACCGTCTTGTAAATCCACTCTGATGCACACCATTCAGTAGTGTCTTGCAAAAATCAAAGCAAAATCACGACAGTCCACCACATGAATAGCTAATCCAATCACACGTAAATAAATGCAAAAATTCCATAAAAACACCCAGTAAAGACACTGATGCGGTCAGGACCGTGGCACCGGCTTCCTTTGAAATATGATTGTGCCCGCACCCACTTCGTCCTGCAGCCCAGTCAGAGAGGATGCCGACAGTAACAGAAATGACACCTGATGTTCTCCAGACACCACTGGGCTTAATGTACAAAAAAAGTGCACTGGAGGACCAAATTTAATACACAGCTTATTAATAAAGCATAGGCTTATTATTTACAGACAAGCAGGTCAGCTCAGAGTGTGAACTAAGATAGGGTTATATGTTAAGCGTTTCCTCTCCGATTATATGAAAATGCTTATTTGTAGCTTAATAGATGAAAACACTGACATAAAATATCAACGCAATGCACATATGTCACTTTAAACATGAAGAAAACGCCCAAAGTGCCTAGATGGATGAAGACAGTGATGTAAAAAGGCCAATTTTGGTATACTATTTATATAAAATACTAGTGCAGGCGAGCAGATGTGGCCAGCAAAGTATAACGCAACACTGGCGACACCCTCTGGTCAAAGCTGTGTAAATGCGAGAACCCAGACATTCTTCATAGTATAAAGTCTTCATTCATTTGTAAATATATAGATAAATATATAAAACGCTTAACGTGGCTTTATGGACAAAAACAGTGATATAAAAAGCCAAAATTCGGTTTATTAATGAAATATATTATGTATACAGACAAGCATGAACCCAGAAAGAACGCAACATGCTGAACTGCATGTTATCGAGAATTTGTGCGTTTTCTTTATGCTTTAACGTGTTATGCGCGGGATGCGCGCACGGCTGCAATCATATTTAAAAGTAAGCTTGCACCACGGTCCTGACCGCATCAGTGTCTGTACTGGGTGTTTTTATGGAATATTTGCATTTATTCACGTGCGATTGGATTAGCTATTCATGTTGTGGGCTGTCGTGATTATGCCTTTGATTTTTGCAAGACACTACTGAACTTTTTGGAATGTCCCAACCAATACATTTAATGATGACGTTACAATTGTCAAAGTTTCTCACTATTATGAGATACTAAGTCATTATTATGAGAAAGTTTCTCATTATTACGAGAAAGTTTCTCGTTATTATGAGAAAGTTTCTCATTATTACAAAATACAAAGTCATTATAATGAAAAGGTTTCTCATTATTACGAGAAAGTTTCTCATTATTACGAAATAAGTCATTATTATGAGAAAGTTTCTCGTTATTATGAGAATGTTTCTTATTATTATGAGATACGAAGTCATTATTATGAGAAAGTTTCTCATTATTACGAGATACTGCATCATTACAAGAAAGTTTCCTGTTATTACGTGATAACTCATTATTATAATAAAGTTTCTCATTATTACGAGAAAGTTTCTCGTTATTACGAGAATGTTTCTCATTATTATGAGAATGTTTCTCATTATTATGAGAATGTTTCTTATTATTACGAGATACTAAGTCATTATTAAAAAAAAGTTTCTCGTTATTATGAGAATGTTTCTCATTAATACGAGATACTTAGTCATTATTATGAAAAAGTTTCTCATTATTACACGCTACGAAGTCATTATTATGAGAAAGTTTCTCGTCATTATGAGAAAGTTTTCTGTTATTACAAGATAAGTCATTATTATGAGAAAGTTTCTCATTATTACGAGATACTAAGTCATTATTATGAGAAAGTTTCTCATTATTACAAGATACTAAGTCATTATTATGAGAAAGTTTCTCGTTATTATGAGAATGTTTCTCATTATTACGAGATGCTAAGTCATTATTACAAAAAAGTTTCTCGTTATTATGAGAATGTTTCTCATTATTATGAGATACTAAGTCATTATTATGAGAAAGTTTCTCATTATTATGAGAAAGAGAATTATGAGAACAGGGTTTTGTGTTTTAGCAAATGTGAAAAACTGTAACATATAAAGAATTTTTGAACAAATTTAAAATACCAGTTAAATCTAAGGAATTTTTGCTGTGGTAATGGATGTAATTCCCCCAAAAAAACATTGTTTCTTCCTATCAATACATCTCAGGAGAAAGAGTTTAATCTTGCGGATATCAAGAGTAAAATATTCATTGGTAACACAAATATTATACAAAACAGAGTCACAAACAACTATATTAGAAATATACTTAATAGCATTGTTTATCCTCCAGCTCTTTTTTTTTTCCCCCTGGTCTTCTGTGTTTGGTGATTTGAACTGAACTAAAGCTTGGCGAACAGTGGATAGTGACCAGTGAATAGATGGCGAACAGTCTGTGTTCAAATAATGCATAGAATATACCCAGTAAAACATGTGCTGGAATGGTTTTGTCAGCGGCGTGGTGTGCGGGGAATGAAGAGTATGACGAGGAGGTCCAGATATGCACATTTATTAGATAAATCCACACAACAAGCAGGAATAGCAGGGAATCCAACATAAAAATGACACGAACAGACTATGAAATAAACGGATAGACAACAGCAGACAGAGCATGACATTAACAATAACCGACAACCAAACTGTGAAAACAACCAGACTTAAATACACAGACCAATCAGGTGTAACAGATTAAACAGTGACGTAATGATTGAAAACAGAACAGGAAGACCAAATAAGGCCATACACAGGGAAAAACACACAAAACAGTCCACACTACCCCCCCCCCCCCCCCCCCATAAGGCGCGACTCACAGCGTAACAAATACACTGGGGAGGGAGGGTGGGCGCCCTGGCGGGTCAGGGAGCTCAGGGAGCCACGGCGGAGCACACAGTCCATAGTGCCATGGCGGATCAGGGAGCTCGGGAAGCCATGGCCGAGTATACAGTTCAGGTGACCATGGCGGGTCAGGGAGTTCAGGAAGCCATGGCCGAGTATACAGTTCAGATGGCCAAGGAGGATCAGGGGGTTCAGGAAGTCATGGCCAAGTCCACAGCTCAGGTGGCCATGGTGGATCGGGGGGGTAAAAAAAAAAATTTTCTTGGGGGAACTTAGAGCATTGCCAGCCCAGGAGAGTCAGGAAGGCCGGGCTTAGGAGGCGCAGACACAGGAGGGCGCTCGGGCGGCGCCAGCTCTGGAGGGTGCTCTGGAGGAAGCTCAGGCTCTGGAGGGCGCGCTCTAGGCAGCTCAGGCTCAGGAGGGCGCTCTGGAGGCAGCTCAGGAGGGCGCTCTGGAGGAATGGACGGGACCAGTGGAGACTTGGGAGAGCTGGACGGGACCAGCAGAGATGAAGGAGAGCTGGACGGGACCAGCGGAAACACAGGAGAAACTAATCCACGTGAATCCATAGTGTCCTTAATATATATGTGGCTTGCCATATTGACAGCGGATAATCCAGAGCGCGGGGGTGTGGCTGGAGTCCGTGAGCTGGCCGATACCTGAGTCCGTGAGCTGGCCGCGGTCCGAGTCCATGAGCTGGCCGCAGGCGGAGTCCGAGAGCTGGCCGCGGACGGAGTCTTGATGCTATTTACTTTTACAGTTTTTCACATTTGCTAAAAACAATAAAACCGCATTCTCTGAACCAAATTCTCAATAGCCTAAACCAATTTGTCAAATAAATCACTCTTTCTGCAAAACCTAAACAAGTCCAGGCAGTTTAGACACTGTTTGCAGAACTCTAAACACATTCCCACTCACTAAGACACAGTTTGCTCTGTGATGAACTTGTGATGCAAAACCCTAAACACAAGAAAGCAAAAGTTAAGCACAACTGCAACATGGCTGTCATCGTTTACACACAATAATTTAAAATTCTTCACACTTGTTTTTAAATATTTAAATATACAAAATATAAGCCAATGCATGGTGCATCTGTCAATCTGAGAGGTACAGAAAAGTGTGAATACGAGGTGGTGAAAGAGTTGGATGAAGAAGAGCAAAACTAAGAACAGTCTTTTCAGATGAAGATGACAAAGAGTTCAGCCAAATTTGAGCAGATTCTCTGTGAGCGGAGCAGAGCAGATTCTTCATAATCAGTTGAAAGTTCAAAAGAAGAATGAGAGATTAGCACGTTAGGGTGGAAGAACTGGTCTGCGGTGACATAGATGTGCTGTGTAGTCAAGGCTGGATCTGCCACACCAGAAGGTTTTTTGATGATGCAAATGAAGCCCTCTGGCTCTGACCTAGCTATAAAATGTGTTTTGTTTTTTTTTTGTTTTTTTTTTTCTAGATGATATACTGTATATATACACACATAGACACACACACACACATAATCACCATCATCATCAGTTATCATTTTACAATAAAAAAAAAAGAAGAAAAAGAAAAGTAAAGAAAAACATACACACACTCGTAAAATTCACACCTAGGTTTGGGGAATATACTAAAAAAAATGTGTGTTTATTTATATATATATATATATATTTACCAATCTTAGGTGTGATTTATTTTGAGTGTGTGTATGTTTTTCTTTCTTTCTTACTTTTTTTTTTTTTTTTTTTTTGCAAAATAATTTTTATTATTTTGTTTTTTTTGGAACTACATGCCCTGGGCAGTGTTCTCTGTATTCCATTTTTTGATAAAGTGTCTAATGAATGCTCTGTAGTGTGTATATTAATGTGTGTATGATTTGAAAGCTTTGTTTGATTTTGAGTACAGGTGAAATGGTTTTGAAGCGATTGTTCTGATTTTGCCAGAAGAATCAGCGGTTCTGTGAATTTAGTTTGAACATCAGGATTTGTGTTTAAGGCTTTGAGAAAATGAGTGATGGTTTCAAAAAAATGTGTTTTAGCAATTCAGAAAAATTGTAATAAATGCATTACTAGAAAAAGTAAATAAATAAAGTGCTTCATTTCGCAGTAAAGTTGAACTGTTTAGTTCAGTTAATTTTGTGTTTGGATGGCTGTGCTAATTGCTTTGAGAACATTTGTCAAATCGGTTGAGAAAAACTGTAATATAATTTAATGATCATGATATTGATAACGATAAGGCATATCTTGTACAACTATTAATATACATGGGAAAGTTTCATATTCATAAAATGAAATGGTCAGATTCCAAACCAAATTTTTCTCACTTTAAAAAGGATTTCAAGCTTTATTGTAATGTTTTACTAAACTGCACAAGTAAAAAGATGATTAGAGTGTATACCATTGTATGTAAATATGATATTGTATATATATATATATATATATATATATATATATATATATTGTTCCTTGTGACTATTTTTGTGAGAGTCATTACCATGTTTGGATTAACAATGTGGGAAAAAAGGATGGCAAGATAAACATGTTGAATTATTTTTTTAGGGAAGAAGTTGAAGAGCTCCTTAAAGTAATTATCTGACTGGTATGCAATTTTTATTTCAAAAAATGTTCAAGGACTTCTTGCATTGTGATAAGTAATTTGGCTGCTCTGAGAGTGAGGTATAGATGTAGATGTAAAGCTGCAGTTTATGGACTAGGGTATCAAAGGTTTGTTGGCAAAATTAATAGAGCAGTGTGAGCTGGGCAGGTCATACAAACTAGGCAAGAAATATTGTGATCTTGTTTTTTGATAAATCTTTCTGATACAAATAAATATGTAAAAGGGACCACAGCATCTAGCTGCCTTTTGAAAGCCCAGCTGTCATGAATTATGCCTGCATTTGTCTGTCAACACCTGCCAGTAGTACATGTCTCTAAGCGAACAGCGAAGTCAAAACAGTGTCTAATACTTCTTGACTTCCACCTGTCTCCTGACCCTTTGAAATTAATTAACCAATTCCAGTCAGTCCTAGAAGGCTGTTAAGAGCTGGAGAGAGAATAAACAATGGGGATTGTGATCAAAGCTGATTTACTTGCAGTTAAGAAGTTAAGATTATATTTAATACAGAAGTGAAATGTTCCCAGTTGGAAAAAAATAAAAATAAAAAAAACATGTGTGGTTAGGTATGTTTTAAAGCATGGCTACTGGTTTAAGCTGGTCCTTAGCTGGTCATGAGCTGGTTTAAGTTGGTCGTGTGCTGGTCCAAAGCTGGTCCTGAGCAGGAGCTAGTTGCTTAGGACCAGCACATGGCCAGCTAAGGACCAGCTTAAACCAGCTCATGACCAGCACCCATGCTTCAAAACATACCTAACCAGTTGTATCCGTCGTAAGCTTATACAACAAAAAGAAGCTCTCGACACAGGGCCTTGGGACAGAAACCAAGGCTTCTTCCACATGACTAAGCTCACGAGCATCACTGCATGATCTTGATCATACAAAATAGGTTGACCCTTGAGCAGGCCAAACGATATCATGTTGGACACTGCTGCCATCAGACCAAACAGTCTCTGGAACTGTACTAAAGTGAGTGACTGGCCTAGCTTAATGCTGTTCATGGCTGTGGGAATCAAATAACACAAGCAGGAGACAAATGTGCCTGCATCGTTGTTGAAAGCCATACAACACTGAGAAAAGTGGTTCTATGTACTGGAAAAAGCACACAGTTTTTGGTATTTTAACTTAACCCCAGCTCTTTCATATGAGTGAGAATGACATCTCACTCCGGCTCCAGAACCCCCTAAGGGGGCGGCGTCCTCCTATGAGCTCTCTGCCCATCATGTCACGGCCAAGGAGGCCTATCATGAACTCTCTGCCTGTCATGTCATGGCCAAGGAGGCCAATCACGGACTCTCTGCTCTGCTATGTCATTAGTTCCACTGTGGATATCTTTGCTCCTGTCTGCTCTGCCTGCCCCGCCATGGCTCCCTGCTCTGCCTGCTCTGTCTTCCCCGCCATGGCTCCCTGCTCTGCCTGCTTTGCCTGCCCTGCCATGGCTCCCTGCTCTGTCTGCTCTGCCTGCTTTGCCTGCTTTGCCTGCCCTACCATGGCTCCCTGCTCTGCCTGCCCCGCCATGGCTCCCTGCTCCGCCATGGTTCCAGGCCGCTTAGAATCAAACATAGTGGACTTCTGCTCCAGTGCTCCACAATCCAGGTCCTCCAGGGTTCCATTGTCTGCCACAGCTCCACGGCCCAGGTCCTCCAGGGTTTCACTGTCTGCCATTGCTCCACGGTCCAGGTCCTCCAGTGTTCCACTGTCTACCACAGCTCCACGGCCCAGGCCCTCCAGTGTTTCACTGTCTGCTACTGTTCCATGGCCCAGGTCCTCCAGTGCTTCACTGTCTGTCACTGCTCCACGATCCAGGCCCACCTCCTCTGCACGGACCTGGCCCTCCATCCCACCCCCTGTTTTTCCCCCACCCTCCTGGACTGTTGTTGTTGTTGTTTTGACCGCCAGGAGTCGCTCCTAGAGGGGGGGATTCTGTAACGCCACGCCAGCAGACTGACTGTTACCGCTCCCTCTGCTGCTTCTCTGGTTACTTCCTGTTTGATGGCCATTTAAGGAGGCCCTTGTGAAGTATTGTTTTACCTGTGCGGACTCTACCAAGCGTTTTCCCTGTTTTCATTGCCTTGTTTTGTTAATTCCACGGTTTTGTTTCATAGTCATAGTTTTGCTTTGTTTCTTTGCCATAGTTTTGCCCTGTTCCATTGCCATAGTTTTTGCCTAGTTTCATAGCCTTGTTTATTTGTTACTTTTGGACTGCTCTCTTGGATTTTGACCTTCTGCCTGTCTAATTGGATTACGCTTTTGCCTTGCCCTGGATGTTACTGTTTGCTGGTGTCTGACCCTGCCTGTCTTGACTACGATCTGTTTAATAAAGCTCGCATTTAGATCTATTCACGCTTCCAACAGGTCCCGTTACAGTCTTCAAAGTATCTGGTCACCAAAAACAAACAAATAAGCAAGCAAGCTGTTACCATGTTGATATCAGGAGCAACTATATTATTACATTAGCAATCACTAATATTGACAACTCACAACTCCTAAAACAAAACAAAACAAAACAAAAAAACATGATTTTGTAGTCATAAATACAAGCATGTTTTGTTTGCATTATACAATACAAAAACATTTTATATCTGAGAAACTAAATTATTGTTAATCACATCTACAAATATTCGCAAATGTATTACCCAGTAAACATTGTTTTAAACATTTATATTTATGCAAGTACAAAAAAAAGCTCTTCCACTGGCTCAAGCTGCGTGTCACATCACGTTCTTCTTCTGAGGTAAGTTCTGCCTTATTCCTCACAGTGCGTCTTATTCCAGAAACAAAAAGTAGCCAAGATGAACTTGATGAATCTTTGTGGAGGTGATGTGGGTCTTTACATGTTTGTGCATCACACATGGATAATTATCGTATGAATAGCGCGTGTTGCGTGTGGGCGTGATCACATTACAGATAATGAGCTCAGACGGGAAAGACTGGATCTCGCATAGATTTCATACAGATTACTTTATTAGAGAACATTTGTTTTTTGACATGACTTGTAGCCACTTCAAGCTTTCTATAGATATGTCTCATGTCTGTCAAGTATTTTTTTTTTGTGACGTGTTTTAGAAAAAAGTTCACGGAGACCGAGACAGCAGAAAGTGCACCCTGTTTGTTTTCTTTATTTTACAAAAGCATAGAATTTTGTTGTTATTATGTGTATACAAATAAAAATAGACCCGTTGCAGATTAGAATGATGTCTTGCTCTTATCTATACGATCAAAAAGACAGAGTAATTTAAGATTAATTTCATTATCAGTAAAAAATGTCACAAAGCGCGGCGATGCATTTGTCGACCATTTTGTCGAGGCTGAACAGACCGGCCTCCCGAGGGCACTGAGCAAAGATGGGATCAAGGAAAACTGGAAAGTCCCCGTCAGTGTATAACTTGGTGACGGCACTAGTTACAATCTCCACCAACTTCCCATTTGCAATGGATTAAGGTGGTGAGTCCTCAACCTCTGTATCGATGTGCTGATCATGTCAGCCTAAACAGAGCCTAAAGCAGAGCATGCTTCCATGCCCCAGGAGAACACTGTATTTAGAGAGTGAGGGAGGAGAAAGGGTGAGGCCCATCTCTAACCCTCTGCTAAATTAATATAGACATCTAAACTTCTCAAAGCCAGATGACTATTTTATCATTTAATTCCTCAGAGTTCAATGCAGACAAACAATCAGACAAGTGAAACACTGCCTGGACATTAAGCTGTATATTATATTAATATATACTATTTAAAAGAATCGTGAATAATAGCTTGCAAACACATTAATGTGTTTGCATGCAGTCGGAGGAAAGAGAGAGAGAAAGTGAATCTCCTGTCTGCTCAAAGTTCCCCCCCCCCCACAAATTATTTTGTTGCATTTTTTGTTGCATACTTGTAGTACATGGAGATCCAAGCCACTCAATTTTATATTGCATAAGACTTTCTTCCCTTGAGAAGTAACACCAATGGAGCAGAGCTAAACATTCCACTTGTAAACGTCAGGATATTTTATGAATTAACTCAGCCTGTCCATTTAAGAGCTGACTGTGCGTGTTCCGCTCCCAAACAAACCTCACATGAATCGCATGTATCCCCACCCATGATGTAGTGAGGGCAAGGAGAACATGTGATCTACAGTAAAATGCAGTCTGTTCATATGCAGGAGATTGAGGTGGTGAGTTCTCAATTTCTTCTTTCTTCATATATTGTTGTGATTGTGCACTAGCACTGACAGACAACAGATATTGCAGACTGACACACACAGAGCGCTTGATGAAGACACAGAAGGGAACAGTAGCTGCGTTTCCATTGCCCTATAAGATGCGCAAATTTAAATTGTGAATTAAAAAAACGCCTAATGAAAATGCGTAATTTCGCAAAAACTCCCAAAACACCTTGCATGGGGTGTTTTTTCAGGCAATTCAAAAAAGGAAAATTTAGCAAAACTGCAATGGAAACGGCTATACACATGGCATATGTAAACAATCATATAATCATTCTTTAATGTACTATAAACTCCAAGAAACACTTCATACATAGCCGCTCTCAAGTATAAGGGGCTTTCCCTGATATTAATTGCTAATGATATTGCTTTAGACTATGTACGCTGCATGCATCTGTGGCGCGTAACGCTCCGACACGGTCACCGGAGCTGATGTTATGTTTATACCAGCAGCGTCGCACACGTTTCTGAAGTGGCTCTCCACGCTGCTTTTGTAAAGATACACGCATATGCCTCTTTCAATTAAATACAGCCAAAATCCGTCCAAATCCCACCAAAATCCGTTGCCATGACTTATCGCAAGAGGAACAAATTACGTTATAGTCGCATAACATCGGTGATGGAAACGTTGTTATTTCGCAATACTTTTTTATCAACATTTATATAATCTGACCAAAGTTTTGCGCAAATCTGTAATGGAAACACGCCTACTGTTTGTTTAGGATTCACCCTGCCAGTAACATCTCGCCATTTCATTGGATCAGTTTCAAACATTCTTTAGGACACAGTCACACCGAGGCATACAATGTAACAAGTACATTGGATGTTATAGGAAGTGTTCCTGGTTCTGGTTAACCTAATTTACGTAACCCAACAATCCTTTGAGGGATCTGAATTACTGAAGTGAGATAGTGTGTTTAATGTGTATGCCGGGTTAAAGCGATGGGTCTTTAATCTAGATTTAAACAGACAGAGTGTGCTAGGAAGACTATTGCAGAGCCACAAAGTGTTAGTGTTACAAGGAGTGAGGGACGAGAGGCGAGCGGATCCACATGCGAGCCTTTATTAATGGGACGAGACAGATACATGGTCGGACAGGCAGGGTCAAATCAACAGTAAACAGGAGTGTCAAAGGCGAGACGAGAAAATAGTCCAAAGGCAGGCGGCTAGACAGTCGTGAAGGATACTGGGAGATGTAGTCTGGGGTTAAAAGCAACAGTCAGTGTGAGATATGGTGAGAGAGACCTCTGGTGGTGAGCGGACCGTGGAACATCGACCAGATTCGTGACATAGCCCCCCCCCCAAGGAGCGGCTTCCAGACGCTCGAAGGGAACAACAGTCCAGGGGAGCGGTGGGGCGGGAGCGAGACAGGGTGAGGGTTGGAGGGCCAGGTCCATGTGGAGGGCCCAGTGATTGAGGCAGGACCAACAGAGCAGGTACCCTCCAGGGCGGGGCCGGAGGTGGAGCAGGAGGCGCAGGAGCCCTCCAAGGCGGAGCAGGAGGCGCAAGAGCCCTCCAGAGCGGAGCTGGAGGCAGAGCAGGAGCCCTCCAGGGCGGAGCAGGAGGCGCAGGAGCCCTCCAGGGCGGAGCCGGAGGCGGAGAAGGAGGCGCAGGAGCCATCCAGGGCGGAGCCGGAGGCGGAGTAGGGGGCGCAGGGGCCTTCCAGGGCGGAACTGGAGGCAGAACAGGAGGCGCAGGAGCCCTCCAGGGCGGAGCAGGAGGCGGAGCAGAAGGCGCAGGAACCCTCCAGGGCGGAACAGGAGGCAGAGCAGGAGGTGCCGGGGCCCTCCAGGGCAGAGCAGGGACCTGTGTCATGGGCTGGGACCTGGGGAGAGCAGGGATAGAGGAGACAAACAGAAGAGCAGGAGGGGCAGGAGCCCTCCAGGGCTGAGCGGGAGGCACCGGGAACTTCCAGGATGGAACCGGAGGCAGAGCAGGAGGCGCCGAGGCCCTCCAGGGCGGAACAGGAGGCGCCAGGACCCTCCAGGGTTGAACAGGAACCCGTATAAGGGACTGGGACCTGGGGAGAACAGGGACAGGGGTGGCAGACAGAATAAGAGGAGAAGCAGAGAGACCAAAGGATAACGCCGCCTCCCTAGGAGGATCTACAGCCGAAGCTGACACCTCAGGAGGCATTGGCGCAGCTTCTCCGACAAGGAAGGCCTCTGGAGCTGACTCGTGGTCAGACGGGGCCTCTGGAGCAGACTTGAGACCAGACGGGACCTCTGGAGCAGACTTGAGACCAGACGGGACCTCTGGAGCAGACTTGAGACCAGACGGGACCTCTAGAGCAGACTTGAGATCAGACAGGACCTCTGGAGCAGACTTGTGATCAGTCAGGAGCTCTGGAGCAGGCTTGTGATCTAACGTGATCTCAGGGGCGGACTTATGAACAGATGCGACCTCAGAAGCACAGTGTGCAGACCACACACACCAAATGGCAACCGCCATTACGGGAAGAGCAGTGGCGGGTGGCAGGACCTCTTTAAAGGTGGGTCTAGAAGATATTGATGTCACTGGGATGTTCGCTGCCCTCACTGATGCTAGTGGTGGGTCCAGCACGCCGGCCATCCTGATAGGCCGTGATCTTGGGATGTCAGACGAGGCATGGCACAGCTCTGGAAGGTCTGACGAGACGTGACTCGGCTCTGGACAAATAGACGAGACATGACGAGGCACTGGGAGGTCTGATGAAACATGGAGAGGCTCTGGGCCGTCGGGCGGGACGTGACTTGACTCTGGGCCGTCAGGCGGGACGTGGCTTGACTCTGGGCGGTCAGACGAGACATGGTGAGGCTCTAGACAGATAAACGAGATGTGACGGGGCTCTGGAGGGTCAGACGAGGCGTGACTTGACTCTGGGCTGTCAGACGAGGCGTGATGAGGCTCTGAGCCGTCGGGCAGGACGTGACTTGGTTCGTGGAGATTGGCTGTGACTTGACTTGATTCGTGAAGATCAGTAGTGAACTGACTTGACTCTTGGAGATCAGCGGTGACTTGACCTGGCTCGTGAAGATCAGCGGTGACCTGATTTGATTCATGGAGATCAACGGTGACTTGACTTGGCTCATGGAGATCAGCAGTGACTTGATCTGACACGTGAAGACTTGAACTGGTTTGTGAAGATCACTGACTTCACTTGACTCAAGAACCACGGCTATGACGTTGCTTGACTCAGGAACGACCGCTTTGACATTGCTGGACTTGGAAGCTTGACTGGACTTGGAAGCCTGACGGGACTTGGAAGCCTGACTGGACTTGGAAGCTACAGCTGTAGCCAGACTTGACTCTAGAGCAGCGGCTGAAGCTTGACTTGGCTCTGGAATAACAGCAGGAACTTGACTTGGCTCATGAGGATCTGCCGTAGCCTGGCTTGGCACATGGAAATCCGCTTGACTGACGTGGCGTTAGCGGGCGCTGGCTTGACTGACGCAGGAAACATAGCTCCAGCTTGACTTGACACAGGAAACACAGCTGCAATCTGACTTGACTTGGAAACTTGATTTGACTCGGGAAATGCAGCTGTAAATTGACTTGACTTGGAAACTTTACTTGACTCGGGAAACACAGTTGCAACTTGACTTGACTTGGAAACTTGACTTGACTCGGGAAACACAGCTGCAACTTGACTGGACTCGGAAACTTGATTTGACTCAGGAAATGCAGCTGTAACCTTATATGGCTCGGGTATGGCAGCTGTGACGTGACGAAGCTCCGTTTTCGGTGCAAAGAATTCTGTCGGTGTCCATATCTGTTGAATGTCCGGGGGTGAAGCTGCTGGATCCTGTTGTGACGAATTGTTCTGTTACAAGGAGTGAGGGACGAGAGGCGAGCAGATCCACATGCGAGCCTTTGTTAATGGGACGAGACAGATACATGGTCGGACAGGCAGGGTCAAATCAACAGTAAACAGGAGTGTCAAAGGCGAGACGAGAGAATAGTCCTTAAAGACGAGCGATAATCCAAAGGCAGGCGGCTAGACAGTCCAAACAAGATAACCAGGCGAGAAAAACCAAACACAGGGAACAGGGAACTAGGAACTAGGAACTCGGAACTAGAAACTAGGAAGCGATAACAATAAACACTACAATATACAATCCGTGACTTGCACTGGGAAAGACCGGGGCCTTTATAGTGACGCTGATTGGTCACATGCGATGACACAATCAGCGTGAAGGATACTGGGAGATGTAGTCCGGGGTGAAAAGCAACAGTCAGTGTGAGATATGGTGAGAGAGACCTCTGGTGGTGAGCGGACCGCGGAACATCGACCAGATTCGTGACAGTTAGACAGTGTTCTAGGTTATTACATGCTTGTTTTTTTTTTGTTTGTTTTTTTGTTTGTTTTTTTCTCAGAATTTAGTAGTAGGAAACTGTAGTGGAACCCAGTGAACAATAGAGGGCACTTTAGACCAGAAAAAAGAGACATAGAGACATGTATAGGAAGACATAAAGAACAATAAATGAGTGTTCAGTAATTGAGCTGGATGTGTATCCTGATGTCTCACCTTACAACATTTAAGATATAACCATCTGTTACCTGGTATCAGAAGTGAGATCACCGACCTGCAAAGAAAACAAAGAAGTGGAAAAAGAGTGATGCTGGACATGAACTGCAAGAAACAAAGAAAACAGAAACAGCATGAGTGTAATTGAGAATTGACCTGTGAAAAGAAAAGAAAAGAAAAGAAAAGAAAAGAAAAAAGAAAAGAAAAGAAAAGAAAAGAAAAGAAAAGAAAAGAAAAGAAAAAAACAACAGAGCAGAGCAGTACGTCTGGGATTAAGAGTGAATGAACACAGCTCATTCATCACGCGAGAAGTTTTGTACCGGCAAATTACTTCTTACCCGTGATTGACGATGGTTTTAGAGGAGCTCTTTGCCATGTAGCTGATATCCTAATGTTTGGAAAAGACAAGAAAGAACACAATGAGAGGCTGTGTGATGTGCTGAAAAAGTTTGAAAATAAAAGGACTGATGCTAAATGACAGGTGTGTTATTGCTGTTGAGAAAGTTAAATTCCTAGGCCATACAATAAGTGCCCAAGGGGTCGAAGCTGACCAGGACAGATTAAGGCTATTATAAACATGCCTGAGCCACAGAACACTGAAGAAGTGATAAGCTTCATGGGATTGGTTAAAGGAGAAGTCCATCTCCAGAACAACAATTTACAAATAATCTATTCACCCCCTTGTCATCCAAGATGTTCATGTCTTTCTGTCTTCAGTCGTAAAGAAATGATGTTTTTTGAGGAAAGCATTTCAGGATTTTTCTTCATAGAATGGACTTCATTGGTGCCCCAATTTTGAACTTCTAAAATAGTTTAAATGCAGCTTCAAAGGGCTCTAAACGATCCCAGCCGAGGAAGAAGGGTCTTATCTAGCGAACCGTCTGTCATTTTTTTCGAAAAATAAAAATTTGTATACTTTTTAAGCACAAAAGCTCGTGTAGCCCAGGCTCTGGGATGCACGTCCACGACACTACGAATCATGTCTAAGTTCATCGTCTGTGTACACCGGCTCAAAAAGGTAGAGTATGGCGAAAAACTTCATCTTATTTTCTCCTACAACTTCAGAATTCTCCGACATCGTTGTACCTTTTTGTTTTTAAACAGCATCTGACTTACTTGCGCTTCCTTAGTTTTTGCGTGTTTGCTGTAGTTCTGTAGTTTCGCCTACGTTCAGCGTGACCTTTCGATGTGATTCAATAGTACGCAGTGTCGTAGACGCGCATCCCAGAGCTAGTGCTACACAAGCTTTTGTGCTTAAAAAGTATAAAAAAAAATATTTTCCGAAAAAAATGGCAGATAGTTTCGTTAGATAAGACCCTTCTTCCTCAGCTGGGATTGTTTAGAGCCCTTTGAAGCTGCATTTAAACTACATTTTGGAAGTACAAAATCAAAACACCAATGAAGTCCATTATATGGAGAAAAAATCCTGAAATGCTTTCCTCAAAAACCATAATTTGAACATGTCACAACTAGTCCACACCCTCAGAGCAATGGAGAGGCAGAGTGAGCGGTGCAAACTGTGAAATAAATGCTGAGAACCAAGACTCTCAAAGAGCTCTTCTAGCATACAGATGAACTCTACTGAGCCACAGAATCTCACCTGCAGAACTTGATGGGGAGGAGAATAAGATCAACAGTTCCAGCTATTCTGAAATCTCTTGCTTGATGGCCTGATTTGAAATCATTCAGAAGAAGGAACAGGATATTGAAAGAAAAAACAAGAAACATTCAGATCTACTTTTGACCTAGAACTGTATGAATACTTATTCTGATCTGTACAACACAGTGCATCCAGATAGTAGGGTAGAGTGGGGTAAAATGCCCTCGGATGATGGAGGCCTGTGGGACCTCATATAGACAGGTGTCAACCCCCCTCCCTTCCAAGCATTAATGTCTGGAAGAAATCAGGCACCACTCATCATCTGGCCAATACCATCCCAACAGTGAAGCATGGTGAAGGCAGCATTATGCTGTGGGGATGTTTTTCAGTGGCAGGAACTGGGAGACTAGTCAGGATTTAGGAAAAGATGAATGCAGCAATGTACAGAGACATCCTTGATGAAAACCTGCTCCAGAGTGCTCTGGACCTCAGACTGAGGTGACGGTTCATCTTTCAACAGGACAACGACCCTAAGCACATAGCCAAGATAACAAAGGAGTGGCTACAAGACAATTCTATGAATGTCCTTGAGTGGCTCAGCCATAGCCCAGACTTGGAACCCGATTGAACATCTCTGGAGAGATCTGAAAATGACTCTCCCCATCCAACCTGATGGAGCTTGAGAGGTCCTGCAAAGAACAGTGGAAGAAACTGCACAAAAATAGGTGTGCCAAGCTTGTAGCATCATACTCAAAAAGACTTGAGGCTGTAATTGGTACCAAAGGCTGTGAATACTTATGTAAATGTGATTGATTATATATATATATATATATATATATATATACATATATACATGTATGTATGTATGCATGTATGTATATGTATGTATGTATGTATGTATATGTAAAACAGTTTTTGTGAATTAATTTTTTGGTGTATAGTCTTAAAGGTTTGGTGCAGAGTCTTTAAAGTTCATGTGTCATTATAATATTATTTTTAAAAGAGCAGCTGAAAACCATTTGTGACCCTCACAGATGACACGTTCATTCATTAATTTATTAATTCATTTATTTATTTATTTGAAATTGGATTCTGGTCTTGAAGTCTTATGAAGTCTTATAATTTTGATAGGTCCCTAGAACAGAAACTGTGAAGACTGCTGTTTAACTGCATTCATCTGTTGACTTTTTTTTTGTCTGAATTTTTAAACATCATGCAGATATCTGTCGCACATACATCTACATTCAAAGGATACAAAATGCATATGTTACATCAAAAGGCATATTCACATTTAATTCACAAAACTTAACAGTGATTTCGGATGAGCAAGGTCATAAATAGCTGTTTGTATGAGATGCTGTCTTGAAGAGTGTTAAACTCAAAGTCATACTAATAAAAAGGCTGTAAATTCATCTTTATTTTTTTTTCTTATAGATTCTGCTTTTAAGCCGTTTTAACCTTGTAATTGCTTGTTATCTTCCCGCTGTTGTGCTGATGTAAAATCAGTCTTCCAATATTGAGATGCTACCCTTAATCTACTCTTCTAACACACATACATTGTTTTTAATTACATGCTACCTCTGAATGTAATAGATATACATAAAGAGGAAATTTAATGATTATGAGGTAGCATTTTCTTACATAAATCATTCTTAAACTAATATTATTTTGGCTGACTGCTGGTCTCTGGCCACAGACAAAAGCATTAACCGGAAAAAGCCTTCACCATGTGCATGAAGTGCATTTTAAATGTACTCATGATAACAATATTTAAATAATGTTTTCTCACCTGCTATAGGTCCACCAGGCAAAAGGGGAAGAAGAGGACGCAATGGAGACCCCGGTGAGTGTTTTAATTCTGTTTGTGTGGTATTACACTGATTTTCTCGTTCAGTGGCCAAGTTTTTAAACTGGTAAATCATGAAAATGATTTGTGGGCCACAATCTGTGGGACAGTTAATAAATGTTCCCCTTAACCACACTTGCCAAGTGCTTGAAGAATCTTTGAGAACAATTACATGTTGGCATTGGATTCTGTAACATTCCAAAGGGTTTGGTTTATTACATTAGCTGTTACCATTGGTTCTGTTTTTACTGGGCCTCTAGTTAGAGGTGCAGACACAGGCCAGCCGCACAAATCCTGTTCAAATGGGCCTAGACACATATAGGTGGTCACCCAAACACATAGCTCCAGATTCACATTAAATGGAAGAAAAAACAAATCTTCAGTCTAAATTATGTATTTGCAGAATATCAGTGGTAGGCTGAAGCGGAACATTTGGATTATACAAGGACTACCCTCTCTACTCTTCAAGAAACCTATTCAAATGAATGCATGTAGAAGTGCAATTCTGCATTTTGCAGGGAGCATGTCTTGTAAAATCTTTGAATATGTAAGTGTGACACATTGGATTAAAATAAAACTGTAAATTCTAAAATTAGAAATATACTAAACAATGTTTTAATTTAATAAATAGATAATAAAAACTTAAATGTTTTTGGGGTAAAATTGTTGTGGCATTTTTCACTAAAGAGTAAACATCAAAATCTAAAGAGGAAAAACAGGGCAATCCTTCTATTATGCAGGAACAATAGCCTCATGGTCTTTGAAGAAACAGCATGATGTATGGCTGTGATGAAAAAGCATACCCTCATGAGCCAATATCTAGAGTCACATGAGCAAAAACTTGTCTATGACCACACACAAAAACAAATCACTTGATCCTCACAGAAAGACTTCTTAAGTCTAGCTGTTTCCTTTTACTTAAACATACCAATTATCCATTTGTGCTGATTTGTTACATAAACTCACCCTCATAGAAACTATGCATGTTCTCTTTGAAGTAAAGACTTGTATATGTCCATATGAGCATCTTGGCATTCTAGGGTTTGTTGTTGTTGTTGTTGTTTTTCCTCACTTAGACTCACATACAAATAAATCTTCTCTCCGACTTCCATCAGAAAACAAATTCAGTGTCTGTGCTCCCTGCTGAAAAATCCAGCATAAGGTATGTTTTGCATGCTGGGACCAGCATGGGATGTTGGTTGCTGATTTGCTGGTCCCTAGCATTGGATGCTGGTTGCAGGTTTACTGGTCCCCAGCATTGGATGCTTGTTGCTGGATCCCAGCATTGGATACTGGTTGCTGGTCCCCAGCATTGGATGCTGGATGCTGGTCTGCTGGTCCTCAGCTCATTAAGCAGGTGTGCTGGTGGACAAGCATAAGGTATGTTTTGCATGCTGGAACAACCTTGGGATTCTGGTGGACCATCATTCTTTTGGGTGCTGATATGATCCCAGCAAGACCACAACAAAACTTAAGTACAGTATATGTTACATATCATGTTTATTAGTGTGTGTCTGTAGTTAAACTGATACTGATACTAAACCCTGCAAGACCATGCTGTGAACCAGCATCACCAGCTCCATTTTGCTTGTGAACAGCATGAATATGCTGGTCCGGCAGCTAGACCAGCACTTTACTAGCATAAACCAGCCTGGGCCAGCACTATATCAGCATAAACCAGCTTGGACCAGCACTATACCAGCATAAACCAGCCTGGACCAGCACTATGCCAGCACTAACCAGCATAATCCAGCCTGGACCAGCTTGAAATCCATGCTGGTTTATGCTGGTTTTTTTACCAGTGCTTCTCATCAATGAACAGTTGAGAAAGATTTTAGCTATTTTAGGGAGACTTTTTAACTGTACCACATTGAAGCAGTGCAAATGCAAAGTGAATTCATCTGCCTTCCCATCAGTGTTTGCCCAGCTAGAGGGTTTCCAAACCTGAAAAATGCAGACCTTTAGGGTAAATGGAATATCCTTTCATCTGGTCACCTACAGCCCACAGCAACCAGCTAACTGAAAGAGGATTGCTAATGAGAAAAATACCTAGAGTCACCTAAAGAGTGACATAACTAAACATAAGTAAAAAAGACTTGAAGACTGGAAATGAAGAGATTGTTGTTTAGCTGGGATGCTGGGAGTTATTGGTTGGGTTAGAGGTTGAGAAGGCAGTGAGAAACTGCAGTTATCTGTGCTGAAGCAAAACTGGATATCAGTGTTGAATGCACAAGGCCTGAGCCATTCATAAACAGTTAGATAACTCTTTGTCATTTCATTTAACCTTTATTTATTCAGGTTTTTACTTTGTCAGGACCTGAAGCAAAGTACTCATGGTTAATAAAACTGTGGCCACAGAGATTTATATAAAATTCTGACCTGCCTTAAAGGGCACTTTACATTCATCTTTATGACACTGTGGGAAGGGGATCATTCGTCACTCTGTTTTAGACAGTATGGCCAGCAGAAATGCTAAGTTTAAGAGTTGTTTGTGATATGTTGCATATCATCTGTGTGTTATGTGTGGAGCACACTCAGTCACCCCTTGCAAAGCTTGACTGTCCTCTTTAGAGCCCTGCATTTCAGCCTTATTTATGACCCTAGGGCATGTCATAGCACGGACGCGGGCCGGGCATCGGGAATGTTTTAAGCTTCTCCTTGTTCTTATACTTTAGACATCTATCATTTATGGTGATGGAAAAAAATGCATACACTGGTGGAAACAACACGAGACCGTGTTACCGTGACTGTCAAGACTGGCTTGGACAGTGTTTAGTGTCCCATCAGCAGCAGGAGCAGTGAGCGTGCCTTCAGCGCAGCTGGAAAATTTCTGCATTAAAACGCACGCAGTAGGCTAAAGCTTGCCACAAATCACCGGCAAAAGTAATTACCATGAATGTGTCGGGGGAAATAGTAAGAAGATATTTGAATTATTTACTAATAAAATAAGCTATTGTTTTCTGAGTCAGCAAGGATGAAGTTGCTGATCCTGACTCGCAATCTCCTTATTGGGCGCACCTGTAGAGAGAAATGCATCTTTACTGATTACATAATACAAGAGTTTTTGATTTGATTTTTTTTTTTTTTTTAAAGTAGTAAAAAAAAAACAAGAACATCCACTGTTAAAACTTCCCTCTTCTCCTTCTGTCCCCAGAGGTATCAAAACTTCTGCTCTCTAGCCCTCCTACAACATGCCCTCTAGACCCAATCCCCTCACACCTTCTCCAAACAATTTCTCCTACACTCTTACCAGCACTCACACACATCATAAACACATCTCTTTACACAGGCAGTTTCCCCACTGCATTCAAGCAGGCTCAGGAAACCCCACTGCTCAAAAAACCTACAATAAACACTTCACTTCTAGATAGCCACAGTCCTGTCTCTCTCCTTCCATTCATACCGTAAACCCTCGAATGAGTTATTTTCAACCAGGTATCGTTATTTCTTTCACAGAATAACCAACTGGATGCTAACCAGTCAGGTTTCAGGAGTCTCAACTGAGACTGTGCTGCGGTCAGTCACTGAAGCCTTGCGAATTGCAAAAGCTGATTCCAAATCATAAGTTCTCATTCTCCTGGATCTATCTGCCACTTTTGACACTGTGAATCCCCAGATCCTCCTGTCCACCCTCTCATCACTGGGCATCACAGGAATTCCACTTTGCTGGTTTAAATCCTATCTATTTCATTTCAAACGGATGATTTCATGGTAGCTGCACTGATCTCAGGCTGCTTGGCGGACATCTCGGCATGGATGAAAGAACATCGCCTACAACTCAACCTGGCAAAGACTGAGCTTCTTGTCCTCCCTGCCACTCCAACTCTCAAACCGAGTCCGAGTGCGATTATCCCCACTCTCCCGCTGGCTTGCTCTTACACTTGCACTGAACTTTTCAGGCTAGAGCAGACTTACATCATGTACGAGATAACAGAGACAACCACTTTTGCTAATATTCTGCCTAAATAATTTATAATTTATGCCGTGTATTCATTTTCATTTGCGTGTATCAGTGAATTATTACGGAGGCAGCTGATGTTAATGAAAGAATTTGGAGCTTTACTTGCAAACTACAATTCCTGTTCTTCTAAGGTGAGAACCAGACCTATTATAAACCTAAATATACTTGAATGAATTAAATTAATTGAAAAGTGTAGTGTAGTAGTAGTAATAGAATACGTTTGCGGTCAAAATGATGACAATAGCGCACACAAAATAGTATCTGTTCCATGCTCTGGCGCGATTAGCGCTCACACTAGATGCAATGCCCGAGCCTGACCCCCGCCGTACTGGGCCCTGGCCCACCTCTTTCAACCAGGCCAGGGATGGCTAAACGAACTGTGGCCGAGTGTGGCATGGAGTGCTCACACTAGTCAAACGAACCGGGCTTTCGGGGTCAAACGCGCTTAAGCACGGTTCAAAACGCCTAGTGTGAATACACTCTTAGCGTAATCTGTGATGACCAGCTGACTTTCAAAGACCACATTGCAAAAACTACTTGATCTTGCAGAAGATCGGGCCCTTCCTACCGGAGCATGCTACACAACAACTTCTCCAGGCCCTCATTGCTAGGCTGGACTACTGCAATGCTTTTCTGGCTGGACTTCCATCATTTACAATCAAACCTTTACAAATGATTCAGAATGCAGCAGCACGACTGGTCTTCAACAAGCCAAACGGGCCCACATTACAGCTCTCTTTATATCCCTGCACTGGCTACCGGTTGAGGCTCGCATCAAGTTCAAGACATTGGTGCTTGCATATAGAACAGCCACAGGCTCAGCACCTGCCTACTGCCACTTACTATTACAAATCTACATTCCCACCAGAAGTCTGAGATCTACTACGCCTACGCCTCGTGGTAGCATCACAAGAGGCACAAAATCACTTTCCATATAATTTTCATTCACCGTTCCTGGCTGATGGAATGATCTTCTTATTCCTACATGGAATGCTGATTCCCTGACAATTTTTAAGCGACAGCTAAAACCTCATTGTTGTCATTATTTGACTTCATCCTAAAATAAAATAAAATAAAATGTAAAAAAAAAAAAAAAAAAAAAAAAAAAGTTTTCTCTTTCCTTAATCTTTCCGTGTCTAGCTTGTACTTATTTGAATAATACCTGAAACTTATTATAAGTACTTCTTGTGTCTGTTTCCCTTTTTAAAATGATTCGCTTGTATTACCCAATTGTAAGTTAAATAAATAAATAAATCTCATAAATAAATAAATGTAAATTTCAAGCTTTCTGTAGATTGCAGATTTATCTGTGAGGCAAGTATTTGCCGAGTTTCGGTTCATCATTAAGTGCTCCTGTTCAGAGAGACCAAGATGGTGGAAAGAGCATCCTGTTTGTTTTCTTTATTTTACAACAAATCTCCTGCAAAGCGTGCTGCAGCTTCCACTCTCCACACAACGGTAGGATATGCAATAGTTTACTTTACTTAGATATAATTAGTTATCTTTACTTAGTTACTATACTTACTAGGTTTTATTAGGTTACAGTTACTTTCAAGCCAAATAAAACAAATTACTTACTGCTTTGAGTGAAGTTTACTTAAAATATTCAAGTAACCACAAAGAAACTAATGACATTAATAAACCAGTGAGACGCAGCAGTGTACTAATATGTTGCTAATGTGCAACATGACAACAGAAGAAGAAGAAAAGAAAGTTTTTGAGATGCAGCAATTTTTGGTAGACTTTTCACTCACATCTTTCTTTCAGTGCTTGCATTCACTCATTTCCCAAAGTCATCTTGGATGTTAAATTTTCAATACAACTGAAATATTTGAGAGAACATCACATAAGCTGACTTTATAAATTATTGTTGATTTTCCTGAAAAGGTTTTTTTTTTGATACTCACCATTATAGTGAATAGTGTTACTTTTGGTTGGGCACTTGGAACTTTGTTTATATTACTATAGTTTTCTTTCTATTGACACAGCAATGCAACATGAAATCAGAGTTATTTGATTTCAAGGAAAGAAAAGTAATGAATAGGTTGCTTTTAGAAGGTGACCTATATTCTAATTAAATCATTAGGTTGTGTATTTTTCATGTTGATTATTGATCTTTTACAATTTTACTGTTGCGGGACATAGATGTGATTTTGCTGGACAACGTGGGACACGTGTGAGACTGATACATTTTCTACTGTTATGCTATGTAAATACTGATTACATCCGTTGTCATATGCGCTGACCTGTGTTTCTGAGCGCACACATGCAAGCAAGAGAAAGCGCGTCATTTTTATGAGAGTGAAGAGAATCCACCTTCGAGAGAAGAGTTTCGTGCTTGTGCATTTTGATGTGCCCCACATTAATATAATGTGCTCTGGACATTTGTCATTAAAATAACGCCATAGAAACCACCTCAAACGAACTATTAAAATAAGAAGAAAGTCGTGTCTGAAAGCTGCATCGATTGTTTTTTTGTTTGTTTGTTTTTTTGGTTAAAATGAATGAAGAATATCGTGTTTTTCCATGTGTGCTCGACCATTTCCGTCGGTGGTTCTAGATCACTTAATGAGGTCTGCAAATCCTTTGCGCAGAAACTATGCCGCAAAGGTATATAAAAAACAATAAATAAAAAAAACGTTCTTAACAAGACAGAAGAACGCATGGACGTTTTCTTAATATGATCATTAAAAACCAACAGACTGATGAAAATGTGGGACATTTTCTCAGTATGCGACGTGCGGGACAAGGGGTGAAAATGCTGTGTGGTACAACGCAAAGCAGGACAGGAGGTCACCCTAGGTAATATGTGCGAGTCATACACAGACTTCAACATTCAGCACGTGAATCACAACAATGATAACAACTCAATTTTTTTTTTTTTTTATTATCTGTATCAATAACCATTTTAATTAGCTTTTTTTTGTTTGTTTTTGTTGTGCTACTACTGACACAAGACAGCAAATGAACAGTTTTTCTAAGTAAAGTCAACTAATTACATTTTACAGTGCACCTAATAGCGCATTTTTCTAGGTTTAACGTTTAAACTAACATTGATATATGCTTGAACTGTTTTATATCTACAATTTTCATTTTAGTCAAGTCGTGATGATTTGAGAAGGCTAAATTGATCAAACATAGACTATAACCAACTTGCTGTCTGCCGCTGACCACGTGGTCGTTACTTTAAAAAACAAAAACTTAGATTTAACGTACATTTAGTTTTTCTCATTTAACTTAATTAAAAAAAAAATATATATATATATATATATATATATATATATATTAACTGTGCCCTTACATGCAAAACGAAACTATTTTAATAGCTGAAACAGTAGTATAAGCTGTTTTGGGAGAAGGAGTGAAAAAAGACGGGCTCAGGTTGGACTCAGGCCAAGAATTCTGATAAGCTTTCGGACAAGGTCTCAGGCCAGGGCCAGACTAGGGCCTATATTTGAGGCCCGTGCAGGGCTCTAGTCATCTTTGTGACTGTTTCTGCTCATGCCTCGCTCTCTTCTAAAGGGATGGGAGTCAGGTTGCAACTTAAGGTCACAAGTTGAGGCAAGAGCAGATGGCCCTCAGATGTGCAAACAGATCCCGGCATGTATACATACAAAACAAAAATGCAGTATATTCTCTAGGCTGTGTAACTATATTGTTTGGTTAATTTACTGCTTGCATTTGACTCTAAGGAATTTAATGTTGAATACACTCTGAAGTGCTAAATGTTAAAAATGCATCTGGCTCTGAGGAATTATATGTGGAATATGGTGAAAATGCTAATGTTTCTTCAAATAGTAATAGAAGCACACACTTAGTATATTCCAGGGCTTGATTATGACGATACAGTGCACCAGCATGGACCTGTTTAAATGGCGGTCTGTGGGGGTTCCCCTTAAAATTTCAGCTGGGCCATACTTGTGGTCTTGTGCCCTGGGCATGTGCCCAGTAGGCCCATGTGTTAATCCGTTAATCCGGCCTTGCTCCAGACCATTTACAACTTCTCTGGTTGATTTACTCTCTGCATTTGATTCTGAGGAGTTAAATGTTGAATATCTGGCTTCAAGAATTTAGATGTTGAATAGGTTGAATATGGTGATATTTCCTCATACAGTGATAGAAACACACACATTTAGGATATTCTCCAGACAATGTACAATTTGTCTGGTTGATTTACTGAATGCATTTGACTATGAGAAGTTAAATGTTGAATATCCATTTGGTTCAAAGGAGCTAAATGTTAAAAAATGCATTTAGCTGTATCAGCTCCTGTGATTAAAATTTGATGGAGGCAATTTACTGCTGTGGGTACCGCTGTCACTGCCATATCTGCAAAATGCATCTGCAACTCAGGGGTGTGAAGTAACGAATTACAAATACTTACGTTACAGTAATTAAGTAGTTTTTATCAGTGCCAAAGTGCCACGTTCATAATGCAGTTAATTCCCACTCCCATTTACTTAAAGAGAGACGTACGATCTGCACTGCCGGGTCTTTCCTTCACATGCGTTCAGCAGCAGTCACTTGGAAAAGTCGTCAGCTTGTTGATTCCTGATGAGAACCAATATGCACCTTATTGATGACCTGTGGCATTAATATCTACTGCATCTGTGTCAGCACGTGATGTAATAAAACTGCAGCTGGTTAATAAATAAGGTTTTTTTTTTTTTTTTTTTTTTTTAAATCTGAAAAGAACATTGATAGTGATGGACTAATTGAAAGTCAGATTGAGGATGTTAATGAAATTGTCGATTCTTGCCGAAATCATGATGTTTCTGAACTGGATGACAATAATGTAATGAATGATAATGCAGCTACGGTTAGTGTTGAAAGGGCATCTGATGAAAATTCTGAAATGTCTAATTCTGCTGAAATGTGTACTGGTGCTGATTCAGGGATGATGATACATTCTCTGATATATCTGACATTGGATCGCAGTGTGGAAGTGCGAAAGACGTATATACATTGCAAGATATAAATGATTTTCTGGTTGTAACCTTTGGTAAAATGATTGAAGTTAAAGATTTTTTTTCCTGATGTGGATAAATTCATTCATACAACGAAATTGTTGCAGAGAAATGTTAGCTATGAGGCTTTAAGTAAACAGAAAAGGTTTAGGTTGAAAAAGATGTTAACAAAGCTACGAAAGGACAAAGCAAATGCCTCGCAAAACAAATCAAATGTTTAAGTCACACGGGGTAAATAACTTTCTCTGCCTTTTTATTCTTTTTCTGCCCTCTTTATATTTTCTTTCTTTTATGGAGCTATTGAGGGTGGGCTCTTTAAATATAAATGGGGGTAGAGATGGAAATAAATTGGCAATGGTATCAGAGTTATGTAGTATTAAAAAGATAAATGTAACCTTTTTACAAGTAACAGACTAGTTTAGATAATGAACCTGAATGGAGTAAATGGTGGCAAGGAAAAAGTGTTTTAAGTCATGGGACAAATACAAGTGCTGGCATAGCCATTCTATTTTCTAGAGAAATTGATGTAAATATTTTGGATGTGGAAGAAATTGTAAAAGGAAGAATATTGTTGTTAAAGATGGAATATCAGGGTTCAATGTTTGTACTGATAAATGTTTATGTACCCAATGATGGACCTGAGCATGTAAGGTACTTTTTAAAGTTAAGGAGTGCTATTCAGAAAATTGATGCCAATGTTTGTACTATCATTGGAGGTGATTGAAATTGCACTGTTGATTTTATTATTGATAGAAATGGAGAGGAACCCCATCATGTCATCAAGTGTTGTACTGTCAAATATTTTAAAAGTGTTTGAACTAATAGATATTTGGAGAAGAAGAAATACACAAATTAAACAATATACCTGGCTTAAAGTATCTAATAGTAGGGTTAGTGGAGCTAGACTAGACAGGTTTTATATAGGTAAAGAATGGAATTATAAAATTACGAATGTTTTGATCTTACCGGTAGGGTTTTCATAACATCATAACATCTGACCCAGTGGAAATAAGGAAACTGGCAGTTGATTTTTACACGGACTTGTATGGTGCTGAGACTTGTGATTCTGACCTGGTTGTGCTTTCGTTAGACCAAGAGAAAGCTTTCGATAGGGTCAATCATACATATCTTTTATCTACCTGTCTTTTTGAGGTTTTAAGAAATTTGGGGTTCGGAAAGAATTTTATATCATATATTCAACTGTTATATTCTGAATTTTTTGTGATTGTGAAAGTTGGTGGAGGATTGAGTGCACCAGTACCTGTATTAAAAGGTATTAGGCAAGGCTGTCCACTTTCAGGATAATTATATAGCCTTGTTATTGAGCCACTGTTGTGCAGGTTAAGAAGGTATCTCAGTGGAATTTATTTTCCTGATGTAAACAATATGTATAGAATATTGATATCAGCTTATGCTGATGATGTTACTGTGTTTATTTCAGGTCAAAATTATGTTAACATTTTAACCGTGTAACGGGACTCCAGGGAAGCGTGTTAGATCCAGATGCGAGCTTCATTAAACACAGCGTAGTCGAGACAGGCAGGGTAGATATCTAAACAAACACGTAGGCAAGACAAAAGGAAAATCCAAATAAGCAGGCAGAAGGTCAAAATCCAAGAGAGAGCAGTCCAAAGTGACAAATGAACAAGGCTATGAAACTGTGGCAGAACTGTGGCAAAGAAACTAGACAAAACTATGGCAAAAAACAAGACAAAATGAGATGTTGATGAACCTGGGAGTTGGATACAAGAGGAACCATTGTTTTTTAACCCAATCATTCGGACAAGACTTTTGTCATCTGCAAGTGTGCATGCATGTTTACGAAGACATGGCATTGTGAAACTAGGGCAACTTTTGAATAATGACCGATGAGAATCAGTGGAATCCCTAAAAGATGTAACAGGTTTGAAGTCCTCACGATTGACTGAGAAGCTTGTGGAAGAGATTGCTAATGCATTACCAAGCGGATATAGGAAAAATATTGGACAAAGATTTCTATCGGACACGAGAAGTGAACTGGACTTTCCAAAAATAAGAGTTGCTGCTGTCATTAGAGAAAGGCAAGAGGAAAAATCAGTAGGTTCGATTTTATCTTTTGAAATGCCATGGCTGGATTTGTTTGAAACTACATCAAGGAAAGCCATATATAATGTTACAGTTAAAGTTTTGCATCAAGATTCGCTCAGAGGACAAATGATCTCAAGGTGGCCAGGTTTGTTGAAGCCAGACTTTCTTGTGAGAGACAGGTGGAGAGCCCTGTACAGTATAAACCTCCAGTAGAGAAGCAAACAGCTGATCTACAATGGAGGATTATTCACGGGGCAATAGCTACGGACAAACATGGCACACCTGAATCCAGCAGCAGGGGTGGGGTGTAAGTTTTGTGGAAAAGAAGAGAATTTAAAGCATTTTTTTTAAGATGTAAAAGATTGGAAGGTCTTTTTGATGTTCTCAATAGATTGTTTCAAGCTTTTGGTGAAGAATTCTTAAGGTGCGTTCACACCAGATGCGAATGAAGCGTTAAGCGCGAGTAATTTACATGTTAAGTCAATGCAAAGACGCGAATAGACATCCTGCGGCGCGATTGGAACGTTTTGGGCATTTGACGCGTGAACGCATATTCGTGAATATTCGCGCTGCGTTAACCAATCAGGAGCTTGCTCTAGTAGTCACGTGTTACGACGTAGCGAGCGGAGGGAGAAATCCGAAACAACAATTGAGGACAAAATCATCGTCGCTGTATGTGGATACCCGGAGCTGTATGATACATCTTCATACTTTTATAGAAACAAGAATAAAAAGGATCTTGCTTGGAAGAAAGTGAGTGAGGAGGTCGGACAATCTGGTAAGTTGTAAAAAACGCTCTTTACCCAGTTTGAGCAATATACATATTGAGGACTGATCTGATGGACCCAGACACGGCGCCGAACGAGTCTACGCCGTTTTTCAGCCTTCCATAGCACATAAAGCGCAGCTACCCTCTTAACAAAATCCATGTCAGCCATTTTGCAAAGAGACTGGAGCTGCCTGGTTGAAACCCCTCCCATGACGCGAATTTGCGTCTGTTGTGGAGTGAAATTCATGCGCGAATGAAGCGAGTAAACTCAAAATGTTCAAGCGTCCAACTACGCGTGAATAGCGCGATTTATTTGCGCAAGTCGCATCTGGTGTGAACGCACCTTTAGAGAAAGTTTTTATAGGGGGTGTGAAATATAACTTTTCAGAAAGAAGGAAGATTTGTTTGTTAAATTACCTAATAGGAACTGCAAAACTGGCAATATGGAAAACCAGGAAAAATCAAGGGTTACAGTTTTGTAGTACTAACGTTGAAGTGATGTTCATGAATTTAGTAGCTGGTAGACTAAAAATAGAATTTGCATATTATAGTTTTGTAAATAATGAGGTGGTTTTCAAGGACCTGTGGTGTGTTGATGTTCTGTGTATTGTTTATGATGGATATATGGGTTTCAATTTTTAAATTTTATATTTATTATGTAAGTTGTTAATGTGAAGATTCTCTCTCTCTCTCTCTCTCTCTGCCTCTGCGTGCATGCTGGGAGTGAGTGGGCGGAGTTGGACGTGTGTGGAGTGAGAGCGTTTGTCTGCAAGTTGAGTGAGTTTTCTCTAACTTTTCTATCCTTTTCTTATTACCTGGTAGAGCCGTTGGTGATTTTTTTTTGGGGGGTTGCTACAGTTAGGAAAGTAAGACGCTGTCGATCAGTGTGTGCTGATTGAAATGGCAGCGTCTGAAAGTGTGAACAGCTAACTTGGCGGCATGGTATTAAAGTTGTCCCCGCGGAATGCTGTGCTGTGAATGAACAGCGCAATTGTGTTGTTCTTAGACAATGTAAACAAAGTAAATGAGATCGTTGTGAGTGGAATCGTCATAAATGATGCTTATACAGCGGTAATGCCTTTGATGCAACCAGCAAAAAAGATCATTCTGTCAAATGTTTCACCATTCATTAAAGCTGAGCTAACTGAAAGAGAACTGGCAAGGCATGGGAAAGTTGTTTCGCAGATTAAAAGGATTGCTTTAGGCTGTAAATCCGTGCAACTCAAACATGTTGTTACTTTCCGAAGACAAGTGTACATGATTCTAAATAATGGACAGGAGTTGAATCTTGCGCTGAAATTTAGGATTGATGACTTTGACTATGTTATCTGTTATATGTAACATCAGAAACAATGAAATGCTTCAGGTGTCGTCAGGAAGGGCATCTTGTTTGTGCTTGTCCAAAGAATGTAGAGCATGAAATAATTCATAATAATTCTGATGGAGTAGGACAAATAGAAAATGAGGTGAGTGACAACCAGCAAGAAAGAGGGGCGGAGAGAGAGAACAGTTTCAGGAAAAGCAGATAAAAGAGAAGATGGATCATGGAGTTATATCTGATTGTAGTAATTCTGATGATTAATTAAAAGAAAGTGAGAGTGAATCAGTGAGTTCAGTTGATTCAGTTTCTCTAAGGAGATCTGGGAGGAATGCTTATACTCTTGAGAAGATTAAAAGTTTTCTGCAAAATACAAAAGGAATGAAGGGAGTTCAAGTAGAACATTTCATTCAACCATGTTGAATGATGAAAAAGCAATGCCTTAATTTCTCTTTTTTCTTTGTTAAATTTTTGTTTTTGTTCTGCTCAGTCTCTTTTCTTATTCATTCATTTAAGACTGGGCAGTTTGAACATAAATGGTGCAAGGGATTACAGAAAAAGAGCAATGTTGTTTGAGTTGATAAGGCAAAAAAGTATTGATATTATGTTTGTTCAGGAGACTCATACCAATGTGCAAAATGAAAGTGTATGGAAAATGGAATGGGAAGGGGAGGTGGCGATTAGATTAAAAGAGGTGCTTGGTTGGGTCATCCCTGTGGACCAGACATCCTGTGTACCTAATAGATCTATTTTTGATAACATTTACTTAATTAGAGACATTTTAGATATCTCTAGATCATTGGGTGTTAATTTTGGTCTCATTTCCCTGGACCAAGAAAAAGCTTTTGACCGGGTTGAGCATAACTACCTCTGGCGGACGCTAAGAGAGTTTGGTTTCAGCAGTTTTATTAAAATGATCGGAGTGTTGTATAGTAACATTGAGAGTGTACTTAAAATTAATGGTGGCCTAAGTGCTCCTTTTAAGATCTTGTAGTCACAGATTCAGGCATACTTTGTACTATGTAAAAAGGACATTTTATATCTGAGAAACAAATTATCGTTTAGCACCTTATGAAATGAGTATTAATTATAAAAAAATTTTATATCGTATTTTGTTTTATATTATATAGAATATGAAAACTTCATTGTGTCGTAAGAAATTTAGATACAATGAACTACCTATCATTTTCAAAATGTTTCACTTGATTTCAAACATTTTAGCTAGGAATCATAGTTTAGGAAAAACCAAGCTAGTAAATGTGTTCAAGTTTATGTCAAAATAACACAATAGCTAATGCAAAAAAGAAACATTACTTACTCATCAGACGGATCTCTTCCTCTGGATCAGCCGCACGTCGCATTATGTTCTTCATCTGAGGTGAATTCTGTGTTATTCCTCTCAGCGCGTCTTCTTTTTTCTGAAGGTAAATTCTGCTATTGCTCTCAGCGCTTCTTCTTCCAGAAACGAGCAGTAGCTGAGATGAACTTGATGAATCGCAAGCTTTGTTTACGATGATGTGGGCGCTAACATGCTGATATTTATCATATCAAAAGCGAAAGAAGCTCCTGGGCGTGATCACATTAAAAATAATTAGCTCTGAGGGCAAAACCATGCATCACGTTGGTTTCATACAGATTACTTTAGCACAGAATATTTGTTTTTGACAAGACTTGATTTATTTAAAAGTAGAGATATCAGGCTTTCTATAGATATATCTCTCCTGTCTGTGTGCCAAGTGTTCACTGAGTTTAGGTTCATTTTATTGACGCATTTCTAAAAGCAGTTCGTGGAGACAGTGAAGACTGAGAAAGCACCCTGTTTATTTTCTTTAATTTAAAGAAGCACACAGCGAGTGTGCACAAATAAAAGTACACACTTAATGGTTTCTAATGATGTATAACACTTATCTGTGTGACCAAAATCGACAGTGTATTTTTAGTGTATTTCACACTGATCTTAAAAAACGTGAACTGATCAACCCCAGTGATCATCGACCCCAGGGAGTTAAAATTAAGTTGTTGGCTTATGCTGATGATGTTATTGTTATTGTGAATAATCAAGAATAAGTTAATAATCTAAGAATATTAATTGATGACTTTGGAGAGCTGTCTTCAGCTAAGGCTAACTGGACTAAGATTGAAATGATTGTATTTGGGAAGTGGGAAGGTAAACGCCTTTCTAATTTACCTGCTGGGCTTGAATGGAAGAAAAATGGCTTCAGATATTTAGGTGTATACCTTGGAGAAGATTCAATTTTGCAAAAAAACTGGGAGGGTGTTTTAGAAAAAACAAAAGGAAGACTGGATAAATGGAAATGGCTGTGACCTAAAATGTCATTTAGAGGACGTGTTATAGTTATCAATAATTTGGTGGCTTCAACTTTCTGGCATCGCTTAGCATGTATTGAGCCACCAAGCGGACTTCTTGCAAGACTACAAGCTTTCATTGGGGACTTCTTTTGGACTAAGTTTCAGTGGGTACCGCAGAGTGTGCTTTATCTCCCTAGGGAGGAAGGGGGACATGGTGCAGCTGACACGTGCTCAGTGCCAGGTATGGGGTTATGGGAAATGGAGTTGGTTAATGGAAAGTCAATTTTCTAATGATTTTAAAAGGACCCACGTACTGGGGACTGAGTTTTGTGGCAGGATAGTCTGAACCGAAGGTCTCTAGTGGAGAGCCAGACCCATGATCCTGGAGCGAACTCTGAGTTGGGACGTCGACGACGATCGGCTTGTTCTTTTTGTCTTCTGATTGTTTGTTGTAAGTGGGTATGAGCTTCATTCCAGGTGGCTTCACTTCTCCTTAGCCAGTAATTGACAGCAGGCAGATCAGAGGGTTCCCCTGACCAAGGGAAAGCAGTGGTTGAATCCAAGCACGCGTTGAAAGGGTGTAAGCCCAGTGGACAGCTTGCATAGGAAGTTTTGTGCATATTCGGCCAAGAAAAGATATCTACTCCAATCTGCCTGATTGCGATGACAACAGGACCTTAGGAAGCGAGTGATCTCTTGGTTGAGGCGTTCAATTTGTCCATTGGATTCTGGATGGTAACCAGACGTGAGTGATGAATCAGTGATGAAATCAATGGCAATGTGGGACCAGGGTCTCTAGGGAATGGGCAGAGGCTAAAGCAGACCTGTGGGCAGATGTTTGGAGGACTTAGTAATGTTACAGGTCACACAGTTCTTAACGTAGCCGATTATGTCGGGACAGAGTGAGGGCCACCAGAACTTGTTGGAGAGAAGTTGGATTGAAGCTGATGATCCCTGGATGTCCGGAGCTGGGAAGGTCATAAACCTGTTGAACTACGCGGTTCCTCAAGGGAAGAGGAACAAAGGTCCTGCTGGGTGGACATTCTGCAGGTGCAGAATCTGTGCCTTGTGTCTCTGCAATTTCAGTCATAAAGTCACACTGAACAGGCGCTACAATGAGAGTGGGAGGTAGAATGGGATCTGGTGAGAGGGGTTGGTATGCGGATTAAAACGGGTGAGAGAGAGCATCTGCTTTAGTGTTCTTGGATCCAGGATGATAAGTTACTGTGAATTGGAATCGTGTAAAGAATAGAGCCCACCTGGCCTGCCTGTGATTGAGTCTTTTGGCGGAGCGAAGATATTCCAGATTGTGATGGTCAGTTAGGAGTGTAAAAGGAAATTTGGCTCCCTCAAGCCAGTGTCGCCACTCCTCAAAAGTTGCTTTCATGGCCAATAGCTCAGGGTTGCCCATATCATAATTCTGTTCAGCTTGCTTGAGCTTGCGAGAAAAGTAGGCACAGGGGATGAGTTTAGGTGCACTGCCATGACGTTGTGAAAGTACTGCCCCAACGCCTGTACTGGATGCGTTGATCTCAACTACAAAGCTGAAGCTGAAGTCTCTGATGAACCATCTGTAGAAATTAGCAAATCCAAGGAACATGTAAACGATGACCCATCTTCCAAGCATGTCACAGAAAACGTCGTTAATGAAGGCTTTATGAAACACAGACTAGCCTGAAGGGCATAACCCAGTACTCATAGTGCCCAGACGTGGTGGAGGAGGCAGTCTTCCACTCATCCCCTTAGCCCTTGGCTAATTCTTCTTCAAATGTAAGCTTTCATGGATTCGGTTTCAGGTTGAGAAAGAGGAAAAATTCTGCCCTTTGGTGGTGTGGTTCCCAGAAGCTGCTCAATGGCACAGTCTCTGGGTTGATGCGGGGATAGTTGAGCAGCTTTAGTCTTGCTAAAAGCTTCAGCTAGATCATCATACTCCAAGGGAATTTTTACTGCATGTGAGGAATCCAACTTGACTGTAGCAGTTTCTAGTGACTTCATCATAACTAAAGTCATAACTTTTAGCGAAGTCAGCATCAATAAAAATTCCTACCGTTCCAGAATCAATTAAAGCTGTTGTATCTTTCACTTCATCAGAAAAAACAATACTAACAGGCACCTTAATGGATTTAGAAGTGTGGAATGTTTGATTCACCACAAAGGGAGCGTGTTGTTTGGGTCTAGAGGGGCAGGAGACCTTCATGTGGCCGGCTTGACCGCAGTAGAGGCAGAGGTTCTGTTGGAAACGGTGATCTCTTTCCTCAGGAGAGAGTCGAGTGTGTCCCACTTGCATCGCTTCCTGTTCGGAAACTAATGGAGGGCTTGGTAAACAGAACATCGAACTCCTGTTGGGCTTCCTTGAGCGAATCAGATTGTCGATGTGAATAGTGAGATCAGTCAGCTCATCCAAATTTTTTCCCTTATCTCGATAAGTGAGCTCAGCCTGTTGTTCATGACTCAAACCCCTCCAAAAGGGCAGCTTTAATGGTTCATCCAGCCATCCCATTTGTGCAGCCAGTGTACGGAAAGCCAAAGCAAATTCTGCTGCTGTACCTTTCCCTTGACGCAGCATGAGAATCTGCTCCCCCACGCTGTCTCCTCCGTTGGGGGAAATCAAACACCTCTTTAAAGCGTTAGACAAAAACTTTAAATGAGGGAAAGGCTGGTCGATTCAGATTCCATACAGCAGTGGCCCATTCTAAGGCTTTGCCGGTTAAAAGAGAGCAGACGAAAGCGATGCGACTCTCTTCTGTGGGGTATAAGGTGGGTTGTTGTGAGACAAACAAAGAGCATTGAAGCAAAAACCGCTTACACTTAGCTGGCGTGCCGTCGAACTTTTCCGGGTAAGCTAAGCGAGGACTGCCAATGGGAGGATTCGGAGGCGGTGCACGGAGTGCCGGAACTAATGACGGCGTGGCAGACTCAGACGAAGCTAAGCGCAGTGACTGCAAAGTTTTTACCATTTCTTCCGTGAGAGACGTGAGGCATGTGAGTTGATGGGCTGCAAGCACACTGGCTTGGGCTGAGACTTCCGTAGAAAGTCTGTAAACCGCTGCTGGATCGACGTTTGGCGAAGTCTTCTGTAATGAAGGGTCAGTGGAGATAGGATCCATTTGCAGCATTTAATGTCGTTAACACGGTGATACAGGCAGGGTCGATACACAGCAAACAGGGTTATCAGAGGCGAGACAAAGGCAGATTAATTAGACAGGCGTGAGGTCAGGCCAGGCAGCAAGCTGAGTAAACAATAGTCCATAAACAGTGCAGAGGGTCAAAAAGGCAGGCAGAGTAAAAACGAGAGAAACAGTCCACGGCACAGCACGGCACGGCACAGTTGCTGTTAATTCTTTTGTGAGTGTTATTAATCTGAATGTTTGCAATTTATGTCCTTTTTGTGAAAGGAAGGAAACAATTTTTCATTGTTTTATGGAGTGTACAAGATTGTGTTATTTGATTTCCTTACATTGTTGTTTGATAAGTTAAATTATTTTTTTACTGTTCAGAGTTACATTCTTGGGTCTCAATATACAGCAAAAAACAAGATAAAATGTCAACTTTTAAATTTCATTGTAGGGGAAGCAAAAATGGCAGTATATATAAGCAGGAGGAACAAAATTGAATGGGGCAGAAAGATGCGATGTTGTATCAATTTTAAAAAATTGGATAAAGGCAAGAGTGTGGGTTGATTTTAAATTTTATAAGATGATGAAAGACTTCAACTCAGTGGTGTTATAATAATGCAATTTGCTCTGTTGTAGATTAACTTTTATTTTTTTCTTGTTTGTTACAATGATTGATGATTTTTGTGGTCATTAGTGTCTTAAAATTGTATTGAGAGTATAAAAATTGTGAAATAAATGTTTGGTTAAAAATCGAATTCTCTCTCTCTCTCAGTTCTGTTCAATTCAATTCAAGATGTGCTTTATTGGCATGACAACTGTTACAATGTATTGCCAAAGCATTTTGTTTACATTGTATTTTTTTAAATAAATAAATAAACAATACGTGCATGTATATACATGAAAAAAAAAAAAAAAAAAAAAAAAAAAAAAAAAAATATATATATATATTCTATAACAATTTAAAATTCAGTGTGTGTCTGTGTGTTTGTGTGGGCAAAGTATTTCAAATTTTATATAAAATTTCTTTCTAATTTCTTTCTAGTTAGGGCAGCTGGTGAGCTTAGTTTCTTTTTTCTTGTCTTCACCCCCTGGCTACTGTTGTAAAATGTTGAGAGATTGAATTTAAAAAAAAAAAATAAATAAATAAATAAAATTAAATTAAACAATAAAAAAGACTGCAAGGGGCATCACTTGCGGAGGTGCAGGTGTCTGAGAGTGCAGGTCTCAAAATGCAAGAGCATGTCTGCAGCCAGACCCTATTGGTCTCTATAGTCAGAGTATGATTTCTCAGTCTGTACCTTAGGGCTGCAAAATGGCTGAAAAACTAAATTCAAATTTTATACTGTTATCAATATTTTTTATCGAATATTATCAAAATTTGAATTATATTCAAATTTAAAAGGCATGATTTCAGTTAGAGGAAAAAAATGGCCTCTGAGGCCATAAGAGCAATAAGAGGCCATAAGAACATCAAGCAAAATATTACTAATCCATTGTTCTTCAAAGCAATAAAATAACATGACTATTTTTGAAGAAAAGTGCATAATGATTAAAAAAAAAGTTTATAAACCATATATAGTTAATTAAGTTGCTTAAACAATTAGAAACAAAACAGCATCATGTATACATAGTTTAATACAAAGCATAGAAAACCAACCTCAATGAGTAACGTTGCTTTTTTTTTTCATTTTTTTCATAAAAACATGAGACGCAGTGGAATGGGGAGAGACCCATCCCGCCATAAAGTTTTGAGATATGTTGAACTTACAATGATTTTAAATGACTTTTTAACATCTGACTCTCTTGTGCGAGACGCAAGTGCAACGGTGATAGATGTCTCTCTAGAAAATGCGCAAAATATGTATGTGTGAATGGCTTGGTTTCAGTTTTGAAATAAACAACATCATCGGCGCATCAATGCTTTCTTTTTCCGCATAAATGAACAACGTATCCAGTGGGTTCAACTGGATGGGCTAAAAAAAGTATTAAAATGCAATGACACCAGGACCATGCACAGACCTTTTGAGGGGCATGTGCTGAAACTGAAACCCCACCCCCACCCCACACAGACCTCAAATACATAAAATAAGAGCCTTTATAGACAGAGTTTCTTGCGTAAAGAAAACACTGTACTTATTCAAACAAGATCTTTATTTACCCTTGCAAGACTTTGTTCAGCTTAGCTGCTGTGGAACTTTCTGTCAAGATAGAGGGGGTGGAGTTATGAGGTTGTTTGACTGACAGTTTGAGCAGATCCATACAAACGTAAAGGGTGACAAATAGGCACTGATTTATTGAAGAAAAAAAAAAAAAACGCGGGCTCACGCCCATGGACGTTGGCTAAACATCTGATGCATAAGGTACACTTAGCTAGAAACACTTCAGGAGTTTTGATGTCATCATTGGATTGGTTAGATTATACAGGATTTCCAGAAGATGTGGGTGTCATGTTCTTTAACGTCCCTAAACATGACGCAGCACAACACGAAACGTGATTGGTTGCTTTACCTGTCAGTCATATTGCCTCTTGGGCGGGCCTTGGCCATTCAAAGGGACCATTGTTCCCAGACCTTCTGCCGTCAGTCTGAAGGTCTGGCTACACGAGATGAGAGTCACACGGTTTTAGGTGTTTCCAAAATGTTATGGCTCATTTCTCAATGTGCATCAGTAGAGTGTAGTGGCCTAATTCTGCTCTGAATGCATTGTTTGGTGTGTTCTTATGTACTCTGAGGATTCTCTTACAGAACTCAGCCTGCAGGGCTTCAATCTGATTTGTGTCCCTTTTTTTTTTTTTTTTTTTCAAATGTGTGATTTAGGAGAGGACCCCCCACTTTACTGCCATATAATTCAATAGGTTCTATGACTAGTTGGAATCATTTGAGCCAGATTCTGATATTCCTGGTATTTCAATATGGATAGATTTTTCTGATGATATAGAAGGTCCTTCTTGCTTTCTCGTTCAGTTCATTCACAAATATATATACATATATATATATTTTTTTTTGGTTAATTTATTTGTCGATCAGGGTGTGTAGGGTAAAGGTATCTAGCACAGATAAAGGAAAGGAAAGGAAATTGAATTGAATTGAAATCTTGGATTGTATATATGCTGGTAGACTCACTTTGGGACTTTTTCAGCACACTAGGATTCTTGGACTGTTTTAGGGTATGGTGTGATTGCCTGTAAGCTTTTAACAGACTAAGTTTTCCTGGTTTTATTGTGTTGTTTTAAAGGCCTAACGAATTTTGTAAATATGTTGTTTTTAGACTTATTTCTGTTTTATGTCATTCTTTTAACACCTCAAATCTCTCACACAGTAGAATCTGACCCCATTTTAAACCTTGTAACCTAGCTTGTAAGGCTGATTGTTACAAAATATTTGTTAATTTCTTGTTTGTGCCAGATTATGATGCCCTCTGAATCTCTTCCACATGTGATTCTCTGAATCTCTTCCACATGTTCTCTAGAAGGGACAAAAAGGGACTTCATGTCTGATATTAACACCATTGAGTGATTTATAAACGAGTAAAAGTACATTAAAATCAATCCTAAATAAAACTGAAAGCCAGTGTAGGGACCAGAGGACTGGTGTGATATGCTCAGATTTTTTTAGTTGTAGTCAGAATCCTGGTAGCAGCGTTCTGTATGAGCTGCAGCTGTCTAATGGTCTTCTTGGGAAGGCCGGTGAGGAGACCATTTCAGTAGTCCACCCTGCTGGTGATAAAGGCATGAACAAGTTTCTCCAAGTCTTGACTGGAAACAAAACATCTAATTCTTGCAATGTTTTTAAGAAGATAGCATGCTGATATAATTACTGCTTTAACATAACTACTGAAACTAAGGTCTGACTCCAGAATCACACCACATTCTTGACTTGATTTTTTTGAGTTATTTGACTCCTAGAGTTAAGGCCTTAAGAACTTCATCCTTGTTTACAAATGCAATGACTTCAGTTTTCTCATTGTTTAACTAAAGAAAGTTTTGGCACATCCAACTGTTAATTTCATCAATGCATTGGCAGAGGGAGTCAAAGGGGCTGTAGTCATTTGCCGATATGGCTAGCTAAATCTGGGTATCATCTGCATAGCTGTGCAATTTGGTTCTTTGTGCTAATTGTCTTTCTGATATTATTGATCTTCTCAGAAAAGAAGGGAGCAAACTCATTGCATTTGTCGTTGGAGAGCATTTCACTGGGAATCTGACTTTGTTAGTCTCTCAGTGGTTGCAAAAAAAGTGTGAGTGTTGTTTAAGTTACTGTTAATAAGGTTTGACAGGAACGTCTGTCTACCTTTGCCTAGTTCCACACTGAAAGCATGAAGGCTGTCTTTATAGATGCTATAGTAAATTTCAAGTTTGTCGTCCACCACATCCACTCAGCTTTTCTGCATTGTCTTTTCATACTCACTACTGCTGTTGATTTTCTCCAAGGTGCTTTTTGTCTGCCAGTCTTCTTGCTTTCACAGGTGCAATGTCATCAATAACATTCTTAAAGGGGTCATCAGATGCCCATTTTTCACAAGTTGATATGATTCTTTAGGGTCTTAATGAAAAGTCTATAATATACTTTGGTTAAAAATTCTCAATGATAGTGTAAAACAACACCCTTTTTGCCTTGCCAAAATCAGCTCTGCAAAAATCTTCTCATTCTGGTCGAGGCTGCTTTAAATGCAAATGAGCTCTGCTCGCCCCGCCCCTCTCTTCTCTCTGTGGATTGACGAGTCTGTTTACTTTAGCCGCATTTAGCCACGTTTAGCCGCTAAACTTGCTAATTAGCACATTATTAGGAAAGGCGATCGCAAAGATTTATAAAAAAAAACTCTTATACTCACTTCTGCTGTAAGTGAAGCTGGATCATGAATGTAGGAATGTAGGTGCTGGATCATGATATATGTAGATCGGGAGGCGCATTCCCTTCACAAACAAACGTAATCCACTGCATCTTTCAGCAGCTCAGATGTCAGGAGTACATGATGACCACTACGTGCATTATTACATCCAGCAACACAACACCTCAATCGCTCAATCTGAGATATTCTTGTCTAACTTACATCCCTGCTCCGGCATCGAAACAAAGAGGGCAGACTCTAACAGCTTATCTGAGGTAAAACGCTCATGTCAGCCAACTATCGTGGGAGCAGCCTCTGTCGGTATGACGTCACACCGACAGGCATCTGAGAACGGCTCGACTTGAAAAAGGGGATATTATTTTTACAGATTAATTAAAAACCACTGCATGGATTTTTATCATTATAGGGTAGATTTGTACATACACAGCCAACATGCATTAATGTTCAAACAGCATGTAAAAGTGAACTTAGCATCCAATGACCCCTTTAACTTAAAGGAATCCAGGAGATGATCAACAGTGTCTGCAGACATGCTTGGTGTTGAAGACATAGCATTCATAAATAGCACACTATTGTTTTTATTAATGCATCTCTTTCTGACAGAGAGAGAGATCTAGATTCAGTGGTAGCAGAGATCAATATATTAAAAAAATACAGAAGTGATCAGATGATAAGTGCTACGTCCTTAATAACAATGCATGAAATGTATATACCCTTACTGATGAGTAAATCTAGAGTGTGTCTGTGATTGCGTGCGGGTCCATGCACATGCTAAATCAGGTCAAAACTGTTTAAAACATTTATTTTGTAGTATTGATTTCTGCATTATCTGTATGAATATTAAAATCCCCTGCAATAGCAAAACTCTGAGGAAATCATTGATAAGAGTTTTGTAAACTCTGCAACAAAGGCTGGAGAGTATTTTGGAGGCCTGTAAATAATGATAAATAGAATGTGTGGAGAACTTTTCTTTTTGGTCCGCCAAAAGCAGATGGAGGAGGGTTTGGGTCCTGGTGTTGTGACAGTGGCTGAAGAGCTCTCACAAGAGGAGGGGGGCGAGCTGGGCCCGCAGGCTTTGGTGGTTCTGGGGCCCACAGTTTTTTAGTTGACATCGGGGGGCTTGTAGCGAAAGAAAGGGCGAGTTTGGTCCCAGCATAAAAAAGTTCCTCTATTTTCTGTGAGAACCTTAGAAGTGGAGATGCTGGAGAGAGGGATAATGTGTCTGGTGAGTGGGGCTGTGGTGTTTCCGGTGGCTGAAATATGTTGTCCTGGCTTCTCTGGCTGTTTTCCAGAAAGTCGTCCTTGGGTGCTGAGTCTTAGAGCTGTTCTGATATGTCAGAATCTGTCTGTGATGAGCTCTCTGGGCAGGGCTCAGCCGGGATGGTGTCCATGAGCAGTGGTTGTTGTGGCTGCATGGTGTTATCAATGTCCTAGTTGGATGTGTCAACCACATGACAACTCTGAGGCTTATATGAAGTCCTGTTGTCACCCTTACTTTGTCTCAGTGTGTGTGTGCCATTCAGGTTGAGTGGATTGACACACACTATGAAAGGATGATGGAGGGAGAAGTAGATATTGTCCTTTAGCACTCTTGCACTAAGTTTGTTTGGGCAGAGGCCATCCAGTTTAAACAGTTGTCTATGGCCCCAGAAAAGAAGTTGTTGACGAAGTTGACTCCATTTAAACTGCAGGTTCTTTGTAGCCATGTATTCAGCCCAAGCAACTGTGAAAACATGTTAGTTCCCCTTGCTGGAAACGGTCCACTGATGAATGACTAAACTTTAAGTCTTCAAAGTGTTTCAAGGAGTTCACTAAAATCCTTCTTAAAGGAACACTCCACTTTTTTTGCTAATAGCTTAGCACAGATCATTGAATCAGATTTGACCATTAGCATCTCGCTCGATGCTAATGGTCTAATCTGATTCAATGATCTATGCTAAGCTATTAGCAAAAAAAGTGGAGTGTTCCTTTAAGGAGCTCTGACTGCTCTTTCCGAATATCATTCTTCCCCATATAGATGATGATTCGATTTGCAGTCCTGTGCTTCATTAGAATGTTCCGAAGTTCCTTGTTCACATCAGAGACGGTTGCTTGAGAAAAGCAGCATGTAGTTGTAGTCCTGCTATTGATGTTTCTGATAATGGAGTCACCCACTATCAGAGTCCTGGGTTCTTCTGCGCTCTGAGCTTAATGCCATTGTCTGCTCGACTTTGAGTGTCTGTTAGTAGCGAAGTTAGCTGCTGGCTGATACGACCCAGATAGCTAAATTTGTCCGGCCCACCTCTGGGCCAAATCCTTCTCCTCTTCTCCTCTGGCCAAATGAACAAACATGCTGTGATTATTATACCAAGCTGGTTCACAAATCAAATTGTGTATTGACATCATTCAGTATATTTTATCCAACTCCTACTGCATGAAGTTTGGGAAACATCATGCCAGCAGGTGATGCTGGTCATAAGGGTCTGTGCAGAGGACATATCTGGTTCTAGTGGTCTTTGCAGAGGATCCGTACTGTTGGATGTCATGGGAATGAGATCTTTCTAGGGGATCCATCTGCGTTGTGGTCATTCTTGGGCACAGGTCCACCATCTGATCTGGATATGGACTAGATTCAGCTGACTATGATAACCTCAGGATAAGAGTGAAACAATACATGATTAAAAAAATCATGGGTGTCATGGGAAGTGTTGCAGCATAACAATCCTTTAAGGCAGTGGTCTCAAACTCAGTTCTTGGAAGGCCAAAGCTCTGCACAGTTTAGCTCCAACCCTAATTAAACAGAGACAGCACGGCTCTGGCCCATTATATTTTCACCGATGCTGAGACTGAGCTGACAGTGCTGCATTTCATCCAGAATCGGCCTGAATGTACTTGCTATCTGCGGATCCATGTTCAATCACATTTGGGGATTCCTCGCCCACATTCATTCAATTCATTTTAATGAAAGGAACACCTTTACAAATTAAAGTGCAATAAAATAAAACATGTTGACATGACATTTAGAACAGTTAGGGAGGTATTTTAATGCAGACCATTCCATTAAACATGTGCAAACAATACAACCATTGAAGGTGGTATAAATCATGGATTCTGCAGACCATCCTTCTTTTCTTCACTCAATAACAGTCATACTGCAAATCTATAAATCAAAACTGGTCAAGGTCACAAGTGTTGTGGCTCTAAATGACCCTAAGAAGACCAAACTTTAAGTATCACAAACTTCAAGATGTATTTAAGTAAAAATTTAAATTTTTTTTTTTTTGTTTGTTTGTTTTTTTGACCCAAGCTTGAATTAAGCCCCCCGTTAATTTCAGACTCTGGTACCCTGGTAAGTCATGCACCACTGTCTTGGCTAATTTGCGCAAAACCTCTTGCTAAACTGTGAAAGCTTTTTTTAAACTACCAAATGTAGTGATACAAGTATTTTACTTATCTCTACATGCTTGTGCAGGTTTGATGTTGAGTTCTTATAAGCTGCTAGTTTGGTCTCCCTGGGCAAACACAGCTTACACTGCATAATAAAGCTGTTATCGTTTTTGCACTTGAAACTGAAAAGGTCGCTTGAATATGGCCAGGGGTTCATTTAATTTCTTTCGAGTTTAACTTCAGAAGAGAGAGAGAGATGTGAGGCAGTGGGCACAGCCTTCTCCATGCTACCACATCCAGTTATTATACGCATCTTTGGACTTTTTTTCCACTTAATATGTCACTTTAAAAAGTTAATAAATTGGGAGGTTCCAGGTTAGGGTTATCATTGTCTTATTTAGTGTTAACTTTGTCTTATTTCCAGAACAGAAAACTTATTGGTGTAGATTTACTTATCTTTTGGATGAATTTGTTTTTCAGTTTCATTATGCTCCCAATGTGCTGCCATTTACATCAAGCTGAACACAAATGACAGTTGGTTAGAAGCAATTGTTTATGGTTAAAAACAAGTTTAAAATGTAGGTATTTTCTTACACACTCCTGTTGTTTCACTTCAAAAACATTGATTCATGAACTGGGGTTGTATATGTGGTTTTTGAAACGGCAACTTTGGAACTAAACACTCTGCAACATCACAAATTAATCAGCTGCTATCTGGAGCAATTGAATAACTTTTCCGAAGCTCGTTTTAGAAATGTGATTCCTGTCTCCTTGTGCCATTGAAATTAGTATTCAGAAGCTGAGAAATTTAGCTGTCTCTATCCCCCTGCAGGGATGCTGTTTATCAAAAAGGAGGTCATTTTTAGTCAGTAAAATGTTGGAACATGGATGGGGGGCATTGTCAGCAGCTGCTGGATGCCTAAATGTCTCATAAATGTGCAAATTATCTCACCTGTAACAAATTTGAATAAATTATAACTAATTTTCCTTCTTTTCTGTTTTCTCCCCAGGACCTCCTGTAAGTACCATGGCAACAAACTGAATGCAGTGTGCATGACTAATTCAACATATAACAGGTATAATATTGTATGTCCCACTCAGACTGAAAAATTCTTGTCTATTTGAATGGAGATGACATCATAAAGGATTTTTCCACTTTTTTTTTTTTTTTCTTACAACTGTTATGAGTTCTCTGGCCTTTCTTAGCAGGTTTACTACAGATGCAATGTTTAATCTGGTAAATTAGTGGAATGTTATGACTTTTGTGGTTGTCATAAAAGAAGAAGAAAAAAAACTGTCATGTTCTGTGTAATCTTACACATTCCCATTCAGATGGTTCCATGGATTCTTGTGACACCCTGCAAAAGTTATAAAGACTGCTGAGGTTTCCAGATGTTGCAAAAAAAAATGCAATATATGCAGAACAATCACTGAAACTCTCTACATTATGTGGATGGAGGTGATCAACCCATATTTGTTTTTAAAAGGGTCATCGGATTCAAAATTCACTTTTACATGTTGTTTGAACATAAGTGTGTGTTGGCAGTGTGTGTCCACATCCACCCTATAGTGATAAAAATCCATCCAGTGGTTTTTATTTAATCCCTAAAAATAATATCCCTTTTTTCAAATCATGTCATTCTCAGCTACTTGTCTGTGTAACGTCACGCAGACCCAGGCCACTACCATGATAGTTGATTGCCACAGCCGTCTTACTTTAGACCCGCCCTGATGAGCTGTAACAGTCCGACCGCCATTGTTTCAACACTGGAGCAGGGACGTAGACAAGAATGTCTCCTAAGCCACTGAGGTGTTCTGTTGTTGGATGTAATTATGAACATAGCAGTCGTCATTTACTCCCGACATCTGAGCCGCTAGTTAGCAAGTTTCACGGGTAAATACAGCTAAAGTAAACAGTCTCTCAGAGCACGGCTCATCACCCCACAAAAGAGAGGGACGGATGAGCAAAGCTCATTAGCATTTAAAGAAACATGCAACAAAACAGGCTGTTATGAAAAGAGCTGATTTTAACGAGGTAAAAGGGTGTTTTTTTACACTACCATTGAGAAATTTTAAGCAAAGCATGTTATAGACTTTTCATTAAGAAAGAATCATATAATTTTGTGGAAAATGGGCATCTGATGACCCCTTTAAATCATGCATAGCCCTGGTGGTCAGAGGCAGTGATAAGGGTCAGGTCATTTGGAATTTTAAGATATTTTGTGCAATAAATGTGTGCATCCACACCACCTGAAAGCCATCTAGGGTTACAGGTTGCAAAGTATTAAAAATGTTAAAAAAAAAAAAAAGGAATTTTTGTTGAAATATGAAAAAGCGTATGACCGTCACTTTATTTTCCCAGTATGATTTAAGACTTTTCATTTATTTATTTATTTACAGACTATGTAACTCTCATTCCCTGAATGAGGGAATGGAGATGTTGTGTCGACTGACATTAGGGGTCTCACTTGGGAGCCCCAGTCACCTCTGAGCATTAAAAGAAAAGGCCAATGGGAATTGGCGAGTGGAATTTGCATGCCAAGCCACTTGGCAGTGTGCATCCACTTATTTAGGTTTGTGCTGAGGAGCTGAGACGCATCCCGGAATTTAGCGCAGTTCAAGGTTGTGACATGAGGGACGTAACATCTCCATTCCCTCCTTCAGGTAACGAGGATTACATACGTAACCGAGAATTCAATGTTTCGTCGACTGACGTTAGGGGTCCCTGTGGAAAACGTCACATCCCGAACTGTGTTACGTAAATTGAGGATGCAAATGGTGACAGGCAAGCGTGTCAGAACAAATGTATCTTAATTCGTAACCTTCTCAATGCCCTCTAAGCCAGATAAATGGGCCCACCAGGGGGTCTAGCTTTTAGCTTTCTAGATAAGCATCAGCAACCTTTGGGGGGCAGAGGCACAATGATAGAATATAAGGTCATGTGAAAAATGAAGGAAATCAAGGGGAACAAGGTGGAAGACTGACTGTGGTAGAATCTGAGACATCAATGCCAGGTCCGGAGAGAAAAGATGGCATACTCTCTACCAGACCCAGTAACAGACTTCTCCCCCAAGTCTGTGACTGCATAGCAATGGAGGACCCAGAGTTCACCGGTGGGGAACAACTGGGAATAAAACGCACATATCCAACTGCAAGGAATGGCACCGCAAGCCGAACACTGAGCCCGACTCCCACTAATTACCTGCTATTACCTAACATGCGGCAGGACACGGGCTCCACCTGAAGATGAGAGAATCTTGTGAAGGTGTTAGTTGTCGCCCAGCCCGCAGCTCTGGAAATGTCTGCAAGAGAGGCACCCAGGAAGAGGCTACACTCTGAGTGGAGGCACAGCTCACCTTGGGAATGGTACACAAAGGTGATGGCATCCATCAACCAATGAGCCAACCTCCGCTTGGAGACAGCCATCCTTCTGCTGTTCCCCAAAGCAGACAAAGAGCTGCTCAGAGGGTCTGAAGCTCCAGGTGCGTTCCACGTAAAAGTGCAAGGGCTGGGTCTGCCTCCTCCGAGGGCAGCGCCTGCAGGCTCACCACATGATCCCGAAAAGGAGTTGTGGGAACCATGGGTACATAACCAGGCGGGGTCTCAAGGTAAAGTGAGAATCAGCCGGACCAAACTCAAGGCATGATTCATTGACCGAGAATGCCTGCAGGCCCCCACCCTCTTGAATGAAGTGAGTGCGACAGAAAGGAAGTGAAAGACAGATGTTTTAGCTCAACTGAATCAAGCAGCTCAAAGGGGGCTCTCTGTAATCCTAAAAGAACTACAGAGAGATCCCAAGACAAAGAGTTGAATCATATTGAAGCACAATAATCAAAACAAAAACAACAACAATAATAATAAAAATAATAATAATAATAATAATAATAATAATAATAATAATAATAATCAGGTCTGGCTGCTGCTCCTCGGATAGACTAGGAAGTTTAATTTGGTTCAGAAAAGAATGATACGAGTCAGCTAAGACACTAGTCTCTGATAAGTACAACTTCTGATCAAACTGTCTCATAATTGTGTTAGTTTGTTTAGAACCATGAGTTAAACTGCACTTGCCAAGAGATGAAGAGATGAAATCATGCTTGCCTCATTCCTGCCCCTTGCCAGTCATGCCAGCAAACAGCCTGGCTTATTGCTGTATTCATATAGCCTCTGCCTTGCAAAAAGCCTTTCTAGTTTTATTTGATTTAAGGCTGAACGAGCTGCATCTAATTCTTTCCGCAAAACATGAGATGGGGTGTTGATTTAAGACTTTTAGACAGGATATGCATGTGTCCAGCTCACTATTTTATTGATAGATGGTTTGTCCTAGATCAAGTCAAAGGTGTTGGATTTGGTATTATGACTTTAAGAAAAGGCTTATGACTTTTTGACTTTAAGATGATTTATGGCTTTTAAGAAAAAGGCCTACAGCAATTTTTACATGGGCTGTTTTAGAAAATAAAAGTAATTTATTCTCTTAAATTCTCACCAGAACTGATTGTCTACATAAATGAATTGTATTATATGTGAATAATAATTATTACTTGCCGATGAACAAGTATGTGGTTTTCAGTGGGCTTTCCATTTCATTGCTCATCATATTTTTACATTGTAATGACAGCCTATTATTTAAGAATTCTAAAAATAACAACCCACATAAAATGTCAAAAAGAGATTAGAAAAACAGTCATATGTCAGACTATACCTATAAATATACCAGTTAGAACTAGTTTTAGGGGAACAGTGAGTCCACTTATGTCCTTAGTCCAAAGACATTTGAATGGCTATGACATCTGTAGAGCCAAAAAAAAAAGGGACTCAAAACAGCACGGTCCAAAGCCCCTCCAAAACAATTTCAGAGCTCATGCATGCCTGTCACTCATTGCACCCTAGAGAGGGAGGCCCATGGACCCATAAAACATTTGTCTAGGGCCCCATTAATTCAATATATATTAACATATATTCTTCAGTTTATTTTATTTAGAAATAATCATTACTTTTATAAAAAATAAAAAGGCAATAATGTGGTAAATAAAGTTGTATAAAGATTATTTAATCACAGAATTTGTCATTACCCCTTTTCTGTTCTGTTCTTTTACCTGAGCATCTTTAGGGCTGTCTTACAGAAAATGTTGCTTTTTGCAGGAAAGCAAATAGAGTGTGATTGGAAATGATTTAAATACCCACCTAACCACAGTGATGTCACAACACATGAATGTGTTCAGCTGTGCCAGATCTCTCTTTCTCTCTCAGAAATGATCTCTGCCTATTAAATAGTTCTGTATTATTAACAAACATAATGTTGTTTTAATTTAGCAGGTTGACTCTCTCTTTTTAAGGCTCATGATATCTTTACTGGTCCGTGTTATGGACATAATGCTGTTTAAGTACAGGTAGGCATTGCTTCTTTCTCTGTCCCTCTAGCAAAAAACAAAAAAACAAAAAACAAAACAGTCATTTAACATGCAAAGCATGCATTAGCTCTACAAGGGCACTGTTATGCAGCCTTACCTTTACAAAAACAAATAATTCAACAGAAATTACACATAACCTACAACCTATGAAATAAACATATTTCATGCTACATATGCTTAAGATTTTTTCAAAGAACATTCAGGATATTGAATATAATATTCTGGATGTTTTGAACTGGCTATTAAAATAAATTATGATCTGAGGAACTTGACAAGTAAATTAGAGCTATCTTTGGAGGGTACTTGTACTGCAGCTGCTTTCCAACGCTAAAAAACTTTTTTTTTTTTTTTTTTTTTTTTTTTTTAAACTGCATAAGTATAAAGGGAGTCCTTTTTCTGGCTGATGAAGAACTGTCAGGGTGAAATATTATACAATGTGCTTAAGACTGAGAGCCACACATTTGGTCTCATCCATAATTTAGTGCATCTGTTAATAAAACATTCTGCAGCTGCTCTTTGATCACCCCTCCTCCAGAGAGTCTGAGTTCAAACATGTGCTAAACTTGTGGCTAATTAGCATGTAAGTAAGACAAGCGATGTATGAACACATTCCAAGGAAATGACAGAAGTATAGGCTATGTGTGTGGAAAAGCTAAGAATTTGTTCTGAAGCGCTGACTGTTATTATTATGTATTTATTTATTTATTTTTTGTTATTTACTACTGTTAGTAACCAAAATAGTCAGGGTACTCTCTGGAAACTTAAATTAACATAATTAATTTGAATCTGTAACAAACTCAGATTATCTGTTCCTCACAAAATTCTAACTTAAAAATGTTCTTTGATAATTTGGGTTTGTGTTTGTACACACACACAGTACTGTGCAAAAGTCTTAGGCCACTAGTATTTTCACCAGCTAAAAATGGTTTAAATAAGTTATTTCTACCTTTGCTGTGTCAGTAAAAAATATCGGTTAACATTTCCAAACATTCTGTTTGCCATTAATTGTAATAATCTAGTGAGATTTTTGTTTGCACAAGGAGTCTGACAACAGCCAGTGCTCCACACTGAGATCTGATCTCACCATCATCCAGTCTGTCTCTGGAATGACATGAAGAAACAGAAAAAAACTGAGACAGACTAAATCCAGAAGAACTGTGGCAACATCTCCAAGATGTTTCAAGTAACCTACCTGCAAAGCTACCTGAAAAACTATGCACAAGTGCACATAGGGCAAAAGCTACTTTAAACACAAAGGATGGTCACATCAAATGCTTATTTATTTTAGTTAACAGAAGTTAATTGATAAAGTAAATCTGTTTATGACAGTGTTTTTGACAGCATCCTCATTTTATGTGCCTAACTGCCTAAAAATTTTAACAGTACTATAGCTTTGTAGGTATAGCACTCTTAAAGCATCTTGGAGATGTTGCCACAGTTCTTCTGGATTTAGTCTGTCTCCGTTTTTTCTGTTTCTTAAGATAGACTGGATTGAATGATGGAGAGATCAGATCTCTGAGTCTGACAACAGTCTGTGCTCCATACAAAAATCTCACTGGATTATTATATTTAATGGCAAAATGAATGTTTAGAAATGTAAACTGATATTTTCTACTGACACACTACAGCAAAAGACCGACTTTAACTGACTTTAAACCATTTTTTAGCTGATGAAAATACTAGTGGCCTAAGCCTTTTGCACAGTACTGTATGTATGTATATATATATGTATATATATAATTGAATCATACTGCCCTTTTAAGGCATTTTTATATTTCATTACATTTTCATCTCCAAGGATACAGAGAAAGAGAGCAGGATGAGATTTCTGAAGCAAATGCCCTCCAGATCTTTCAGTATTTGTAGGCATAATGATAAAATGTTGATGACTGTGCCTGCTGATTTAAGCCATTTTACTCGTCACAGTGGCTATGAGTTTGACAAATAAGACCTAGACCCAAGGTCTGGCCCAAAGTGTTTGTGTGTGTCTCATTATTGAATTCATGAAAGATGTTTATCTTTGCCTGAAATCTTTCCACAAACTGTTTTAATGTGGGCCAAGTGTGGAAACAGATGAGCAATTATGAGAGTTTTAATACTGAAGTAGCACTCATACTGAGAGTGTTAGCAACAGGCAGTTTTGTTTGATAGACTTTAATGAGCTTTTTTTGCAAATCTGTTAAAGCCACTCTATAAATGTGAAGACAACAGGAGGATGAAGCATGCTGAGAGAGGGCATCCTGCAGTCAGTGGCCCTTCCTGTCATAGAATGACTGGCTTCATTAGTGTTCATAGTCCTCCCTGCCCACACCACCTTAATTTCCTGACCTAGAAAATTAACTTTTGCCTGGCTACATGCAGAACCCCCAAGGTCTTTTTATGACACACACACAGTTGACAGTAAAGCGTTTTTTTGTTGCGAAGTAATTATGATATACATTGGATATAGGAACCAGATGGCATTCCCTGCCTAGTTTTCCAGTGTGGTTTTCTTATCCTAACCTAACCTCCCTCACTGGGATTCTGCCGATGAGCACCAGCTACTTCTGGTCATCTGGTCCTGCCCACTCTGCTCTGATTACTTAATGCCAGTCCTCCATTGGTTTTCCCTCTGGAAGTTGTTTGGAACACTGCTACTATAATCAACAATTCTCATGTCTAACTAGCCTAAAAGTGAACACCTTTATACTTAGCCATCTCGCTTACCATTTCAGCTTTTGTTTTATGTTCATTTTAGGGGATTAAGCAACCTATTAAAGGTTACCAAGAAACTGCCTGGGATTGTAGCAGCAATTACCACAGCAACACAACATCCTCTCATGATACTGAAATGTATTATATGTTTGTCTAGTTATAGACACCACAACTCCCAACTTTGTCGATCACCACATACAATGTTGAGCCCTTAAACTTTAGGTTTCAGCAGTGGATAAAATAGACAGATCCTGTACACTAATACCCTGATAAAATACTACTTCAATTTAAGTACTGTATACTCTATTTTATTTCTAAATGAGTAAAATTACAAAAGTTGTAAAATGACTAATCTATAAGGACCCATTTTATTAATGATTTTACATATTTTTTTATGCATTTGAAATGCTCTATCCTCCCGTTTGAAATAATCATTTTGTGTCAGACATTTCAGTTTGTATTCAATTCCAGCTGCACAACTGGATTAGTAAGGTGTTATCTTCTGCAACTGCATCAGTCAAATTTACAAAAGAATATCTTAATGTGTATGAACAAATTCAAACATTTATTTAAAAAGAATGAAATGATTCAGTCACAAATCAGTCCCACTATTAGGTCTCAAAACAGGAATCCATTTCATGAATGAATGAACGAATGAATGAATGAAGGAAGGAAACAGCATGTTTTCCTGATGTAGTAAAGTAAAAAGTTAGACAGTATGCTTTTGGTTGCAGTGATGTAAAGCAGATATTAAAATATATTATTTTTAAGTATCATGAGAACAATGAGTTTTAAGACAAAGAAGTAAAGAAAAATGAGATTAAATACTACTGTTCAAGTATCTGCACTTTACTAATTTTTGGGCTAGATGCAAATACTTGAACAGTAGTACTCAATCTTATTGGGCCTCATTCATGTTTGTAAAGCTGTTCTGACGTAAACTTTCGAATTCATGAAAATGTTTGTATGTACACCTGCTCCCTACCATGTGTAAATGGTGCGTAAAACATTCTGTGTTCATTGTGGCAAACTGTAACGTGGGGTTGTTTGGGTTTTGTTTCATGTTCATGTTTTCATGTCTTTTTTTTTTATATTTGATTCATGCTGTTTGTGTCTTGCTTCCCTTGCCCTCATGTATTCCTGTTTTTGGTTCCTTAGTTCAATGTGTCTTGTTCTTATTGGTTGTTCTAGTCATGTGTCTGTTTGCTCATTGGTTGGTTTGTGTCATGTGACCTTTATTGTTTGGTGTAAGTAGCCCTTGTTGCAATTGTCTCTTGTCGTGTATTGATTTTGTAACAAAGACTAGCTTGCAGCAATGGAGAAGTCAGTATGACTGGTTACTACTTTTTCATATTCAGTAAAATTCTTAAAAATAAGATACTGTTAATATGTTGCTGCCGTGGGTATTCCAAATCATAGCAACTAAAGCATCTCAGCTGGAAAAACGCTGTACCACCAAAGTGTTTTCAAGCGCCACCAGCTGGTCGTTTTGAAAAGAGCGCCTGACATTTTTTCAGCTGGCTAAAAACTCTTTGGTGGATACGCTTTACTGAATATGTATTGTTAGGCATATGGCCTCTTAGTCTTTTTTTGCATTTATACAATATACTGGAGCCAAACCTGAGAAAGTAGACCAGAATATTCCACTGCGTTCTTGGACATCCAATTTGCATAGCTGTAATCCATAGACAAGGATTATGATAATTGTGAATGAGCATGCACAAGCGCCCAATTTACGAATGATTGGAATTCATAAACATACACATTTAACTATCAAATCGGAAGTTTCTGAAGTGTTTGTGAATCCGGAGGACAGGAAGGTCTGTTTTACGCA
>CM070013.1:11711703-11876703 GCA_036247105.1 Cirrhinus mrigala | reverse complement strand
ACAATATTTAATATGACTCAAAGAAGAAAGGATACACCTTTATTTTTTTTTTTATGATTTATAGGTCTTCATTTTAATTACTTAAGTCATTCCTGTTAAGTAGAATGCTTTAACCATTTTACAAACATGACCGAAGTGGGATTTATTCAAGTCACTGCAGTGGGTCTAGTATCATGTGTCCTTGTTATTTGTAAAGACCACGGTATCCCTTGTAGAGAGCTACCTTTGTGGAGCTGAACAGGACATGTTTTCTGAAGAGGAAGGGTAATAAGGCAGTTACAGTTTAAGATGTGATATGATTTGATCTTGTATGGAAAGATACGTTCTCCTTTCACTTTATGAAACATTTAGGGAAAAGCTGTCTGTTGAATAGTACCAAACTTTCATTTTATCAAAACTTATTAATTTTTTTTTTTTTTTTTTTTTTTTTGAATTGAGTTGAGTTGAGTTGAATTTAGTCTGTAGGATTGGCTCTAAATTATGGTTTCTATTAAGCTTAGATATTTCTGTTTCTGTTAGCTGCTTTTTCTGTTAGCAGCCTATGAGTCATTTCTTTTGTTCGACAATGGATATCTAAAGGAGGTTTACGATCAGTGTTTTGGTAACATGTCTACTGGACAGTCTATGGATTTATAAATAATGCAAAAAACATGCATGTCATGTGCAGGGCTCGGTAATTTATTGTGTGCATTTGTTTGTGTATATATTTTATTTATTTATTTATTTTTTTTACTACGTGCAAACACAGCCAAATAATACTAATACTAATACTACTAATAATAATTAAACTGTGTGTGGTGGGTAGGTAGCTAGCTGAAAAGACTGTACCACAACAGTATCACATCTAGCTTCAGCGATGCCTGCACCGTTTTAATTCTTATTCTTATTCTTTCATTTGAATTTTCTTTTATCGAAAAACTATTGAAAGCAGCCTTTCTTTTCCATTGAGAATTCTTTCTTTCTTTCTTCCTGTCTGTCTGGCTGTCTGTCTTTTTGCGTTTTGGGCCGCTGTGCCAAGAGTATGTTTGCATTAAGTAATTTAGTAAATATTGCGGAGTTATAGTCAATACCATTTTCAAAGTATTGTAAGTCAAAATATCGAGATTAAAGTTGTGTTAGGGTGGTTTAGTGTAATGTGGGACACCTAAACTTCAGTGCATTTCTCTCTCTCTCTCTCTCTCTCTCTCTCTCTCTCTCTCTCTCTCTCTCTCTCTCTCTCTCTCTCTTTCTCTCTCTATTTTTATTTATTTATTTATTTTTTACAACAAGGTGAACATGACTGGTGTTAAATTCAAGCAGGGGTGTCTGGTGTTAAATTCAAGCAGGGGCGTCAAGTTTTTGAAATCACTTGACTTTCGGGAAATTTTGTCTTAAATGTGACCATGCAAATAATCAAACAGGAAGGACCTCTTGTGAAGTTCACTCAAAGGTCAGTGACATAGAATTTATAAAATAAATAAAACAATGTTCTAAATCGTTATCAACTGATATTTGTGATGTATTTGTATATCGAATTTTGCAATAATATCGTTAAAATGTGTTAAGAATATTTTATATCTGAAGCAGTCTATGTCGTCCCACTTTAGAAAAGGTTGTTTCAAAGGTGGGATAGCATGTTTTGACTGATGCGGGGCAGTCAAATATACTATGTTATTTACTTGATAAAATGTGCTTTAATAAAGTTCAATGTCATACATGTAGTTTTGTTAATTTTGGGGGGGCTTTTAATGCAGCAATGTTATTTAATCTTAAAATCCTAATACAAAATTTAGAGATCAGAGGACAATGGGATTCTGGACCATAATGAGTCCATGACTGGCAAAGACTGCTTATTTCTGTTATGAAGTGTTTTTACCATTGCAATTTGCAACACATGCTTTTGAAAATGCGTGTTCCATATTCTTAGCATGAGCAGAGTATAACATTTAATAACTGTTTTAAGGACATTAAAGACAGAAATCTTTGTAATTCATTTTTGTAATGAATTTATTTAAATAGTATATTATTTCTATTATATAGTTGTTTTTAACATTCTACATGTGGACATATAGGCTACTAGTTTTTCAGACAAACTGATAAAGACAGCACACACACTGTAGGCAAATTAATTAGCCAAACATGGGATGAAAAGTTGATGATTTTCGTAACACTGATTGATCGATGCATGAGACATTCGTTTTATTAATTTGTTCAGATTTTTTAAAACATGTCTTCTGATATTTATTCATCTTTATTTCGTGCTGGAACTAGAAAAGAGGAAAAAATGATTTATTCACATGTCGCGTAAACTGAGGCGAATACAGTAATCTCACGCCACATTGAAGAGCAGAAAAACACATTTGCAGTTTGTATTTCGTGATAAAACTGACAGAATTTGAAGGGTACGATTTGTATTATATTAAAAGCAACAAAACACGCCTATTGCGATTATTGGGTGGCTGACGCGCATAGGAATAATGAATACGTTGAAATACGACTTGAAAACGTTTAATATTATTTCTTAGCATTTATACCGTCAATAAAACAGCTTGTGATAGTCATGTAATGTTATTTAACCATAGAAAAGAAAACAAAAAGGAGCGCTTGAGCCCAATTTAACCTATAATGAGTATACATATATATATATATATATATATATATATATATATATATATATATATATATATATATATATTCGCGACAGGGACATCAGCGTTATCACCAAGGTGAAACTTCTGGCGTTTCACACCTTTAATCCACTCCTCTGAGCCCCCATTGGTCCGCTATCCTTTAAAAGCCCCGCTTGATCTTTGAGGTGCACTAGGGCGAACTTCTCATCAGGCAGAACAACATGTATCTCGACCGGATGCTCCCCGAACTTGAAATTGGCCCCACCACAGTGGTGCTTGAGAATCAACAGTGCCACTACGTGCCACATCAGCAGAAAGAGCCGCGCAGGACGTTTCATTGCTCTATGTCGGGTCCATCAAGTCCGGTGTCGGTAGAGTCTGAATCCAGCTGCTCGAGCCCGGAAGCGAAAGCGCCTGTGGAAACTCGAGTGAGACGTCCTCTTAACGCATTCATCATCTGGACCAAAGAGGAGCGCAGACGCCTAGCGCAGCTAAATCCTGATCTGGAGAACACTGACCTCAGTAAAATACTTGGTGAGTGCGACACTTTTGCTGTAATTATTTTTTGTTAAAATAAAGCATCTTAGACCTGTAATATATATCTGTAACTTATACATACTCTAATATTGTTTAAACCAAAACTTTTTTTGTTTTTGTAATTTTATAGGTAGGACATGGAAGGCCATGTCTCTGGCAGAGAAGCGTCCTTACATGCAAGAAGCAGAAAGACTACGAATCCAACATACCATTGACTATCCCAACTACAAATACCGACCCCGTCGACGAAAGTGCAACAAGCGTGGCAGCAAGACGGCTTCAAGTGACACTGTCAGCTCTCTAAATGACACTTTTCACCTTGGCTATATGTTACAAGGTCAAGTGGCACAGCAACCTTACAATCAAATAAACTCTTTTAAGCTCCCACACAGTGGGTTTTCATTTGAAAACCACTCTTCATCATACCAGTTTGAAGCAACATCATCAAATGGAAACATAATGTTCCATGGTGGTGCAACATTACTTAACTCTTCTTCTGTACATCTACCTCTGGCTACTTACTCAGAGTCGCTGATGTATTCGCAGCATTCTGTGCAGCAGAATGGGGTGGAACTTTGTGATCGGTGGGGAACAGAGGTGTGTGCATGTGTACTGTGTTTGGGTGGACCTTCTCTGGAGTTCTATCTAGAACAAGTGAGATCGGACATGTTGGACCAGCTTGACCGCAGTGAATTTGACCAGTACCTCAATCCAGCGCAGCCTGTGGACCACACCAATGAGTGACCATAAACTTGATGGTCACTTTGAATACTGCTTCCATCCAGAGACTTCAATGGTGAAAGTTTTTTTCTACTGCCAATGTAGTGAATTCTTACGTGAGAGAGTGGATATTGAATGTATGTTGTATAGTGTTTATTTATATTGAATGCAAATGTTGCTGACTTACATGTTGAAAGGTCATATCAATGTTTAACTTTAGTTCAGTTTGTATTTATAGATTTTTTTTACTTGATAAAAAGTTTGCTTGTAAGATGATATAAATAAAATATATCAATATATGGGATGCAGTGCTTTAATGCTTTGGATGTTGTTTAATGTTGAAAAATCAATGATATCAAAATAATTACTGAATAACGTGCAAGTTGGCAGACATTCTGTCGCATACTGCCAATATATTTTAAAATCAACATCACCTTTAAATAAATAAATAAATGCATACATAAATACATATATAAAGCCACAATAATTTATGCAACCAGTAAAGCTAGCCAGTATTTGGCTTAATACTTCTTTTCCTTTTCTTTCAGAAGAAAACATGGTTTATCAAATTGTCTGTCACTAATGAATCTACTATTTTAATCTTAACACTCAGATGACACATTGTATCATTGAAAATGATACATTTATGTACAGTGGTGTTTCAGCTTCAGATTTCTGAACAACTCTATAGAAGAACATCTGTTTTTTTTTTTTTTTTTTTTTTTGTTTGTTTTTTGTTTTTTTCTAAAATTATATTCATGGTTTGCTTCAATCTTGCATTTTGATTTAATTTGAAAAAATGTGCATGCAACTTTACTGCACTACTGCACTACTGTGGGCAAGGAGGGGTGTGCTGTAGAAGTCATCCTTTTAAACATCCACTACTCATTCTTTCAAATATCCGTTCACTGAAAAACAACAGATTGTTACATGCTAAATGTCTCACAGATGCAACGTTCAAGGAGATTTTTTTGCTTTGACTGAGTCATGGCTGGATGAGTCTGGCTGGATGGTTTTGAAATCTTTTGGGCAGACAGAACCAGTAACTCAAGGTAAGAGGGGGGAAGTGGGGTATGTATGTACACCAACTCGTGTTGTACACACAAGAGGATTTGTAATTCGATTTGTATACACAAGAGGATGCCTTTTATCTCCTGAGGGAGTTCTTGACTATTGTGATTAGCGGTGTGTATGTTCCACCAAACGCCAACGTGAAAGGAGCAGCTGAGTAGATGGTGTATAACACACAGGCTATGCTTAGGAAATATTCAGATGCTGCAGTATGAAGTATGGATTTCTTGATACCAGTGAAGATTATCAGAATATACCCAGAGTCAAAACTGTGAATCAACCCATATACCCAACCCACTGTTTGTGTATATATATAACTTGGAAAAAAAGTGCATTGAACTAAAACTTGAAATAATACGAATTTAGGCAGAAGGACTTTTCTGGTTTCAAAATTATAAATTGGGATCTTAAAGAGGCCTTTCAGCGAGTCAGGACTCCATTAGGACAAACCATTAAACACACTATTTGTGTATCAGTTCCTACCACCTTTGCTACTCATCTTAATAGTTTTTATGTAATTTGATGCATTACATTTTTCAGCAGAGGGTGATAGCCTTTTGTATTCCTTGCTTTCCAAGAGTTGGATTTCCAAGAGTCTCTCCTATCCAAGCAGGATATCTATTTCCAGCTTATTAAGTGCAAACTGAAGAGGCTCTTGGGCCAAATGGAATTCCAGGTTGGGTCTTGAAAATCTGCATCCTGGAATTAACCCTCATCCTTCATTCAATCGCTCTATCTAGGAAGGAAGATGGGAACATTCAATGTATGTACCAAAATGTTGTCTTTATTTAAGAGATAAGTTGAATAGTCTTGTCAAAGTGGTAGGAAAAGTTTTTGGAATGAGTCAAAGTCAACCCATTGAAATTGATCATGAACAGGTTTTAACAAAAGCACACTCAATTTTAATAAATTTGGATCATCCATTGCAGAAGGAATTTCATTTGCTGTCCTTTTGTAGGGCTCTGGGAGAGATCCTCCTGTTCCTCCTTGCACTAAGCAGATACCTGTCCAACTGCTTGGATGTTGCCCTACTACGGTCCTGTCCAGCTCTTCTTGTGTAACAGCCTGTCTCGCAGTATCTTCTGTGAGAGCAAGAATGGATGTGCCATTCCGAAGGAGCTAGGTTTATTTAGGTTATTTATTTATTTTATTTATTTATTTTAAAATTGAATTTAAAACAAGTGTTAAAAATTGTGTCTCTGCATTTAGACAATAGATATAAATTGTTCATGGCTCTAAAGCGATGATGTGTGTGATACTACTAGTTCGGTGACACAAGTGTGTAAATAAATAAGAAACAATATGAGGTATCTTACTAAAGAACTGAAATTTAGCCTATAAACAAAACCCTTGATAGAAACAGATCCTCGAGCAAACAGAACAACGTTAAACAATGATTTTTCTATTGAAGAGCTGATCTCTAGAGATATTTATTAATGCATTAAAATTGCACAAGCAGCACGGAAGTGCACTGACAGAAGACAGAATGCAAAGTATTACCACAGTAAACCAAACATGAAGGAATGAATCACTTTTAGGTCTGTGGACCCATTTAGAATCCAAGACTGAATGTGCACATGATTTCCTAAAAATAAATAAATAAATAAATAAAATAAAATAAAAAAAATCTGGGAAAATCAGGGAAAAATCTGTCTGGCATGGTGGTGATGATACACAACAGAAAATGCTATCTGACTGCACTTGCAGTTTGTATTCTTCCAGCTTCTGGAATGCTTCTGGAACTTTAGCCCTAATTAGTCTACTAATCAGGGGCCAACTTCCAGTAGTTAGTCTACTGGAGTAAAGCACAAAGGATGAATGGTACAACATATATTGAAAAACCAAGTCCAGACTATAGACTGGCAGTTGAAGATGAGCTATTGCTGTACTGCTGTTGTGTTACAGTTGGCCTGAAAGAGAAGGTCATAGCAGACATTGGCATCAGCACCACAACTGTGAGCAGAGTGATAATCACATGGGCCAACTATTTATACTTTGTCTAGGGGTCACTACCAATCTGTATGATAAGGGAACAGGAGCAACAGTGGCAGCTAAATATGCAGAATACTGTTCAGATCTGAGTGTGAATTGTAAAGAAATTAGATGCAAATCTCCATAATTGCTTACACTCCAGTCTGAAACCTTTTTTCACCTACAAGAATCACACCACTTTCAAGGCTCTGATAGGTATTGCCCCATGTGGTGTAATCACTTTTGTCTCAAAGCTCTTCACAGGGTCAATATCAGACCAAGATATAACAAGGTAACTTGAAATTCTCAAGCTACCTACTAAAGTACTTTGTCACTGAAGAGATGCTGTCAAATGTTGGTGTCTGCCTCATCATCCCTTCATTTAAAGTAGTTGCATGCTTTAGCAAAGAGAACAGAAAAACAAAACAAAACAAAACAAAAAAAAACAACAACAACATTGTTGTCAACAACAAAACAAAGAATTGCCTATCTAAGAATACTAGTGCCATCAGGAGAATAGATTAATATCACATCTGGGACACCGTTTCTACTCTTTCAGGTTCTGTCAATCAGCTATGAACAACCTGCTGCTAAATGTCCAACTTTCAAGGCCCACTGGATGTAAATGACCATATATGTGTGTGTGTGTGTGTGTGTGTGTGTGTGTGTGTGTGTGTGTGTGTGTAAAATACCTCACTGGAAGGACAATCAAGCATACAAATTACATGGACATAGACTATGTATTTTCATTGAAGACTGTTCATTGAATGGTCTTTTCAAGTATAAATAAATAAGCATACATTGTACAATACATGCGTATAAGTTGTATAGTGTCTTTGTGCATATATAGATATATCCTTTTTTTAAATAAACAAACAAACAAACTAACTAACTAACTGAGTATGCAGGACACTGCCAGTATGCTAGTGGTAGGAGTGTGTTCATGTGTGTGTATGAACCATGAAATGGTTTTTCAGGTCGGTTTCCATATATGTATTACAAAAGTTTATTAGTCATTTCCATGTTCATGTCACTTTCAGTCATGTCACTTTCTGTAGATCACACAATCACACCAAGACAAACCAGTTATTGGCAACTGGCCTTAGACTTGCCAGAAATACTTATGATTTCTTCCCAGTTTCGCCTGACCGTTCATTAATTTAAAATAATGAATGTTTCCTCTTTTCAGAACATGTCTGATAAAATGATCATAAATAAAAATGTACATCTACAATTTTGCTTAGTTTAGACAAGGGTCTACTCAATGGCTCAGTGGCCAATTGAAACTAGCCTAAAACTAGCCTAATGACCAATCAAACTAGCCCAAAATTATCCTAATACCAAACTCAAAATATGGCACTCCTATACCTAACAATTCATATCTTACAGCCACTGTTATTTATAACATACAATTTCTTTTCGAGAATGATTGTATAGTAATAATAATCATTAATAATAAAGTATGTTATCATAAAATAATTTTCAAAATTGTCTGCTAATAAACAAAACTATTCACAGATTCATGGGCTTGGTTTTAATGCTACTCTTCTCCTTCTGGCTCATTGTCATACATGTCTGTATTGAACAAGAGCAGCATCTGTTTTGTTGGTGAACTGATGACAGCAGATTCCATGTCTTTGCAAGAAGGCTCAAATGTGAAGAATCTTCTCCAGAAGAAGAATCTCAGACCACCATGTTTGCCAGGTTAATTTTTGCAACTCTTCGTAGAAGGTACAGGTAGAATGTGATCAATTCCTGAAACAGTGTGTATGGATTTGTATTTTTCAGATCGGAGTACATTTGAAACAGGATGTCCATGCTGTAGTTTCTGTCCTTATCCTTAGCAAGCTGGAAGTGTAATTTCAGTTCATCATATTGATCCAGCACCTTGTTGAGACACACACTAACCATCTGTCTGTGTTTCACTGACGATTGTTGCTGTGTGAAAACCAGGCGTATATTTGTGAAATCTGATGTTCAACATGTCTTGACAAGACACACGCTGCATATGATGATCACAGCTGAACTGAGTGACACACATTTCACAAACACAAATTTTGAGTTGTACTGTTTGTACTGAAATTTGGTAAGAAATGAGTTGTACTGGCCACACATTGTATTGCATCTGTAGATTGCAAGCCAGATGCATCATTTAGAAGAACGCTTGTTTTCTTGCAAAAAGTTTAGTGACGCTTCTGTTTTCAACATTGCATCTCCTCCGTTCAGATGAACAATCCCAACAAGAGATACACTATGCACTGATGATTTTGAATAATACCAAACTACAACAGCCAACTGTTTATGCATGCCCACATCAGTGCATAGATAATTAAATAATATAGTTCCTTATTTATATCTTTCAGTAGTTCCTGTTGAATCCCTGGCCCAATTACTTGCTTAATAAGGGCTGAACATTCAGTTGGATGCATCAGTGTACTCAGGTATCCTTTTGAACAATTTCACCGTCAATTTCTCCAAAATGATCCACTGTCAAAATGCTTGAATGGCAAGTAATGTGTACAGCCAGTTTTACGTCAGCTGCCTTAACAGACAGGTCAGTTTTTAGTTTTGACAGTTTGAGGGTTTTTTTCTGTCTTGCTAAGATTCAATAGATCACTGTGGTGTGCTTATTATCCCCAGTCACACAATGTATCCAGTCCTTAATGCCGTCTTCATGTTCCCACTCTTTATTGTATTACACAAGGCCTTTCCTGCTGCACAGGAACAGCTAAATCAACTTAATATCACATGCAGGCTTACTGACTGCTTGCAGTACAACCTTAAAGGGGAACTATTATGCAAAATCCACTTTTACGTGGTGTTTGGATAGAAATGTGTGTTGCAGTCACGTTGCTTCAACTGTTTATTGCTGCAGGTATCCAAAGCAGAGATGTATATGAAGTTATGTCTGAAACTATAGTGGAAAGCTTCTGTAACCCTGCAATAGATTTGTGTTCAAATACTGAACACAAGAGAGTGCAAAATACCTTTAATGGGATTTGATGTTTCAGTGAGTTGAGACTAGAGTGGTTTTCAATCCTGGTCCTAAGGAAACATTGCTCTGCACATTTCACCCTTATCTGACACACTCAGTACATGGATCTCTCTCATAACAAGCTGATGATCTGAAGCAGGTGTGTTAAATAAGGGAGACACACAAAATGTGCAGAGCAGTGGGTCCCTTGGACCAGGATTGAACACCACTGGACTAGAGTATGTTTCTGGACTGAGGGCTACACTCCCCAAACATGTAATTTATGGGGCTCCTTGTTCTTTTGCATTGACCGGTAGCAACTTGCCTGTAGCCTACTACTACCTCGCCTTTCAGTATACCTGACACTGCATGCAAAGGAAGGAGGGAGGTTATCACAACCTACAGGCAACTGCAACCTTAATTTATCCTGATGTAAATTAAAAGTTAATCTAGGTTACGAATGATTGTTAAATTGACATAAGATTAACAAGTAGGCGTGTGTTACCACATCTTACATAGACTATGCAGACATACCGCAGATATACAGTTTAGTCTGCGAAGAACTTATCTCTTGTCCAGCCTTAGACTTTTCACTTTGGTTTTCTCCTTTACCAAACAAACCACATTTTCTTGCCCAAATTTTAGCAATGTCAGAGAAGATGACATCTGATGTCCCGACACCATTTTTCTACTAGCAAAACCAGATGAAGTGATACACTGCTTTGACGAGCACTTCCGCTAACCAATACTAATAATAAAGGCCTGTTGGGTCAATATTATGAATGACTGACAACACAACATGAGTAGGCTTGTCTGAATAATGTGTGATGTTGGTTCCACATGATTTCGATAAGCAAAACGTTACGAGTTTTCTTCTAAATTGTACTTAAATATATGTTTAGCATGTGCAGGATGATGATAAATGTACAATTTTTCAAAGAGGCACTAAGGTAAGTTGGCCCCCTAACTGGGGCAACATGCTAAACTTTTACAGACTGACTTCTGATATAATTCTTATCATTTTTAATGGTGCAATAGGAGATCTTGGAAAATGATAACTTTAGCCTGATAGCACTGAAAGCGAACGTCCCACCCTCCCAGCAAATCGCTGTCCGAAGCCACGCCTCCCGAATGGATGAACGCACACAGACTAGACGACCAGAGACAGCATTAGTACAATAGATTGTAACACGAGTTGAAATGTTCAACAGCCCAAATAGGAAAACTGTGTGGTGTTAATAATGCACGAGAGACGAGAAGATGGCGGATTTTTCCAGAGTTTAATAAAATGCCTCACACGTTGATACACTCGTCCACATACAAGAGGATCATGCGAGGAAAAATGTACACAAGCATGCATTCAACTCAGGTCACCAACAGAAAGGAAATATATAAAAGAAAGAAAGACAGATCCCGGTAGAGCGAGTCTCTTCTTCACCTTTCCAGAACGTACAGACACATGTCATGCACATGCTCAGCTGTCAGTCTGCCACAAATCTACCGAGAATGCTCTAGTGGCTGTTACAACATCACATGTCATTAACCGTGAGAACACTTTATAGTACAGTTAGTAAAAGTATTACAATACCAGGAAGGGTTGTTGATGCTTGCCTGCCATTCTTATTCTGTCTGCATAGCGTACGAGAATGCGCTGATGACGTATGCTGTCTGTGCGACTAGGGTATGCAGAGGTATGCAAATGCATATGTTGACAGGCAGGTAGGAAAGCCGTTCGCTTCGAGCGTTTTGATTGGACGAACATTTCTTGGTCCTAAGCCTTCCACAGAATATATAAACACATATAAATACATTTAGACCACTTAACTTAATGATTGCTATCGGGATGCGAAGAGACTTTCAACCAGCATAACATAAAATGTTTCTGAAGACAATCACCTATTGCACCTTTAATATTTCATTATTCAGTATTTTAGTCATAAAGGTAAAATACTAAATTAACTCTTCTAATTAAAACTGAATTGTGACAATTAACTTGTATAATTGAATAACAGGCAAAGCAGAATCCCAGTTAAAAAGATTCATCTAAAAGGTAAATTTATCCCTTGACTTATATACAGGCATGTAAATATTTACATATTTAATTGCCCACATTTTAATTGAAGATATGTCATCATATTAGCAACACTATGAATGCACATGGATTGATGTCTGAAATGTACAGTACATCTAATTTACAGAAATATTAAATAATAACACCACATGAAGTCACCAATTCATCAGGCAAGTTTGGAATATGGGATAGCTTACATTCAGCAGGTGAAAACAATGCCATTACAGTGATTTTGTCAGGAAAAAAGATTATCTGAACAACGATGTGTAAGTTATGGAAGTTGTGGCATTACTTTACTCTGGCATTACATGGCTTGCCCACCCACATCCCTCTGATCCTGATATAAGTTATATTACTATAAAAAAAAAAATAAAAAAAATAAAAAAAATAATAACTTTTTAGGAAATGAAAAAAAAATTCTTACAAACTTGTGTGATTTATTTTGATAAAATACATCATAAAATATCATCGTATATGGGTAACATAGAAATTATAGCTACACTTAGCGTCAAGCTACACATGACAATTAATGAGATTAATACAACACTTTTACTTAAAAGTTACTATCAGTCACCACTGAGTGTTTGCAAAGAAAGTAATAAATAAAGTAATAAAATTACTTTTGGAATGAGTAACTAGTAACGAGTAATAAATTACTTTTTTTAGGTCAACGAGCCCAACACTGTTAATTACAAGAAGTATTACATTTGGAAATAATGGTCATCGCAGTAAAAAGGATAATAATATATTGGATAATATTTATAATAAAAAAAGTTGTGTGTACGTGGCAAATTACAGACACTATGCTTATTATTTCAAGTTTATTCTTGTTCACAATTAGGTAATTGTGATAACTTCATTAAAATATTTACATAATAATTAAAGTAATAATAAAACTTAAACATATTCAGTGATCTAAACCTGGTTCATTGTGATAACATACATACATCTCATAACGGTACATTGTTAACATTGTTAATGCTGACTAAAGCACTTCTTAAACATTACCTGATGATTAACAGATCATTGTTTCATGTAAATTAAAATGCTTACAAATTCATATGATCATACACTTCTTGAAAATCAACAAATGATTTTAACAGATGTTAGACTATGTTTAAAAGGTATTTTTTCATGTAAGAACTATGTAGGAATTATGTAGGAAAAGTAACAGATTAATATATGTCAAGAGTGCAACTTAAAAAAATCTACATCATAACATGAGTTCTGACCTTTGTCACAAAAGACTTTCTTCGTTTTCTTTTTCCCTTTCATGCTTTGGATATCGTAAGAAATTATAAATCAGTTCAAAACTTAAAATCTCAAAATTCATCCTTTGAAAGGCATTTTAAAATCAGACATTGCATTACCACGGAAAATGTACATCTATAATGAGCCGGACTCGTAGGAAGCGTGTAAGATCCAATTGCGAGCTTTTATTAACAGATCGTAGTCAAGCGGGCAGGGTCGATAACCAAACAAACAGTAATATCAAGGGCAAGGCGAGAGCGTAAATCCAATAAACAGGCAGAGTCCAAAACCAGAGAGAGCAGTCCGAAAAGTAACAAATAAACAAGGAAATGAAACCAGACAAAACTATGGCAATGAACGAGGCAAAACTGTGGCAAAAACAAAGACAAAACTATGACAAGGAACCAAACCGTGATAATCAAAAAAAAAACAGGGCAATGAAAACAGGAAAACGCTTGGTAGAGTCCGCATGAGCAAAACAATACTTCGCAGGGGCCTGTTTGTAAATGGCCTCCTTTTAAGGCCACCAAACAGGAAGTTACCAGCGAAGCAGCAGAGGGAGCAGCAACAGTCAGTCAGTGGGTGCTGCAACAGTCAGTCAGTGGGTGAGGGCTCCCTCTGCTGGCGTGGCGTTACAACATCAAAATCATATTACAAAATGTTTTCGTTCATGAATGATAAAAATTTAAGTCTGGATAGTAAATTTTTATGTCTGTGTTCAAAAATGGGAGTGACAGTTAAAGGTTAGATCCTAAATTATTGGTAAATGTTTATAAACGTTTTCAAATGATGAGTAGTTTCTTTAGATTGAGTTCTGCTAAAACATGAACAAATGATTAATAAATGATTTGAAAAGATGTGTAAATAGTAGAAGTCTACATAAACTGAGACCAAAAATGTAACCTTTACAGACTGTGATTATGAGTTAATGAATAACATGTTATCATGAATTGTTTGTGAAGTATTTATTTATTTATGTATTTATTTATTTATTTATTTAATTCTTTATTTATCTATTTATTTATTTCCCACAGCAGTTGTACATGTAAAAACAAGCATTAGGTAATATGTAAGCTGAAGTTTAATAACATTTGTTAAAGGAACACTCCACTTTTTTTTGAAAATAGGCTCCCCTAGAGTTAAACAGTTGAGTTTTACTGTTTTCGAATCCATTTCAAAATGAAAAGTTGCGATTTTCTAGGTCGATATGGCTAGGAACTATACTCTCATTTCGGCGTAATAATCAAGGAACTTTGCTGCCGTACCATGGGTGCATTAGGCGCAATGATATTACGCAGCCGTCAACTCTGCCGGTTGCAACCATAGACTGTAAAAACATGGACGTAATGTCCGCGACATCACTCGTAGATTTCTGAAGAGCATTTTTGAACCCTAAAGTGGGTGGAGCCAACCGCCGCCATCTTGGCAGCACGTCACCGCGCATTACTCCCGGATAATCGAAAATGGGAAAAAAAGCGGGACGTGGGTGAAGCTGATGTGCCTAGTTGCTGAAACCACGCCCGCCTAACTCGACAGTAGTGACACTTCATTAGACAAACAAATTAGATAGATTGCAATCTAACAAACTGCTTCATAAAGCACTGTAAACAAGCAACAATTAGATAACTTGGCAACAATAATTAATCATAAATAATCTTAAGTTTTGTTTTTTTTTTGTTTGTTTTTTTTTATAATGCAGATTATTCACTCAGTGCCAGCTGTCAGTCTGGGGCTGCCCACTTCTACACGTGTGAGGACTGCTGTGTCAGTGTAGCATGTATTACACATAAAATCAGTAACAGTTCCTAATTAAATCCCTTTTCTACCTTTTCTTGTAACTCAATAAAATTCTTGGCAATGAACGTCATCGGAGATGTTTAATTTACAATCATTCTGAGCATTATTCCTACTTGCTGGCGTTTATCAGTCTACCATCATTCTTATAGATTAGGCTATTTTCATTTAATTCGATGCAAAATAATATGTTAAGTATGTCTTGCATCCTTTAATGTTAGCGAACATTGCAAATAAATTGGCTGCAAAAGGTATTAACTTTTAGTCTGGTTGTTACTGTCATGAATCAGATCCGATCGCCACCGGAGGGCACCCTCTCCAGAGTACTAACCCATTCGGACTCCATTTCCCATAACATCCCGTACCTGGGCCTGATCACCTTCACAGTTGCCACTCATCAGCCTCTCTATTTAAGCCACTTCCGGACACTCACTATCCGCAAAGTCTTGTTAGCCATTGCTGCATTTCTGAGCGTTTTTCCCTATGTTTGGATTATCTGTGTTTGACTTGGACTGTTTGATCTCTGATTCCCTGCTGCCTTCTTTTGGACCTTTTGCTTTCTTTATTGGACTATTGTTACTCTGTCTGCCGCCAGCCCCGACTTCTGCTCATTTACGGATTACTCTCTTGGATTGCCTCTATTGTTCCAGTCATTGTTGCCGACCACTCCCTGTCTGACCTTGATATTGTTTTAATAAAGCTGCAGATGGATCCCCAAGTCTCCGAGCCCTCATTACAGAAGACTTCGCCACCAAACGATCCAGCAACTGTGTTTCATCTCTCTTCAGAGGTAACTGCACAAGCCGCCATGCTCGCTACACATCAACAACAGTTACAGCGACTCACCTCTCTCACCGAGGAACTGGTGAAGACGCTGCAGTCTCTTCGCGTCACCGAGGCCAGCGTGAGAGCACCCGATCCTCCTCAACCTTCCGTAACCACAAGTCATGCTACTACCAGCCCTCGTCTGGCATTTCCAGAGAAATTCAACGGCTCACCGGAGAAATGTAAGGGCTTCCTCATGCAATGCTCTCTATTTGTGAGTCAACAACCACAGCTGTACCCCACTGATGATAGTCGCATTTCTTTTGTCTGTTCACTGCTGACGTGGCGAGCGCTGGATTGGGCTACCGCTGTCTGGGAGGGAAAGCAGATGTTTTTCCTGTCTTTTGCCGATTTCCTGAAATGCTTTTGGGAAGTGTTAGAACACTTCGCCTATGGAGGAGAGGCGCGTGAGCAACTTCTCGCTACTGATTATGCTTTCACATTTCGCACGCTTGCAGCACAGACAGGTTGGAAGGATGAACCTCTCAAACTGCTATATCGCGAGGGACTTACTATGGAGTTACATTCCGAACTCGCTTGTCACAATGAGGGCAGGACCCTCATTGAATACATTGATCTCTCCATCCGCATTGACAATCTGGTTCGTTCTCGTCGACACCCGCGACCAGTCTGCCACCGCAGTTCCCGAGGCAGAGCCGATGCAGATTGGATACACTCAGTTGACGTCTGAGGAGAGAGAAAGAAGGATCCATCAACATCTGTGTTTGTAATGCAGACAGTCTGGCCATCTTGGGGTTTCCTGCCCTACCTCGACCATCCACCCGAAAGTTCTCTGCGGTGAGTTAGAGTTCCATTAACCTAACCACTCTTGACATCCCAGTCACCTTGCGGTTTAATGGACACTCCGTCGACACCTCTGACATTATTGACTCTGGTGCGGCTGGTCATTTTGTGGACATCAAGTTCGTTGATTCTCATAACATTCCTCTCGTTGCATGTGGATCCCAGATGGCAGTGGCAGCCCTAAATGGAAGGCCTTTGGGTGAAGGACACATCAAATTCACCACTGACGATCTTGTACTCAGGACTGGAGCTCTTCACACAGAAACCATTCGTCTGTTTGCCATTAACTCACCTGAGAACCCCATCATACTGGGTCTGCCCTGGCTCGAGAGGCACAACCCCCGCATCTCCTGGATGTCCAGAGAGATCCTGCAATGGTCAGACTACTGTCATCGAGAATGTCTGCTTCCCAACACGCCCCGGTCCACTGCCAAGCCCGACAAGCTCACCAAAGTTATATCCACCCCCGGTTTACCTCCTGAATATCTCGACCTGACCTAGGCCTTCAGTAAGACCAAAGCTTTGCGACTCCCTCCTTACCGTGCCAGCGACTGTGCCATCGACCTCCTTCCAGGCTCAGTTCCACCCAAGGGAAGGATTTTCCCCTACTCACAGCCCGAGTCTGAAGCCATGAAGGCCTACATTGAGGAGGAACTGGCCAAGGGCTTTATCAGACCATCCACATCACCAGCCTCAGCCGGTTTCTTCTTCGTCAAGAAGAAGGACGGGGGACTCCGACCCTGGATTGACTACTGCGGACTCAATGAGATAACGGTAAAGTTCCGCTTCCCCTTGCCCCTGGTCTCGGCAGCCCTGGAACAGCTTCGGTCAGCCCGATTCTTCACCAAACTCGATCTTCGTAATGCCTACAACCTGATCCGTATCCGGGAGGGGGATGAATGGAAAACAGCCTTCTCTACAACGACTGGCCACTATGAATACTCGGTAATGCCCTTTGGATTGGTAAATAGTCCCTCTGCGTTTCAAGCCTTCGTCAATGACATATTCAGAGACATGCTCAACCGTTGGGTAATCGTCTATATCGACGATATTCTGATTTTTTCCGATACGAGGGACCAGCACGTGCAGCACAGAAGGGTGGTGCTCCAGAGGCTCATTGAGAACCAGCTATATGCTAAATTCAAGAAGTGTGAGTTCCATCAGACGTCACTTCCTTCCTGGATTACGTCATCAGCTCTGAGGGGGTAGCTATGGATGAGAAGAAGGTGAACGCGGTACTAAGGTGGCCACAACCATCCACCATCAAGGAACTCCAATGCTTCTTGGGCTTTCCTAACTTCTATAGGCGCTTTATCAGAGGCTTCAGCACCATCACTGCTCCACTCACTTCGATGCTCGGGGGGGGGAGACAGCGCCTCACCTGGTCCCCAGCCTCAGAGGCCTTTCAAAACCTCAAGGAACGCTTCACCTCAGCACCCATTCTCCGCCACCCAGACCCGGAGTTTGAATTCAACGTGGAGGTGGATGCCTCCAACACAGGTATCGGGGCCATATTATCACAACGCCACGGCAATCCACCCAAGTTATACCCCTGTGCCTTTTACTCCGGAAAACTCCCCTCTGCCAAGCAGAACTACAGTGTCGGAAACAGGTAACTTCTGGCCATGAAAGCGGCCTTTGAGGAGTGGCGTCACTGGCTAGAGGGGGCCAAACTCCCGTTCTTCGTTCTTACTGACCATCGCAACCTGGAATACCTCAAGACGGCTAAGAGACTTAACCCTCGACAGGCAAGGTAGTCTCTCTTCTTCACTCGCTTTGACTTCAAAGTGACGCATCGTCCCGGCTCCAAGAACACAAAAGCTGACTCTCTCTCTCGCCAATTTGAATCCTCCATCAGCATCCGGCAGGCTCACTGCAACCTCTCCCTATTCCACAACACCCCTGGTCTCACATCTCAATAGACTTTATTACTGACCTCCCCAACTCAAGAAATTTCACTACTATCCTTACCGTCATAGACTGCTTCTCCAAGGCCTGTTGTCTGATACCCCTACCCAAACTTCCCACAGCAAGGCAAGGCAAGGCAAGTTTATTTATATAGCACATTTCATACACAAAGGTAATTCAAAGTGCTTTACATAAAAGGAAGTAGAATAATCATAAAAGCAATAATAAAAACAGTAATCACAAAAAAGGAAATAGAACAATCATAGAAACATTGATCACAACAATAAAACAAAAAATGTAAAATGTAAAAACTGATTGATTTAATCATTTAAAAATGATTTAAAAATTGATTTAAAATAAATTTAAGACAGTTAAAAACAGAAAATGATTATACATAATGCAATCAGTTCGGACGAAGCACAGTGCTCATTCAGTAAATGCACAGCTAAACAGATGAGTTTTGAGTCTAAATTTAAATGTTGCTAATGTTTTAGCACATTTGATCTCTTCTGGAAGCTGGTTCCAACTGCGGGCAGCATAATGGCTAAAAGCGGATTCCCCTTGTTTTGTGTGAACCCTTGGTATTTCTAACTGACTCGATCCTAATGATCTGAGTGGTCTGTTAGGTTTATATTCAGTGAGCATATCTGCAATGTATTTAGGTCCTAGGCCATTGAGTGATTTATAAATGAGTAAAAGTACTTTAAAATCAATTCTAAATATAACTGGAAGCCAGTGTAGGGACCTGAGGACTGGTGTGATATGCTCAGATTTTCTGGTTCTAGTCAGAATCCTGGCAGCAGCGTTCTGGACGAGCTGCAGCTGTCTAATGGTCTTCTTGGGAAGGCCGGTGAGGAGACCATTACAATAATCCACCCTGCTTGTGATAAAGGCATGAACAAGTTTCTCCAAGTCTTGACTGGAAACAAAACATCTAATTCTTGCAATGTTTTTGAGATGATAGTATGCTGATTTAGTTACTGCTTTGACATGACTACTGAAACTAAGGTCTGACTCCAGAATCACACCAAGATTCCTGACTTGATTTTTGGTTGTATGACCCCTAGCATCAAGGTATGCATTCACCTTAAGAACTTCCTCTTTGCTCTCGAATGCAATGACTTCAGTTTTCTCCTTGTTTAACTGAAGGAAGTTCTGGCACATCCAACTGTTAATTTCATCAATGCATTGGCAGAGGGAATCAATGGGGCTGTAGTCCTTTGGTGATAAGGCTAGGTAAATCTGGGTATCATCAGCATAGCTGTGATAGGCAATTTGGTTCTTTCTCATTATTTGACTTAGTGGGAGCATATACAAGCTAAACAAGAGCGGCGCAAGAATTGAGCCTTGAGGGACTCCGCATGTCATGGATGTCCACTTAGACTGATGCTCTCCTATATTCACATAATAACCTCTCCCTTCTAAGTATGACCAGCCTTTGAGACTGCCGAGGACCGCTGAGGTCCTCATGGAACTTCTGCTTTTATGGTCTCCCCGAGGATATAGTGTCCACTGTCCACCTGTCACTCAGGTGGCCACGCCCTTAATTATGCAGAACTTTAAAACTTAATATAAATTAAACTGATGAGTAAGAAAAAAATTCACCCCCCTCACAGTTTTCACGAAGGCCAAAATTACCTATATATACAAAAATACACATTTTTGTACCAGGCTGTTAACATCTTTTTTCGCTGTAAAGTTGGGCATTTTAACATGGACGGTCTATAGGATTGACTCCCTTTTGCAGCCAGCCTCTAGCGGCCAGTTGATGAATTGCAATTTTAGTTACTTCCGTGTTGGCTTCAAGAGGGAGACCGGGAGGTTGCCGCTTGGCGGGACGCGGGTGTAGCTGGTTGCTGAAACCACGCCCGCATAGCGCGACGGTGGTGACAACAGCTGCAATCCACCTGTCACTCAAGTGGCTACGCCCTGAATTATGCAGAACTTTAAGACTTAATATAAATTAAATGGATGAGTTATAAAAAAAATAATTCAACCCCCTCACAGTGGACATGAAGGGCAAAATTAGCTATACAGACCAAAACCACTTTCTGTACCAGGCTGTAAACATATTTTTTTCTGCTGTAAAGTTGGGTATTTTAACATGGGGAGTCTATGGGGTTGACTCTATTTTGCAGCCAGTCTCTAGCGGCCAGTCGATGAATTGCAGTTTTAGTCACTTCAGCGTTGGCTTCACGAGGGAGACCGGGAGGTTGCAGCTTGGTCTAATCAAATTCAATGACCTGTGCTAAGCTATGCTAAACGTGCTACCGCCAGACCCGGAAATTGGCTGAATGGATCCGAAAACGGTAAAACTCAACTGTTTAACTCTAGGGGAGTTGGACAATGAGCCTATTTTCAAAAAAAGTGGAGTGTTCCTTTAACATTCCAAAGTACAAGGTTTTAATCATTAAATATTAAGCATTATATATGTTTGTTAAAGTTTTATTAATGAAGTTTTTAATTGTAAACCATCTGTCCATTATGGCTATCAGATTATTTATCACTATAAGAATGGTGGCATTGGAGACCTCTGGCTGAGCATCCTCCTTTAATCTTTTCTTCAGAGACAGGGATCTGGTAATCTCTAGTGTCCTTGCACTCACTGTCCTTGGCAGAGACAGTGTAGTTGTATGACAGTAACTATTTAGACTGCTTTTATATGTAATAAGGGGGTCAAAGAAACATTAAAATACATAAAACGGCAGGAAACAGTTGAACATTGGAGACTGATAAACTGAGTAACAGAAAAAAACGTGTGCTCATCATGTTGCCATGAAAATAGGAGAATTTATACATGCATTGCTTATCCTTGCTCATAGCTTCTCTGCAAGGATCCTCACACCTCGTTCCTTGCCTCCTCATGGTGCGATTAAAGAACTGAGATGAACTTCGAGATGGCTGACTTTGATTGGTTTCCAGATCAAGTCAGTGAATTATTTTGTGAAGCAATTGGTTCAGTTGATTCCAAGTTATGAAAAGGTTCATTTCTCTTATCACTCTTCCATTTGCGCACAACAGCAAAGATTGTTTGCATACACTTGTCAAAACATGTTTCTTTCACAGCATAGTTATGTGGAACCATATAAAAGGCTTCTATTTAGGACCAAACAGTGTTCTGCTATTTTTATAAGCCAAAGAACCTTTTTTTTTTTTTTTTTTTTAAAAATTATTATAATTTTTTTTAGCTTAGAACCAGTTTTCTTAAAAGTGTAAAGTAAATGTAACAAGGACATGTAAAATAAAGTGTTTTAAAGCCCCTGACCATTTTTAATCTAGTGGCTCACTCTAGTGGACAACATTAGCATTGCAGCCCTTATCTATTATAAAAATTGAAAAAATGCTGAACCTGATTGGCTGCTGGTGACCATATTCCGACTGATTTCTAAAGAACATATTAGCATGAGTACCAAAAATAATGCATACCAATTTTAAACTTCATGGATCATACAGTTGCAGAGATTAAAGGGCACCTATTATGCAAATTTCACTTTTACATGTGGTGTGAACATATGTGTGTTGGCCAATGTGTGTTGGCAGTGTGTGTACACAACCACCCTATAATGATAAAAATCCACCCACTCCTTTTTTTAAAAAATCTCTATAAATCATGAGCAGTGTCTCAGACCTTACTGATCACAGAATCTGTAATGTGTGACATCACACTTTACCAGCCCCGCCCATAATAGTTAACAGACACACTCGAAGCAGAGACCCTGTCCTGAGAGATCCTCAAACACACTATCTGTTTATCTTCACACCAGAGCATTTAAAAGCAGCATTCAAGTAAGAAATGTCATCTTTTTACAGCTATAGACATTATCCAGTCCAGTGCAGTGATTTTCTGCTTTCATTGTATTGTTTGGGTCATATTAACAGCGTAGACCCAAACACCAATATAAGTACTGTATATTACGTTTCTGTCACTTAATACACCGATCTAATATAAACATGATTTCTTTCCCAGCTGTTTAACTTCATAGACAACCGACTTTGTTTTTGCAACTTATGCGTGTTTTAACATAAACTTGTGTGTGAAAGAGAACTTAGTTTAGTACTCACATGCCTGTGACAGCCACTTCTTCATTGCATGCTTTGGATGTGTGCGTCCAGAAAAACGTGTATCAGAAATTTAAACTGATATGACTTTAAAACGCATTATTTCAGCATGTATGTTTTTTAATTTTTTAATTTATTTATTTTTATTTTTTTTTTGGCAGAGATCTTAGATATGAGCTAAAATAGCCTAGCTTCTGGAAAAGAGGGTAGGGAGCAGCAGCTCATTTGCATTTAAAGAGGCATGCAACTAAAACAGCCTGTTTCTGCTTCCACTCAAAATAGGCATTTTGAAAATGATATAATAAATGATCGGTGGGGTATTTTGAGCTGAAACTTCACAGACACATTCTGGGGACACCTGAGATTTATAATACATCTTGTAAAAAGGGGCATAATAGGTGCTCTTTTAATACTTTTTCAGTTTTAGCACCCCCTGTGGACATTTAGTGTGTCATCAGAATGTCCTGTTTGTATGTAATAAGTTTGGACATGATGTATACAGTATCTGCATGTAGACACACCCATATATATATATATAATGATTGCATTTAAAGGATAAATTAATTTTGCCTGATTCAATAAGGTAACAGGATTAAAATCCAAAAAATAAACATAGGGAAAAAATAGTTATGTTTCCTTATAAAGGGTTTTAAAATTGCTGGCTCTCTTTGGCTGAATTGTTAGATACAGTGAGCTGTTGGTTTCAGGTAAAGTGGATCATCTTTAACCTTAATTTATTCCACTCCAATACATGAAATAAATATGGTTACATTTAAAGTGCAAGTGCAAGTTGTTCCACTTATTCTTTTTTTTTTTTTTTTTTTTGGTCTATTTGTTGTTGTTGGAATGAGGCTAGATTGAGGTTGGACGCAGTCAGTGTATTTATTGTTGTTATAGGGCAGGGATGCCAGATAAAGCCTGTGCTCGACTGATAGCACCACTGTTATTGTAAGGCCACAAGGCCATCTGATAAAGGTTTGCTGTGGGGATAAGGTCTATTTGGGATGGTGCTGAGCCAGATCTTTTAAACCTTCCTATTAAGTGTAGACAGCAAGACCTACTCACACATACATACATTTAAAGATCCTACATATAACCACCAGATACAGCAACCATCTTAATAACCACTTAACAATGCACAGAACCACTCAGAACACCCAAGTAGTAAAAGTTAACAAAATAAAAGCATATTATATTATTTTTTCAAATTATATTTAATTTACATTTTGGATATTTTGAGAAGTCTCACATAAGAGGTTTTCTGCGTATGTATGTATGTATGCATGTTTTATGAGTGTTTGTGTGTTTGTGTGTGTGTGTGTGTGAGCAGGTTTGACTATACTTGTGAGGTCCAAAATCTCCACACTTTTGACAAATGTTCTCAATAATATTGGGGAGAGCGGGGACGAAAGTAACGCGGGACAAAAGTGACAAAGCTATTTTCTCAGAGCCTGGACTATATTTGCTTTCCAAGCTATGACAGCACATTCAGCATGCAACCCTTGATGGAGCTGAGAAATATCACGTGATTTCATCATTGTTTCCCGCGGTTAAGTCCGGAAAGCAGTTTTCGAGTACAATAAATAAATTATGGAAGCAGTAATTTTTTGTGTGTGTGTGTTTCTCGTTTTATGTGTCACAGTAATGATCAATCTACATGTTATTTAGTGCTGTAATACATCCTGAAGTTTGGCTTTTCAGAGTTTTTCAGTATAGAAGTAAGGATTTAAATAAGGAAACACTTGTTACTTTTGTCCCTCTACAGTGATGACAGGTGTTTCTTTTGTCCCACAGCATGCTAATTTGGTGACTTTCTGTGTCTTGCATCATTTATTAAAACGTTTATTATAAATGTTTATGTTGTATTTTATCAAAAGAATATGCCAAGAGTGAGGGTCAGAAAGACAGACAGAGGTCTGATTCAGCCACATGATCATGAGAGGGTGTTTCTCGACATAAGCCTATCTGTCAGGAATATCAATCTCAGGGCTGTTGCTACATCGCATTTACCTTAGTCATATTTAGGTTTTAGCCATACCTTAGCCTTTTCACCTCCACCTATGAATTTGCAGTGTTTCCAGATGTTTTTATGCACATTTTGAATTTATGCATATAAACAACTGGATGGAAACATCAATAGGCCTACTGTTAAATTATGTTGAGAGTTTATATTATGCTAATTTAATTTAATTTTCATATTGTTCATTCTGTTAAAAAATGTTTTATAAAAATAAGTTGAATAAATAAATAAATAATTTATTAACAAGGTGATAGTCATGTATATATTCAATAAAAACAAGAGTAACACAAAAAAAATCTAGCTTGTATTGTTGTGTTACTTTTGACCCAGCTGTGTGGTGTCCCAACCAACGGGGTCGAAAGTAATAATGTGCAACTTATGTTCAAACTGAAATTATACATTTCTACATTTTTACAAAATACCACCTGCTATTAATAGACCACACTTCTGAGTTATAGGCCACAGCAAAAATATATCTCTGTCTACAACTGTATCTTTTTAAATTATGTTTTTTCTGAAAAATGGTACTTTTCTCCCCACTCTCCCCTAGTGAACCCAGCTGAACACGGACTAGTGAGCCAGACCTCACTAGTTAAAAAAAAAAAAGCTTATATATCGTGTTTACTGTCACAATTCACTTGTGTTTTGTTTTGCTTCAGAGACACTTTTTTTAAAAATAACTTTTGTTTCAGTTCACCTTTTGTGTTTAGTTTCACCATCTATTAGTTTCCATAGTTACTAATCATGTTTCCATGGTTTTAGATAATTTTTACTTGTGTCTTGCCCAGTTTAATGTTTATCCTTCGTACATATTAGCACTTTTTGTTAGTCTTAGTTTGTCGCTTATTGTCTTGGCCTATGTTAAACCAGCATTTCCCATCGTCAGTCCTCAGTCTAGTGGTTTGCACAGGTTTCTGTGAGGGTCATGCTTAAAGGTAGGGACTAGGTTAGGTGATGGAAAATATCATTAACCTGGTATAAAATCAATGGAAGTCAATGTTTGTGTGTGTTTGCCTACTATATGTGTGTGCCTGCTTAACCGTATTATGGTTTTCTGTTAGAGTTATAGCATGGGTAAGAATATTCTTTATAACTACCTGTATATGAAAATATATGTTTATGGAAAGTCCCCATTTAGATAGCTAGGCAAATGTGTGTGTTTTGAGTGAAAGGCACTCTATCTATGCAGAGATCAGAAAAGGGAAGCTGCTCAGCTGACGTACACATGGGAAGTTAGTAGCAAGGCTAAAGTGTGAAATCACTTCTCATTGTCTGTGTGTGTGTGTGTGTGTGTGTGTGTGTGTGTGTGTGTATTGCACGTTATATTTTGAGGACAAAGAGTCTAATTTATTGGTTTAGTTCTTGGTTTCAACTCAGTGGTTGAAATCAATTCAGTTTAATGATTGAAATCAATTCAGATGTTCTTATAAACAATATAAAAATACTAATTGTAAGAGGAGAATTATAAATGGATAGAGAGAGAGAGAGAGAGAGAGAGAGAGAGAGAGAGAGAGAGTACAAGAACAAGGAAGGTGCATGATGAGAGTGATGACATGCTATGCACAAGAGTGGGAAATAAATCAGAAATAATCAAAGGAGTGATTTAAAAGAACACATTTTGCTTCATCTGAGGTGAATAGTTTCTTTAAAAATAGAATTAAGGTAAAGGTATGAGAATAGTTTATAGAAAATTAAGATTATTTTATCATTTACCTTATTTTGTTCCAAATATGTATGACAATCTTTCATTTATGGAACACAAAAGAAGAATTTTTGAAGAATCTACACCAGTGGTTAACAATTTCGGTTGTGGTGACTCATTACTCTGCATATTTTGTATGTCTCTCTTATCTGACACACTTTAAGTTCAGTTCATAGAGCTCTCTCCTAACAAGCTGATGATCTGAATCAGGTGTTTTAGATAGGAGTGGCATACAAAGTGTTCATAGTTGGTTGTCAAGACCAGAACTGAGAACCACAGATCCACACACAACTCTTCATCATAAAATGACAGTTTACAGACTGCCAATCTTTGTGTGAGAAGTAGGCCAGAATTGTGTACGTGTGCACGTGTGTACATGTAATAACTGTTATGAGGACCAAATGTCTCAACAAGTATAGTAATACCAGTAAATTTTGACCTTGTGGGGACATTTTTAGGCCTCCATTAGAAAACAAGCTCATAAATCATACATAATGAAGTGATTTGAAAATAAAATTGAAATGCCTGTAGTTTTGTAAAAGGTGTTTAGGTCTAGGGTTAGGGTAAGTGGATAGAAAATACAGTTTGTACAGTGGAAAACCATTACACCTATGGAATGTCCCCATAATGACTGGAATACCAGTGTGTGTGTGTGTGTGTGTGTGTGTGTGTGTGTGTGTGTTTGTGTTTTTTTTTTTTTTTGTCAGTACCCCAACTGGTCATATATGACATAGAATTGTGAGAGATCGATTCGACATGCACTAATGCACTCTGATAGATGATGATTAACTTTTATTCAAACGTGTCTATCTCTGAATCAAAGCAGTTCACTCAATAAAGTCAGAATCAATATTCTGTGTTTGATATGTCTGTGTTTGAGTCTGTGTGCGCATGTTGGCCTAAAATATCTGATTCTGACATTTTCTCACCAAAGCTAAACTCAGTTCATAGTTCCCAGGTCATCATATCTGTATTTAGGAGAACAATGGGGCAGTTAAAATACAATAAATCACTCTCACTATTCTCTTTCTGACTCCTCTTTTTTGTTTTTGGTGCTCTTTCTGTCTGTGCCCTCCGCATCTCTCTCTCTCTCACTATTGTGGTAAACTATTGTGGTAATCAGTGTCACCCAGCATAGTATGTGTTGTGTATGTATGTACAGTATGTATGTGTAGTTGGCGATGCTTTGATAGGATCAAAATGGACATGTCATTGATTGAGGAAATATTTAACTTAAATCATTTGAATAGGAACATTTGCCAACACATGGATTAAAAAACAACATAACTGGCATTTGATTTAATTAAAGCTAGCACAAAACATTTAAATAACAACTTGGTCAGTTTTGGTTATTGTTATAATGTCAGAAAGTGTTAAAAAAAAAAAGGAAGTTTGGGAAGACGCACTCCTTACAAACTATGTGCATTTAATTTTAAACTGTAACATATTTAGATATAGGTTTGGCATGACCAGGATAATGGTCATCTGCCAATGTGTTATTATGGAAAATAAATAGAAAAAAAAAAATGTCCTCAAGTGTTTCTTTATAAATTGACATTACCTGCTACTAACCTGCCATTCAGCTTTTAATTACCAGATCTGAGTGAACGGGATTGTTTTGACAGTGCTGTCATCATGTATGCAACATTGAGTTACAATGAAAAATAATATCACTAGTAACAACATGTCACTTGGGGCCTTCTGTGATAATTCGGTCACAGAAAAACAAAATTACCCCAAGGGTCTAATTTTATTTTTTGTAATTCAAAATAAAAACTACAATTTTTTACTCCACAAATCCCTCATTAACAAAGAGACACACACCAAAATAAACAAAATAAAATAAAATACAGAATTAATAATAATAACAAAAATATATATATATATATAAACATAATACAATGTTATAGATCATTATTTTCCGTAGACACAAAATTACATCAGTTAAGTGTTTAGTTGAGATCTCAGTTGAGATTAGATTTTTTGCCATTTATGCTCAAGAGAAAACATGGAGGCCCCAACCCCTTTGTCATGTTAATCTATTTACCTGCTCTCTTCCTGCCCTATTAATTTGCCTTGCTTTCCATTCTACACCAGATCTTTCTTTGCCTGTTAGCTTCAGGGTTTTCTGTCTTTACCTTCCTTGCCTGCCCCTGCCTGGTTTTGTCTGCCTGATTATTGTCTCCAGCCTGCCTTGGACCCTGAGTTATCTACTCCTGACCAGCTTCCTTTGGCCTGCCTGCTGTTTTTTTTGCCTGCAAGGAGCCAACATGCTTCTTGATTTGCCTTGTTGTCAAATGCTCTGCATTGTCTCTGTAATTGCTTTTGATCTGGTCATAAACACTTCTCCTGCTTCTCAGTGACTCCTTGTCAGTCATCTGGCTTTAACAGGTGGTGTTGACTGTTGTTTTTTAACACCGAGGTGCTGGTTATGGAGGCCCTTTGGATGGCTGAGATGCCCAGGGGATGCCCAGAGAACCTACTATTTGTACCTGTGACTTGACCAGGATTGAGGAGGATCCTGGTATCCATCTGCCAGCAGTTTTGTTGGCCTTCAATTGTTGAAGAGGTCCATCAGTTTGTTTTGTGCTCAAAATAAATGTTCCAATAAGCCTCCCTCCTCACCCCCTCCCGCCCTTGGTCCACACTGCCCTGAAATTAGTCACAGGCCTTCCCCCAAATTGGTCACTCTTACTATGATATATCGGTTTTCCAAGGTGGTCCTCTCCCCAGGCTCCCCTCTGCTAAAAATCTGCCTATTCTGTTGGTTCTCCCTGCCCTATTGGCTCTGACGCTTGCTTGCCCAGACCTCAGCACAAGCCTGCCCCTACTGATTCTGTTTACCTTTTCTAGAGTGTTAATATGTATGTGAGGCACCAGTAAGGCCTAGGGGAGTCTGGTATGGAGCAAAAGGTTGGTGTTTGGGTGTGTGTACCTATTTACCATATTTTGGAAACAAATTTGTACCCAGCAGTGAGCTAAACACAAACCTTCTGATGAAAATAGTGTAAAAAATTAGTAAAACAAACAAACAAACAAAAAAAAGTTACATTGTTTCACTGGCTAGGTTTTAGTATTTATAACTGGCTGTATATAAAAACAGTTAAGGTGTATAAAAATGTCCCAGTTTACATGAGTAAATGTATGTGTGTGTCTGTGTGTCTGTGTGTTGTGTATAGGAGAGGTCTCTCACCCTTATCTAGACCGTAGTGCTTCAGCTTGCATTTCCTGTCCACTACAAACTGCTTCCTGTCCTTGGCGTAGGAGCACATACTGTCCGCCTTGAGGCACACACCCTCTCCCTCACAAATATATCCACACATAGGCTCACACTCATGAATATACACACATACTGTCGCCAGGCAGGCCTTTGTGGGGAATTACACAATAGCATTGGCTCCTGAGTGCCGGGGAACTTTACATGAGTCAGACAAAAGCTGTATATGTGTTTGCACTCACCATTGCACAGACACGCAAGTGTGGTCCATTGGTTCTTTAGAAGTAAAATAGAGGATATACTACAGTGCCAGTATGGAGTGCATTACCTCTGTGTCAGAATGCAGTGAAAATTGTTGCTTTGATGTGTATGATGGGGAGGGGTGAGTTGCTGGGACAGTGATTTTGTGTCTTGATGCTGCTTTGACACACTAAAGAAAGAAAAATAAAATGCTCTTCTGATAAGCATACAAACATGTAGCCAAACTAACATTAAGAGTTAGAGAGTAAAAATTCAAATCAAGGTAAGCAAAAACAGGATGTGGTGTTGGTAAAGTTCCCAATTGCTCCCGTAACACTGCACATTAGCAGATAGGGACCTTTTAGTTCTCAAAACATGAACATTTTCAAATTAACATGCATATTTTTTTACAGCATCCATTCAAGCAAAAAGACACGAGAAACCTTGCATGACAGTGCTTTTGCCACAGGGATCCCTTTACCATGGTAACAGCAATATTGCCCCACTATTAAATAAACTGTTTTATTAATTGTATTTATTTATTATTAATATAAATTGCATTACAGATGTCAAAACTTTACAGTTTCCCTTTTTCATTTTAAACTAAAGATTTTAAAATCACTTAGATCACATTAGCAGCTTTGTAGCCTACTATACTAAAGTCAGTCCCCCAACAAACACTAATGGTAAAGTCCACTACAACTTAATTCATAGGTATGAGAAATTGAGAGTACATTCAACATAATACACTGCATACAATGCAATGTAACACCTTTCACTTCGTGCGCACTTGGCATACCATTATCAGCGCGTGACAATCCTTCACTACTACTACTGTTTGCAAATTTAGGTAGGCTACATCTGCTGGAAGGATATTAATCCTAAACCAAACTCTGCATGTATCTTGTACTTGTGTGACAAATATTTAAACCTTTGTACGTGCCAACCAACAACCAAACGCTTGCAAAATAAACGTTTTCTTCTTATTATTTTTCTTCTTCAGTAAAATTTAGATTTAAATCTATGCATGCAATGTATTTTGGCTATAAATTAAGTCGTCGGAACCATAACTTTATTATAGGTTGCATGTGAAGCAACAGATTGCGTCCTGAAAGTATGGCTATTTTATTTTATCTTATTTTATTTTAAGCTGACCTCCCGAAAAGCAAAATGTTTCCAGTCTTGTCTCCTGTGCGGCGAAACGCTCTGAACAAGGATTCCTTCACACCTTTCACACCGCGGTCCGCCCATCCTGGTCGCGATTGGTGGCAGCTGAGTTTAAAGCTGCCTGATAACTCTCTATGCACTTCTGACCTTACTGCCGAAAATACTGTATGCATTCAGCGAAGGGAAACTGAGCGGTGAACATTAAAGGATAAGATATTCAGGCTACCCAGAGGCTACAGTCTAGTTTCATCGGTGATCACCAAGGATACGCGCTTGGTGCGTGCAGGAGATGAGCAGTCCCGATGCGGGTTACGCCAGTGACGACCCGAGCCAGACCCGAGGCACCAGTTCAGTCTTGATGTCGGGCATGAGGCAGTGCGCGTGGGTGGACCCGCTCAGTCCGCTTTCTGACACTAAAGCAAAACACGAGACACGTTCTTCAGCGGGTCCCGGGCGCGGAAAGAGCGAGTCGCGCATCCGCAGGCCGATGAACGCATTTATGGTGTGGGCGAAAGATGAGCGCAAGAGGCTTGCGCAGCAAAACCCTGATCTGCACAATGCAGAGCTCAGTAAAATGCTTGGTGAGTATGTTTTTTTTTTTCTTTTTTTATAATTATTTGTGTTTTTAATCTTTCTTTTCTTTTCTTTTCTTTTCTTTTCTTTTCTTTTCTTTTCTTTTCTTTTCTTTTCTTCTCTTTTCTTTTCTTTTGCATGATGTAAACAAGTGTATTATTTTAAAAGATAGAGATTAATCAAACAGCTTTTAACAGAATTATTCAAATCAAAAGAACTGTTGTTTTCAATATTATCATTGATTACTAACAGGAAAGTAAGTTTAAAAAACTTAGGTTTATGAATATAGTTAATAATAATGTGGGAGAAATACATAATGGCGTCAGATTTAAAACAAGAACTCGACTTCACGCAGACGCATTAAACATGGAAGTTATTATTGTCCCAAGGTGATATAAAATAAGATTCAGTCCATCGCTAATGCCGTATTATTTTCATTCAGTATGTGCAAAGTAAGAGTTTTTGTTTGTTTGTTTGTTTGTTTGTTTGTTTGTTTTTTACCAGCGTTTTCCATGTGTGAACAATGTGTAAAATATTTCCAATTATTTGCAACTGTTTCTGTTCTTTTTTTTTAAAAATATATGTTTGAAATTGCTTACATGTTATAGTACTTACAGGAATTTTTGTACTTTTTTACACTATGAATGACTTTGTTTAATGCCTATAATAAAATGGCTAACATCTATGCAGTGCCACAATTAAAACAATTGTAAGTTAATAAGCAATGTTGCCAGTAAACCACACAACAAATGTGACATTTAGCTTTGTAGTATGCATTTATAATATAATCTTTAATGTAATTTATATTTATATAATGATCTAACAGAAACGTCTTTTTCCTGCGCTAAAATGTTTGGTTTATATTTTATCTACTGTTGCTTTATAATAATGTAATTTGCAGATAGTACGAAATTATGTACTATTAAGTGTGATAAGGAACAATTAGAGACTCAAATTCTGGAATAGATTATTTATTATTGTTGTTATTTTTATTCTGCTCTGTGTGCATGGTCCCAGTATAAATCAGATATATTAATTCATAGATATTATGCTTTATTTGTTTGACTGAAAATGTGCTAAATATCAACTACGTTGTCAGATATTACTATGTAAAATGCTCAGTGTGCACTGTGTATTTACAAAATCGTTTTTTATAAACATTTAGTCTCTTGAATGTGTTGAATTCATTATATAATTTATATTATATTCCCTTTCATATAATTTTTAGGCAAGTCATGGAAGGCTTTACCAATAGTGGACAAACGTCCATTTGTTGAAGAGGCAGAACGTCTCCGAGTGAAACATATGCAAGACCACCCAAACTACAAATATCGGCCACGGCGTCGTAAACAGGTGAAACGAAATAAACGACTGGACTCCAGCTTTGTGCTTCCTGGGGTGGGGGATGCTCAAACCCCTCTGGGCATGGAGGGCTTGAGTGTTGGATATTCAGAACTGTCCCAAGCTAGGCTGCCTCCATACTGTGAGAACCAGACTTTGTTTGAGCCCTACAGCTTGCCTACACCCGACCCCTCTCCTATGGATGCTGAGACAACTGAGTTTTTTTCCCTTCAGGGCAATCACCATCAGCCAGCATACAGCTACCATAACCACCAAGAGCACCACTTTCAGGAAAACACAAACATTCTCACCAACATGCATGGTCATAGCAACATGAAATCACTGACAAACACACATTTTCACAGCATTACTCACTGCAGTGTCAACACACATACAAATGCTAACCCACACACTTCCAGCAATACACAGCTCAATCTAATGAACAATGCACACCCACAGCAACTTCTTAATGAGAGTACCAAACAACAAACCAGTCACAGTTCTGGTACTCATCTTAATCCCCTCGCCCACCCAATATCTCACACCATCTTTAACAGAAGCTCTTCTTCTCATCAAGCCATGCCTCCTGATTACCTGAACTGTCCTTCAACTTTGGATGACCATTATAGTTCCAACTCACAGATGAAGCATCTATATGAGGAGCTGTCACTTCCTGTTGCCCGTCACACGTATAAGCACAACATTACTCAGCCACACTCACAGGCCCCTGCAGCAGATCAGAATCAAGATTCTACTGAAATGGTGGATGAGGTGGCATTTGAGCAATGTCTCTCTTATGGGGTCCCCCATGTATCTTTGCAGGGTTCGAACCTAATCTCAACTGTACTGTCTGATGCTACCACTGCTGTGTACTACTGTGGCTATAGCAATTCCTGAGATTTTATGTTCTTTTTGATAAAACCTGAATTGCACATATTTTCATTGCAGCCCCAGACACTGATGATTTTCAATGTTAAATCAATGAAAATTTAATGCTACATCCCTTTAGCTAATAGAGCTAACTGAAATTTCAGAAGCCTAAAAATATGTTTTCAAATATGTTTAACTTTGTGTAGCTTAATGTCTTTAAAATGGAAATATTAATTCATAATTTGAATTTTGTTGATTTTAGTCCATGTTTGGTAGCTTTGAGGCCATCTATATACTAGTCTGTATACAGTTGCACATTCAAAAGTCTTTCTCTTCCTGTAAAAAAGATACAAAAAATACTCATGACATATCTTGTTTATGGGGCAAATAAAACTGTTGGTCCAATACTCTACAATGACAGTGTCCTTCCTAATACCATAATTGGAATTAGTAATTCCTAATTCCAATATATATGAAAATATTGGTTCATGGCTGTGATAAGACAATCCTATCCTTTAACCCCCATCCTGACTTTCAGTTTCAATGGATAGGACACAGGAATGAAAACTCTGCTCATAAAGCCATTTCATGGAGTCTTTAACTCCTTAACTGTCACCGTACCGCTAGCAGGATGCCTTTACTATATCACAATTAAATCTAATCATGACAAACTATATATTGTTAAAAAAGTCTAAGACTCCTAAATAGATATTCTACCACTGTTTTGTGTTACAAATTATGTAGGAACAATAGATTAATTTACAACAATAGTGCACCTTAAAAAATCTACACCATAACAGGAGACTTTAATTTTACAGCAATTTTGGATTAAATTTTTTATTTAAAACTTTATATATTTTGTAAAATATTTATTTTATAAAATAATTAAAAATAGTACGGTTCATTTTCTTTCTATAATTTTTTTTATAGTTTCATTTTATTGAAATTATTTCACAATAATCTGCTAATTGTCCCCTTTAAAAAGAGACCAATTTTAGGTCTGTATTCAAAAGCGTTCATGCATTATATCAATTTAAGTTTGGATGCACTTTCATGTCTATGTTCAAAAATGGGGGGTGACAGTTAAGGGGTTAAGTGGGGAAACTATAAATATTGTCAGCATTAAATGAGATGTATAGTAATACCCTTACAGAGTCACAATTACGTATTATTATTATTGCATTTTAGAGGGTTAAAAAAAAAAGAAGAAGAAGGAAGGAAGGAACACATAGTAGTGTGTTTATCACTTTGCTCAGTGGAGGAACCACTGCAAATGACTCAGTCATTCACTGCTTATCTCATTATTGTATACAGCTCAACCTTTTATTGACTTGATTATCAGAATCTTTTACTAAACAAAGACCAAATTGGATGCTAGCAAGAAAGTGAGCTAACAGTCTCAAAATATGCTAACACAACACTGTCGAAATTTACAAACTGTGAAAACAGCATACACTGCCTCACAAAAACAGCAAATGTGTAACAAAATGTTCTTGCTTAGAGGTACCTCAGAAGATTTAGTGTTCTCAGTAATGTTTCATACAAATATCAATCTTTTATTTATATGAAAACATGACTTTTGATTTCGTACTTTGTTGTATTTGGTATACCTTAGCACTGATTGGGATATTGTTGAAGTTTCTTATGAAACTTCAGTGGAAGCATGTGAGCTTGAAAAGGGCAAAGGGCTCCATTTGATCTCTATTTAATGTAATAGATGTCTAGGAAGATACTAAGATTTTTTTTTTTTTTTTTTTTCATAGGGATGGAGCAAAGTCCAAAAGCTCACACACTGGTGTGTTTTTAATGTATAAAGTGTTGTGTTTGAAACAATCTTTGGAACAGGTCACTCATACTGAACCAGCATCCTCTTGTCATGCGTCTGACAGCAACATATATGAATCAGTGACATTCACACACATGCAAGCACACCCACACACACACACACACACACACACACATGTTGTGTTTCCATGTTTTATGGGGACATTCCATAGGTGTAATGGTTTTTATACTGTACAAACCATATTTTCTATCGCCCTACACCTACCCTACACCTAAACCTAGCCCTCACAGGAGACTGTGCACACTTTTACTTTCTCAAAAAAAAAAAAAAAAAAAAAAACTCATTCTGCATGATTTATAAGCCTGTTTCCTCATGGGGAACTCACATTTGGTCCCCATAACGTGATAAATACCAGGTACACACACACACACATTGTATATCTATATGCCGTGTCTGTACTCTAGGTCTGTATGTTTTGTTGTAGGGCTCAAAAAAACTGTACTTTGTTATATAAACACCAAAATGTTCCATTTTTGTAGGATTGTGTGTTTGTAAAGTCAAATTGTAAAAAGGTAAAGCACTGTACTGTCTTCAGGGTTACAGAAAGAAAAGATCTTTTCACTTATGCACAACTGTGAATAGATTAAACATATACCTAATAACTACTAAAAGCCACACCTCACAAGTTTCATTTGTGGGTTTGCGTGCATTTACCGCTTTTATTCAAGCTTTGAGGCAGAAAGGCAATATGTCTATGAGAAGCAGCTGCAATCGATGGGATGTCTCCTGTCTGACAAGGAATGTGCCTTTATGTGTGTGTGTGACCGTGTGACAGGAATTTATAATCCTCGAAATATGTGTCTCCTCCCTGGCCTTATCACTTTCATAGGCACGGCTTTCCCAAACCCACTCCAGTTGTGCTGCTTCTAAATATAGACTCACACTGCATAGTAGCTCTATGCAATGACACAATAAGCTATTTTTCACCAATTCAGCCCTTAGAAGAATAAATATATCTCACACACATGAATTCCTTTGTTACTTGTTTTGTTACTTGAAATCTAAATAAGTCTAAATGTGACTTATTATAACAGGAATACAGACTAAAATTAACTTATCAGAAGCACTGTTGTGAAATCAGTTTTGTCTGTCCGTTTGTACATAAACTTCATGTAACTTATATCACAATATACCGTGCACATCATAAATGAGTACACCCTCTCTGAATAAATATAAAAGATGTATTTTCCTAATAATCACTAATATAATTTTAGGAAGGGTGACACAACTGAAATGTATTAAACATATACTTAATAAAAACAACAAAAAATATGCCAATATTTTCTGTTACATAAGTAAATTACTCAATTTTGTTTAAATGAAGGATTGCAGAAATGAGTACACCCAAGATTTAATTCAGCAAATGTATAATATTCTAGTTCTTAATATGTCCTCCATAACTCTTGACAAGTTCATGACAAATTTTCACATCTGTCTTGTTTAACTCCTGGAGGACCTCCTTAAATGCCCTGGTCTTTAATGGGGAGTATTGCTCAGCTCGTCTCTACAGAATCCCCCACAGCCACTCAAGAGTGTTAAGACTGAGTGAAATACATGTCCACTGAAAGATTTTCACCTTGGGAGAATGAATGTCTTCATTGTCAGTGCCCAACAATACAGGGAATGAGAAGAGGGTAGCATCTTCTGTTTCAAGTTTTTGTATTACATCACACAGTGGTGTGTGAATTCATGACAGCTTTGATAAAGTACAACTCCCTCACACCTTTAGTACTCATAAATCCCTATGCTTTACTACCACTGAACGTCACTGTGGGTACCAGGCACTTCTCACTGTACTCCTCCTCTAGCAACACCAGAACATTTTGGATGCTTTTCGATCTGAAATGATTGACTTGATCTCTTGAGACCAGAGTATGGATTCCCAGAAGTCTATATTTTGTAAATATGGGCCTTGGAAGAGGTTACTTGAGTTTACTGGGCTTTGGCTATACAGTAGGTAATTCTAGTGGTGACACCAACCATGCATGTCACTTCTGCAGGCTGCGTCGTACTCTGTGAGAGAAAGTGTCACTCTTTTCATAGCTTTTGCCAGCTCTGAGACACTTGCATGGTATTTCTCCTGCTCTTTTTTCTAGCAAAAACATGCCCCCTTACTTTCAATGGGCATGACTCCTCTGGTCCCAACTAAAGCGCTTGATTTTCTATATTCATGCACCTCTATGTATTTTTTTTTTCCAACATCATTGTTCTGTGTCTATTTCTTCAGTGTCAAGTGTCTAGGGTCCCCAGCCTTGGGCCACTATCCTGCAGAGTTTTGCTTGAATCCTAATTAAGTATACCTGAACCAACTAATCAAGGCTTTCAGAGTTACTAGAAACTTTCAATCAAGTGTGTTTTGCCTGGTCTAGACCATTATCCACCACCTCACTTGTTAAGGACACAGAAGTGCTGTAAAACACAGAACACTTGTGCTGATCTGGGAAAGACAGCATTTCTTCCACACTAAAAACACATCAAAATAAAACTAAATAAAAGACCATAAGGTTATGTCTTGATACAGGTCAGGCACATTTTGCAATACTGTATATTTGTGTGCATTTGAGTGTGTATTGAGAAGGTTTACACCAAATATTCCTTATCATAAAGGTTCTATTCATCATTTGCAAGAACGATAACAGCCATGCAAGTGTAAAGACAAATTACTTCTTTTTTTATTTTGTTACTTTTGCATTAGTATCCACCTAACTGCAAATTCACACTGCACTGAGAGACACAGAACAACGACAACAGCTGACCTAGTACAGTACATCACTTCTCAGACATTCCAAGGCCCGACAAACGCAATTCAACATGTTAAACCTGCATCTGGCAGTGCAGTATCAGTTGGCCTTAACAGTGGAGACTGTCACAAAGTCAGGTTAATTCATATTTATTTATATAGCGCTTTATTACATAGCTTGTTTGCACATGACGTCAACTTTGTCAAAGGTAAGTAAATACAACTTACCTTTTCACTTCCTGACCTCCAGCTGAATTCCATACGTCATCAGAATCATGTGACTGCAAACAAGCGATAGGTGATGCCTTTAAAGCAGCTTTACAGTAATAAGCACAAAAAACAGCATGTCACGAAGTTCTTTATTTTAGAGTCGATCATTTTAATTACAATTTTAATATTAACATTAATAATATAGCTGCAAGCAGCGATGACAGGCCCAAGCCACTAGTGCCAACAGCAACCCGGTGGCATCAGAAAAACAGTGTACAGCAGGCACATGCATTTACAGTAACCCTTTGGCAGCCTGGTTTTAAGGGTTAAATCAATGAAAGTGTTAATCCAAAACATCAAGATTGTGAAACACACACACAGAAAGAGAGAGAGAACAACATATAAAACTTTGGTAACACTTTACGTTAAGGTTTCATTTGTTATCATTAACTAACTGTATTAGTTAACATGGACAATATTAAGATTAGGGCTGGGTATCGAGTTTGATACTTTTTAGGCACAGACCAAAATGCCTCGATACCATAGAGTCTCGAAAAACCTCTTGTCGTTCGGTACCAAACTTCGATACCTAAGGGGTTAACCTCGTCAACGTCAATGTGCCAATAAGCCTGCAACACTAGGTGTGTTCGACTAGAAGCGGCACCGCGCAGATCGGTGGCTTTCACACTAAACACGGAATGCACAGCTTCAGAGTGCAGCAGCAAAAGTTCCACTTAATTTGAACTTTGAGTGCGGCCTGCGTGCCAGTGGTGCACTTAGTGTGTTTTGGTTGAAGCAGCTACAAACCGTCCTCGCGCAGCGCATCCTCGAGAACGATCCGTAAGCATACGAAGCAGTCTGCTCTCTATAACTCTCTTGATCCTGCGCAGAGCCACGACAAAGTCAAACACACCTGCTAGTTTACACGGTTACATTGTGTGTCACACGTGAGGCTGTAGCGTGAAAGCATTAACGTAAAACCCCTTTAAATATAAGGCTACGTTTACACTGGTGCATTTTTGTTTAAAAATTAAAACAATCCTCTTCCATACCGGCATTTCAGAAAAGATGTCTGTCCATACTACATGACCGAAAGTGTGCGTTACGTAACCATTCATGAACACTGTAGCACTCTAGCCTACATAAGACAATAAATAAGATTTATATTCCGTTTTTACTCAAAACTCAGTTTAAACCGCCAGCAAGTGTTTGTAATAACTTCCGTTTGCTGTCGAACGTCTCAGGTTACGTATGTAACCCTGGTTCCCTGAGAAGGGAATGAGACACTGCGTCCTCTAGGGGTCGCTATGGGGAACGCCATCTCCGTGACCTGTGTCTGAAGCCTACATACAAAAACATCAACAAAGTTGGCCAGCGACAGCCTATGACGTCACTTCCGGCGTGACTCGTCGCTGCCGGTGCGTCACTACCGGTGCGACCACAGTATAAAAAGACGCTGGTAGAACAGGATGGTCGCTTCTTCGTCTGAAGCTCACATCCGAAGCATGGTGAAGAGACTAGAGGACGCAGTGTCTCGTTCCCTTCTCAGGGAACCAGGGTTACATACGTAACCTGAGATGTTCCCTTTCGAGGAACTCGAACTGCGTCCTCTAGGGGTCGCTATGGGGAACGGTTATACCCACGCTGCCATGCTGAGGGGAGTGCCTGTCATCATAGAGGCGAGCACTAAGTACCAACTCCCTAAGCTTTAAGGGAGTTGCCCCTGAGATGTAGTGACGGCTGTCAGTGACAGAGCCTGAACTGCATACCCCAACTTACCTGCAAGGGTCAGAGCACTGGACCCGGGGTAGAGCCTCAAGCTTGGAAACCGAGGTATTCCTTTAAGGGGATATGGCCAAGTGCCTAGAATTATCTAGGTTGGCATGTCACCCAGGACTACCCAGCTACCGCAGCTCTGCAAGGTTCCCTCAGGAGCCGTATTACAGAACGCAAGTGGTAACTCCCTGCTCAACTCGGTTGAGCGTGAATAAAGAGCGCGCTGGAACTAGAGCGCGTAATACCGTTCCTTTAGCCTGGCAGATGCTCTGGAGAGGGACCCAAGGTGACCGGGGTTTTAACTATCTTGAGAAAGGGTATGGGCAATAGCGCGTGAATCCCTTACCATAAAGGATTTTAGAATGGATGCAGAACTCCGGTGCATTCCATACCCCAGTGTGGATTTTAGAAAAGTGCCCCAGGGTTCACGTGTGCACTTACCATATACATGGATTTGAGAAAGCACCCAAGGGTTTGTGTGGGCCTTACCATAAGAATGGATTTTTAGACGTAGCGTTGAGAAATGGTGGAATAAGATGACCCTCAGGGTGAGGGGAGCACTGCCGGCTTAACAAGGCTCTAAGAGGAAGGCAGTAAGGGCACATCTCAGCCGCCCAAAAAGGCAATGCTCAAAGCCCCTCAAAGAGAGGGGAGCAGAATATGCCAAACAGACAGTAGCCGCAGCTATCTGTCTACTAAACTGCCAAGAGCCGATACACTTAACCACACAGGGAAGGCAGTGTATCGGGACAGGCTTCTACTCCCTAGACAGGAGGAGCCACTGATTCCCCCAGAGGGGACGAGTTCTCAGCAAACCCTTTCTGTAGAGAGGGGAGCATCGTCACACCTTGTAAAGGAGCCTTGGATGAGATCTGATCCCGGTGATCAGTTCCTTTGGCCTGAGGGGAAGGCAGTAAGGGCGAACCTTGGTTGCCCGATAGGGCAGTGCTCAAAGGAAACCCTCGACAGGAGGGGAGCATACTGCGCCAAGCAGACAGTAACCGCAGCTATCTGTCTAATAATACTGCCACAGAGCCGATACATTCAACCAAAATAGAAGGTAGAGTATCGGGACAGGCTTCTACTCCCGTTTTAGGGACGGGAGGAACACCTGATCCCCGCAGGGGGGACGAGCTCTCAGCAAACCCTTTCCATAGAAAGGGGAGCATCGTCGCGCCCTGTAAAGGAGGCCTAGGAAGAGATCCGGATCAGATATGAAAGGGAGCCACCTCTATAAGACTGCGCAGAGAGCAGTAGCGTCCCCAGCCCTCGGGCTGTGTTTCGAGTATTCTCTTAAGGAGGCATAAGCCATTCTCACCCCACACAGACCTGTGCTTACCATCTCAATGGAAAGCATGGGCCCCGCTCTATCAAGGCCCGCAGAACCTCGAGAACAAGGGCCAAGAATGTAGCCAAAGGCTCCTCGGAGCACCCAGAGAGTTTCCGCAGAAACAACTCTGACTCGTAAGATGGTGAAACATAGCGTGATCAAGCCCACTCCTCGGAGGGGCGACTCACTAGATCACCAAAATGGCATGAGAATAGGTCTGTATGATAAAGGTGGAAACCCAAAAACAGAAGGCCCCTCAGGGCGGGACGCAGATAGAGGGTCTCAGCCAGGTGGCCTCAGGTCCATGTGTCTAACCAAGGATGTCCAGGAGCTTCCTGCGAGAAAAGTCTTCCAAAGAGCTTACCTGGAGGTAGGACATAGCCCTAGATGTAGTGCTGTAGTGGGGACCTGAAAATTTCCCAATCGATATGCCGAAGGCAGATCCAGGCAAGCAGACCATAACCATGGTCGAAGACCAGAGGGGGGTGCTCGAAGAGGACCTACCAAAGGAAACACACAAGACAGGTCCCAGAAATACAGCATGGTTAGACACATAATAAGGGATCGTACTCACCCACCATGGTTCCCATGCCTGACTCCAGTTACCGGATAGACCTTCTTGAGAAACTGCCCAAACCATAATAGTGGGTCATCTACTTATAACCCTAACAGGGGAGATAACACCATCTAGGCAGGGGCACAGGGAGACCACTGCTTAAAAACCCTATAAAGGGGAGCAATCACAGAGATAACAGAAAAGGGGAACCAACCAAGATTGACCTGACCACAAAGAATGGGCTGTCTACCTACATCCCAGGCAGGGGAGACAGCACTTACCTGGCTAAGAGCTCAAATAGACCGCTACTTAGAAACCCTAGGAAGGGGAGCGATCATCGAGCTAACACCCGGCTATCCTCAGATAGACGGCTCTATGAAAGGGGTAATGCAAAACTATAACCATCCTCAGATGGCTATACTATCTTCTTTATTTTCTGTCCATACCCCTGAGTATGGCAGAAAATTAACACCACAATCGCAACACGCAACATATGTTTAACCCCCTCGGGAGCTGAACACGCTCCGCCCACGCGCCAGACTCCCCCGGGAATCAGGTGGAACGGAGCCGCCGCCGCCGCGAATGCGTTGTTAATGCCCGAGAGGTGAATACACTCATACAAATTCGGGTATAGAGAAGACTCACCTCCCTCCTTTGCGAATGCATCGTGATGAGCACATCCAGTTCCTTCGCGAGCTGGACGCGCTGCTCCCGACCACACACACACAGCCCGTGAGCCTTGTGCAAGCGGCTACGAGAGCACGCTAGTCCATCGCAATAAGCACTGAATGTGACGATTGCATTCAACTCCCTCGAGAGCAGAAAGTGCAGCTGGCTACCGCACACACAGCCCGCGAGCCCTGTGTAAGCGGGTATGAGAGCGTGTTTGCCTCTCGCAACAAGCAATAAAAGCGATGATCTCATTCAACTCCCTTGAGAGCCGATATTTGCTTAATCCTCACCATATAAGGACCGTATGAAAGGTGTGGGTATCAGAGCGTGCTTGTCTCTCGCAAGAGACAAGCAAAGAGCGCAATAAACTCCACGGGAGCAAAGAGCGCTTGCTCCTTACCACGCATCGTCACACGCGAGCCGTACTTAAAACATTTGGTGAGAAAACATGCACTCAATTCGAGCTTTTGGTTACAGACAAAAGGTCAGTGAAGACGAAGAAGAGACCGTCCTGTTCTACCAGCGTCCTTTTATACTGTGGTCGCACCGGTAGTGACGTCATAGGCTGTCGCCGGCCAACTTTGTTGATGTTTTTGTATGTAGGCTTCAGACACAGGTCACGGAGATGGCGTTCCCCATAGCAACCCCTAGAGGACGCAGTTCAAGTTCCTCGAAAGGGAATGTGTGTTTTGGCCATGTAATGTTGTTGAAATATGTTATGTCCTCTGAGTCAGAACAGCGATTACAGAAGAGAGAAGGCATATAACATTATACATACCAGCAGACAGCCTGGAAGGTGCTAGTGCTTGTCAGTAAATTAGTGGAAAATAAATAGAAATTATGATTCTGTCTGAGGTATGCATTTTAAAACGAACATGCACTAGTATGAATGTAGCTTAACAGATGTGTAAACGGAAGACTTTTTGAGCTTTATTAAAATTATTTTCACTGATTTATTGTGTTGGATATATTTTGCTCCTTTGTGCAGTGGCTCAGGAGTCGATAAGCTGAAAAATATATATATTTTGAGATAATATAATCTTGTTAAAATTGATTTCATAAAATTGGTATTGAAAAAAAAAAAGTATTGTTCAGGAACCGGTATCGAAGTCAAGCTATTGGTATCGGCATCGATTTCGAATTTTTTTGAATGATACCCAGCCCTAATTAAGATAGCATTTATTAATCTTAGTTAATATTAGGTTCAAAACTTACTAATACATTATTAAAATGTAAAATATCTGTTAACATTAATTAATATACTCTGAATTAACATGATCATTTTATTAACTGTCATTAACAAAGATTAATAAATGCTGTAAAAATTTATTGTTTATTGTTAGTTCATATTAGTTAATGCATTAAGATTATGATCTTTTTATGATCTGTTAGGATTTGTTTATATTTATATATATATATATATATATATATATATATATATATATATATGAAGAGTTCAGATGCAAAACCAGATAAAAGCCACCTCGGTCAAAATTAGATAATGATACTAAGTGAATGCTCCTGACATATAGTATACATCCATCAAATACTTTTACTTCAGACTCGCTAAATTCCAGCCTCAGCCAAATCAGAAGTACCAGTACTTACATAGATACCTATACAAAGTAGTCAGAAAGAAATGCTAATTTTAAAGAAATGGATTTAGGGGCTTTTGCATCTGAACTCTTCATATATATATAATAAAATATATAGGGTGTAATGGTAAGCGTATTCATACCGAAGGGTTCACGAGGTAAATTCTAAATAGCAGCGATCATCCCTATGCCCTACTCCCCTGGTGTCGTCAGCACTTCCGACACTATGGCTCCTCCCTCTGTCGGCTCCACTGCGGGTCGCCATCATGGCTGTGGCCTGGGTCCCACTTGGCTCCTCCTATCTTCTCCCTGGCTCCTCCTGTCTCCTCCCTCCTTCATCTCCACCCTATACCCTGTTCGTCGTCCTCCTCCCGGGAGTCCGTTCTCTGCCCGAACCTCTACCTAGGTTGTCTGCCTGCCTTCATGCCAGCCCTTTGCCATCCCCTGTCATTATCCCACATCCACTCTTCTGTCCTCCTCCTAAGTCCCCCTCCATCACTCCCTTTATTGTTCCTGTGGTGCGAGGTCGCGCCATCCAGGAAGGGGGTGAATTGTCAGACTCGTGGACTGTCTGTTGTGTTTAGTTCCTGTTTGCCCTTATTTGCTTCTGTTCCTGTTCCCAGTTCTTTAGTCAGTTATCAGTTAATCACCCTCACCTGTCTGTCCATTATTAGCTACCCTTTATTAGTTGTGTCCAGTTCTCTGTTTATCATCTGGTCTACTTAGTCCCTATGTGTGCTATCTGCCTGTCTGTCCTGGATCTACCCCCAATGTATCAATTAATAAATACTTTTTGCATTGTTCATCGTGTGTTTTATTCACTGTAGCATGACAATCCTTTCCTAGTTAATGCATTAACTAATGTTAATGATCTATAACCATTTTAAATTATTTTATGATCTGTGAGCATTTGTGAAATATACATATACAGTACAGTACATATCAACTGATTCTATGCATTTATTTGCCATTCTAATAGATTGGAAAAAGACAAGAGAAATATCCGGCTTAAAACATTTCTTATCCTTATTCCAACCTTAGTATTGCCTTACTGTCAGCTGAACTGTCTGATAGATAGGCCCCTGATCATTTAAAACTTATGAAACTAAGCATGTTTACTCAAAATGACCTGTTTTCCATATGTAAACAGTTTTGACGAGTTTGGATAATGCACTTTAAAGATATATAAAAACATACTGTTATCTTTTTTACTCTTACTTTAAAAAAATTGCCAAGATATCCATAATCCATTCCCAATTTAGCATCTTCAGTATCTTGGCATCGTGTTGGGAAAGTTCAGTGTGAATTACATGATTCTCTTAAGAGAAGTATGCATTAATTCACAGCCTGATTTTTCCAAAAATCCACATTCAAACTAAAATAGCCGACTTCCTGTTGGTCGTAGGGAAGTCAAAAGGTGGTTTGTCAAAAGGTGGCACTACAGAGCGCTTGCTCCACACCCATTTATGAGCTTTTGCCAGTGTCTAACTAACATTAATACTGAAGTGTGTGTCAAGTTTCATGAAATTTTAATCATGTTATGTGTCTCAAAAACATCTGAAAAAAATATTAAAGTTTGATGCTTTCCACGGCAGCACTATATAAGATATCAAGAACCTATTCACACTTCTACATCTGCTGTGTTTTGACTTGATTTTGATGAAGTTTGGAGCAAATCGAGTAAAAATGAGAGTCTGATTTCAAAGCATTTTGCCAGCTGGTGGCAACTTTGACTCCTGAACATACACACGGCACACGACACACGGCAACATACACACTGCAAGTTTCAGAAGTGACAACCGCATTCAAATGTGGAATTGAGTCCCTTAAGTTATTGTTCCATGTGTGTACAGAACACAACTCACTCCCGAAACTGTACTTCTCGTGACATTATCATTAACAACTAGTTGTTCAGTTCAGTTCCGTACACACAACATAGAATTTCTGTAAATGCGGTTGTCACTACCTGTATTTTTTGGGAATTAATGCAATTTTCAAATGCGGTTGTCACTCCTGTATTTTAGAGAATTATATGTGTACAGAATGACATTCTCATTTATGAGTAAAAGGTGAACTGACAACCAAATTTAGCTGTAGTGTGTATGTGGCCATAGTTTTATAGAATTATTTCACAAATGCTTATAGATCATTAAAATCATTTAAAATAAAATAAAAAATATAGTATATATAAAATATATATATAACCATTAACCATTAACTATCTGTTCATTCATTCATTCATTCATTCATGAACTAACAATAAACGATGTATTTGTTTTACAGCATTTATTAATCTTTGTTAATGTTAGGTAATTAAAATGTTCATGGGCCTTGGCCTGGGCAGGTGGTGCCACCAGCCCATCCTCAGGCTACTAAGAACCCTCATAAGGCTCCTAAGCATTCCTGAGACGGGTGACCCAGGACTGGAGAGACTGCGGACCTGCTTGCCCCTCACCAGGCGAGCCTCACTCCTTCAGGGGGAAGGAGTGAATTTTACAACCTCAGTAAAAGAGCAGTTTCTCCATTCATAAATCTCTTTTTCATTGTGTTTCCAACCCTTGTTCACTTGACGGCCGGACGCTACATGGCAGCATTAGGGCCTCGGTGGACGTGACTCCATCGCCTTCCCCAGCCTTGATGTATCAAGCCTGCATTCAGGGAGATGCCTTCCACGGTACTACTGTCAAAGCGGGCCCACGGAACAATGTAACAAAGAACCTTGTTTCTCTCTTAGCAGGCCTTGTTCTACCTTGCTGCACGCCTCCCACTGTGAGTACCCCGGATATTGTCCCTTTAGTACCAATAAGTGCATCTAAGACCAATCCTTCGAGTGTTGAAACGGGCCCTTCACAGGCTCCCATTCAAAATGCTCACTGTTCGGCTCATGTGTGTTTCCAACAGCAGGATTGGTTCGCGGCAATAGACCTGAAGGACACGTACACGTAGGTTTGCCTATGAAGGATGAGCATATAAGTACAAGGTCCTCCCTTTCAGGCTCTCCTTGTCGCCTCGCGCCTTTTACGAAGATTGTGAAGGCAGCCTTTGCTCCACTACGTGAGCAGGGCATTCGCATTCTCAACTACCTCGACGACTAGATGATTCTAGCTAAGTCCCAGGAGTTGCTTGGAACAGGTCCTTCGTCACCTAATCCGATTGGGCCTTCTGAATTGCTTGAGCTCCTTTAAGCACAAGACAGCGGTTTCACTGAAACAATTTCAGAGGCTCCTGGGACATTTCATGTCCATAGCCATGGTCATAGCGATCAGCATTGGCTTCACGGCCGCCGAGTCCCGAGATGGGCATGGTGCCACGGCACACATCAAGTGGCTATCACACTGATTTGTCACTGTTTTTTCAGCCCTTGGTCAGACCTTGCATTTCTATGGGCAGGAGTGCCCTTAGGCCAAGTGTTCAGGTGTCTTATTGTCTCAACAGATGCTTCCAAGACCGACTGGGGTGCCACGTGCAACAGGCACGCAGTTTCGGGCTCCTGGACAGGCCCCTGTCTGCCTCTTTTGTCTAGTTCAGTTCCCCGGTATGGTGAACCATAGGTCTCTACTCCAATTAGCACAATAGTTGAGTTTGGCAGAGAAACTCTTACCAAGCCCATTACTCTAGCTATTCCCCCTTTAGGTCAACCTTGTAATATGGCTAGTGCTCCGTATGTTGTGGATGCCCTAACGATCACCCCATACGATGTGTTCCCACTGTCCATTTCCCCTTCGGTGAACCCAGTGTCCCCTCGAGAGAATTGGCTCTGTCATCAGTCTCTGTGGGATAGGTAGCCTCCCCCTTCGCTGGAGCCCACCACAGAGATCCCCCTAGGTCAGTCCCTAGGTCATTCCCCACTGGTGAGTCCCTAGGTGTATTTCCACATGTCACCTCCCTTTGGGCAGGGTGTGGTTCCATAGAAGTGTGTCCCTCAGGCCACAACCCTGTACTGACCGCTAACATGCCGAGATGCTACCTCGGCTCCTCAGAAAAATGCTGAAGTGTGATCTGCACGTGCCAGTCTTAAATACCTGTATGCGCGGACACGGCTTGGCAAGCAGATTTCACATGCCAATTTCAGTTGCATTTCATTGGCCTTTTCTGATATTCTCAGAGGTGACTGGGCTCCCAAGAACGATCCCCATATGTTGTCATACGACACACGTCTCCGTTCCCTCCATCAGGGAACGAGGGTTACCGTACATAACCGAGACGTTTTCATTTATAAAGCTCTAAAAACCTTGCTGACTGATGTTTTAGTGCACTTCCTGGGGAAAAAAAAAAGTGAAAAAAAAATTAAATATGTGCCATTTCAATAGTGACCGGTGGGATAACAGTGAATTTAGGTATTGCACTAAAATGTTGCAATGACAAAATATTGCACTAAATTAAAAGTTCAAATGTTACAAATAAGTTAAAATATTGATATTGTAATACTGGTAGCACTAATATAAAAATGTGATGATATATACTACAAAAAAGTAACAATTTTGAAGTACGTTGATGTTTTTGTTGTTGTTGTTGTATTTTATATCAGTATTCATATTAGTGCTGTATAATAGTGTTTTAGGCATAATAGTAACCCTAGAATGTGATCAAACCGTTTAAAATAGCTGGGGTAAGATATAATACCATTTTTATGACTGCAGAAATATATTAATTTGGTATACACATTATCCCACCTGTTACAATTGTGACCGACCGTAAAACACAATTTTCGTTAATGTTGAAAATTATTTTTACAAAGACTTATTCCTCTAAAGGGATATTTCATCCAAAAATGAAAAATCTGTCATCATTCATTCATTCTCATGTTGCCAAATTCTTCTGTCCTATTTTCCTCCCATCATACACACTATTAACATAAAATCCTAAATTTATAAGTAAAGGGATAATAAACAGATGTTACTGCAATATAAACTCTGACGGGGTGTCTTGTATGTTATTCAGCATTGGTATTAATGATGGTTATTATCAGGAATAACAGTTGTGAACGGAATGTCGCGACTGACCAATCAGAATCAAGTATTCCAGACAGCTGTGTAAAAACATGCAATAATATAACCACTTTAGTGCAATAATATGACACTTTATGCAGGACATAGGATGAGTAACATGAGTGACATTTTTGGCATGTCCTCCTATATGAATGATTAAGTTTCACTTGGTGTTTTGTTGAGCTTTGATTATAATTTGCAAATGACAAAAAAAAAAAAAAAAAAAAGTTGCATGTAGATTTTGTGTTTAAATAAATTAGATATTAAAACAGCTTTACACCAGTTTTTTAATCATCAATTTGCTATTCTGCAGCCTGTTATAATGTAAACCAAGGACACTGCATTTTAACTTAACTATTAAGCCAATAAATAAATAAATAAATAAAAATGAATGTTTCTGAATGTTGATATTATTATTATTATTATTATTATTATTATTATTATTATTATTATTAATGCTCTTTCTTAATACTGAATTTAATAATTGTTTTAAGAATTTAATAACTGCTTAAATTATTGCTGAGAAGTCATTAAATTTACCCATTGCAGGGTATGTTCTCACAGGGGTCAGTGTGTGTTTAATGATGTCTTATCTTATCTTATCTTATATAGGATATATAGATGAATAATTTACACTATTTAAACACTTGACCATCTACATTAAGCCCAACACACCAATTTCAGGCTAAACATGACATTTCACACATTGCCATCAGAGTGTGCTCTTGTGCAATTAGGACAGAATGTCACATTTTTAGTTAGAGACATTTTTAGAGCCATTGCAGCTTTGTGCAATTGTGTTATGAACCTAAGAAACTATGCCAAACAGTCTGGGCAAGTATAAATTTGCACATTTGTATTGATCTTGATTAACCTATAAACATTCAACAACAAACAAACAAAACAAATTAATACAACCAACAAAATGATATATAAGCAATAATCACAATAATCAGACATTAAGCGTCTCACCTCATGCGGCCTGAAGCGATAGCATGGCAGCGCACCAAAGACGTCACATCTGCAATGCACATAGAGCTCACAAAGAAAATAACAATTGCATGTTACCACATCAACATTTCCGTTTTCAGCAAGAAGAATGAGGATTTTGAGTGAATTCTCATTTATTTAGTGAATTTTGATTGACTATAATAAATATCTGTTACAAAAGCAGAAGGTATAACAGCATACTTTAACTGGGTACCGGCACATATTGGGATAATACTGTGGGGGAAAAAACGTTGGGGTAGTAATGACTTTTGTTTATTTTTGGGTCTAAGAACTCAGTTTAAAAAAATGTTTTGGTTTTAAAAGGATAGTTTACCCAAAAATTAAAATTCTGTCATTAATTACTCATCTTAATGTCCCTCCAAACCCATAAGACCTTCGTTCATCTTTGGAACACAAATTAAGATATTTCTGATGAAATCCGAGAGCTTTCTGACCATACATGGAGAGCAATGTAATTACCATGTTCAAGGGCCAGAATGGTAGTACGGATATCAGTAAAAATAGTCCATGTGACATAAGTGGTTCAACCACAATTTTATGACACTATGAGACTTTTTGTGTGCAAAGAAAACAAAAATAATGACTGTCTTCAACAATTTCTTCTCTTCCGCATTAGTCTCTGCCACGCGTTTACAAAAGTACCATGATGCATGCATGTGCATTCCTCTGCTTGCAAACAAGGCACTCATGTATCAGCAGTATTACACGCATGCATTTTGGTATTGTCATGAACGCATATTGATTGGCACAGAGGATAAGAAATGGTTGAATAAAGTTGTTATTTTTGTTTTCTATGCACACAAAACATTCGTAGCTTCATAAAATTACAGTTGAACCACTGATGTCACATAGACTATTTTAATGATATTCTTACTTTCTGGGCCTTGAGCGTGGTAATTACATTATGGTATATGCAGGATCAGAAAGCTCTTGGATTTCATCAGAAATACCTACATTTGTTTTATGGAGATGAATAAAGGTCAGACAGGTTTAGAACAACATTAGGGTGAGAAATTAATGACAAATTGTTTTGGTGAACTAACCCTTTAATAGAACAAGAATAAACACACTGTTGGCACAGGGGGCAGTAAGCATAGTGCCTATGTTTCGCAGCCTGAGCTGGTAGGGCACACCCTGGGCCTGATAAGCCAGGGTGATGTCATCTACTATCCTGTGGGCCATCCTCTGCTTGGAGAGGGCATTCCCTTTTAGCCAACCTCCGTAACAAACAAAGAGCTGTGAGAGAGCTCTGAGGTTGTGAAGCTTTGTGTCTGGTCCACGTACAATATTAGAGCACAAATGGAACAGAGCAAAGCTATAGCTGGGTCTGCCTCCTCCGGTGCAGCACTTGCAGGTTCACTACCTGATGCCTGGAGGGGGTAGTAGGAACTTTGGGCACGAATTCTAGGCATGATCCGTTGACCAGAAATGCGTGAAAGTCCCCTACCCTCTTGATGGAGTAGTAGACAGCTCATCGGCTGCACAGCTGAGGTGGCCCGGAATATGAATGGCACGAAGCAACCTCAGATGCTTCTGACTCAAGAGGAGGAGGTGGCGGGCGAGTTGCGACATGCAATGGGAGCGTAGACCACCTTGTCGGTTGATGTATGCACCGGTCGCAGTGTTGTCCGTATAGACCAGTACGTGTTTGTCTCGTAAGTTTTTTTGAGATGGTTCAAGGCAAGGCGTGCTGCTAACAACTCCAGGCAATAGATAAGCCACTGCAGTTGGGGGCCCGTCAATACCCCCAAGACTGTTTGCCCATTGTACGTGGCACCCCAGCTGGTGGTGGAGGCATCCATATGTACCACAGCATGCATGGAGATCTGTTGTAGAGGCACTCCTGCATGGAGAAACATTCGGTCTGACCACGGGCTGAAGATTGTGACTTGGACCCAGAGCGCGAGGTCAGTTGCGGTTTAGAGCTCTTTCAGAATTTCCAGATTGTGACCACCCTCGTGCAGTTCCTTCAGTGCCTTGGCCTGATGGACCTGCAGTAACTCCAAACCATGTACCGTGGAGGCAGCTTCTTCACAAGCCGTATAGGCACTGCTGATCAGACCAGACGAGTCCCTACAGGCCTGTGAGGGAAGGCACAGTTTGCCCCGCCAGGTGGAGGCAGTTTTAGGACACAACAAGACCGCTCCACCAGGGGAGCTTCCGTATACACCTTGGCTACCCCACCATCAAGGGTGGTGAGGGAGGAGGAACTAGTAGGCTGGCTTCTGGCAGTAAAAAAATGCCCAGGCATGTGAGGAAGTGATCGTGACCATCACCTGATGCCAGGTAATGGGCGCATATATACGCCCATATATATAACGCACGGTGGAACGGCATCTATACCCAGACTCAACGTCGTCTTTATAACGTTGACGTCTTCTTTTGAAGCGCACAGGGGAGATAGCCGTGTGCAACACAAATAGGGGGTAGTGCACTTGGTATTAGATGTTAACGTCATCCTTCACTACATCATTGTAATAGGATTAATGACTGACCCTGTAAGTGATGTGCTACTGCCTTTGGATTTCTTTGCTAGTCAGCTGGCTAATTCTGGATCAACAAATGAGTTTGACATTCACCTTTGCATTTGCTAGAGTGCCATTAAATTGGCCATTAGTTGAACAGTAGGCAACATGATCACCTTCAGTTAACTGAGCCAGCATATTTACTAACTCATACAATCAAGTAGTTAATGACATAGTTAGAGACATTAATGTTAATTTGGGCGAATGATGAGAAGCTAAAATAGGTTTCCCTTCAGGAACTCAAGCTGCGTCAGAACGCTTTGGGACGCCCTCAGCGTAACCACGCCCTGAAAGGTGTGTATTCAGTCCAATAGAGAAGCAAGATGGGTGGGGTGATGTAGAGACCAGGAAGCTATAAAGCATATGCGGTGAATGCAGCCGGCAGCTTCTGTCTTTCAGCAAGTGCTCTGTCTGTGTGCGTCACTCTGTTTTTTTGTGCCAGTTTGCACAGCTTTTATTTGACAGTGTCACTATGTCCACAAGCATTCATACGAATATAAGCAGTGGCATTTTAGACTGTGTGCTCCTCTCTGCCCACTCTGCTTGTTGTTTGTTTGAAGGCGAAGCATAGGAGTCAGTTCTCGAGGGAGCTAAATGCCCGCATTGGCGTTCTCCACGGCTCAGCTAAGGCAGGGCGGCAGCTGTGGTCGTGGGGATAACACTTGGATCTGGCCGTGTTTCGGGCACTAAAACACTTCTCCTGGATCTAAGAGGCGTCTAAGGGCAGGTCCCTCCGAGGTGGTGGCACTCATTAGGAGGAAGTTTGGCCGGTCTTAAGTGGACTTGCTGCGACTCAGAAGACGAAATATACTACACTATCACACTATCCCCACACTATCCCCTCTGGCCTCTCTGACTCACCCAGCTCCTCCTGAACTGGTTGCTTTGGTACAGACCTCGCTGAAGCTTTGTCTGTACATTCTTCCCCGTTCTCTCTGCTCCCAGGGTAAGAGCCCTACCTAGACAGTAGCCCAATCTCTGTGGTCTGGGCAGCTTTGCAGGAGGGTTTACCAGGAAGCAATTTCCTTCTTCAATGTAGAAAGTCCCTGAGGTTTTTCTTTCGCACTCCCACATACACTCTTTTCACATTCTACACAACGTTGTTGTTGTTAGCTCGATCAGAGTGATTGGTGGTCCAGCATTGAGATGCTATTCTTGCTTACATGAAAGAATTGGGGTTGTGACTGTACGCCAAAAAGAGTGTGCAATCCCCATCTCTCGGGGACCACTTACCTGGCATGTTGTGAGATTCAACCTTGATACATACACATCTGTCTAGACCTGTTCATTTTGAGCCGGTCCTCACTGCAGTCAAGAGTGTCAATAAGGCTGACTGGGCGCTAATAGGGTTGGGTGTTGTTGGGCTTCCTCTCGCTAAGAGAGTCATCTTGCTGAAGCCTACACTCTTCAGAGCTTCGTCTTGTGGCAGTAATATAAGCTGTAGGCTTTTCTTCTGAAGGCTAGGTGTTGAGTGTAGCTAGGTCTCCTCTGGCTTAGAGAGTCATTCTGCTGAAGCCTCTGCTCCGCTTGGGCGTCCCAACCACGGAGCAGACAGCCTGTCAGGCGTTTGGGGGGAAAACTCCACCTTTTGTGGTGGCACTCTTTGGAGGAAGTCTGGCCAGTCTTAAGTGGATTTGTTGCGACTCAGGAGATTTAGCACTATCCCCTCTGGCCTCTCTGACTCACCCAGCTCCTCTTGGAGTGGTTGCTTTGGTACAGACCTCAGCAAGGCTTTTTCTGTACATTTTTTCCCCGATCGCTCTGCTCCAGGGAGTTCATAGCCTTCGGTTTCCCAACTGAGGTTGCGAAAACAGTCCTCCACTCCTAGAGCTCCCTCAGCAAGGAAACTGCACACTTTGAAGTGCCTTTTACTTCTTGGTGTGGCAATCACCAGCTCGACTCCAGTTGGTTCAGTGCTGGAGTTCCTGCAGGATCGATTGCCACAGGGTTGACCCACTCCACCTTTAAGTATGTGGTGGCTATAGCTGGGAAGATACCCTCCCCTTGCACATTTCTTTCCTTGGCTGTCCGATATGATATAGTGTCCCTAATGGGGACCTGGTGTGGCTAGAGGCTCTGCCCTTGTGAGACTTCTCAACACTAGTTGACTTCCTTCTGTCCATCACTTCACTGAGAGTCGACGACTTCAGGCTCTTCAGTGGCCCTTTCTCTCTGTATTGTGCCTGGTGGCCAAGCTTTTTCTGCTACCCCATTCTGGGGTACATGCCTAGTGTTCCCTCCATGCCACAGCCCATCGTACCTCAGGTCTCTGTCCCTCTGGCCAGTAGAAGCTAGTGTATGTGTCCAGTGCAAATACTGACACGCACTTCCACAGATGGTGGATGATGATGCCATTTCTTCTCATTCGAGTCCTCTGATCTCCCCTCTTCCTGGGGGTCAAGACTCACTCTACTGCAGTATGGCGTAGGTCTTCCTGTCAGTTGTTCCTGACAAGATCTTTGTAATGCTGCAGCCTGCAGATAGGAGTTTCACTTATCCAAAGATGTTCTGAGGGCAGAAAGGAAAATGATTGGTTTACAGATTCAACCAATGAAATTGAAGCAGAGGCGGGGTCAGGAAATTTGGACGTGTGGAGGGAGTACATCAGACAGAAACGTTATTAACGCTTCGTGGGAGGCATTTGCTGCAAGGTAAGTGAATTTACCATGTATTTTATTTAAAAAAATAATAATAAATCAACATAACTCTAACCTTTACTGAGATAATTAGCCGGCAAAGACGCACAGAACAAGTAATCATCGACTACATATCATATCATATGCATTTTCATTCAACTGCTTTATCAGTCGATCGCACCAAAGCTGCTTATGGGGTAGATTGAGTAAAACATGCTTTTCCAATGTTCCCGCGCTGTCTGTGATACCGATATGAGGGACAACAGAACTCGTTCAAATCTCCGTGACATTTCATTAGTCAGTTAGCGCTAGCATTAACATCAGTGCTGCTCTCAGGGCAGGAGTAAAATAACAGTACTAAACTGAATTAAGCACTGCTCTCAGGGCAGGAGTAAAAATAACAGTACTAAACTGAATTATCCGCTGCTCTCGGGGCAGGAGTACTCAAAAGGTTCGTATTACTGTTATTTTTAGTGTACTATGCGCTGCTCTCAGGGCAGGAGTACTCAATAGGTTCGTATTACTGTTATTTTTACTAAACCATGCGCTGCTCTCAGGGCAGGAGTACTCAGTAGGTCCGTATTACTGTTATTTTTAGTGTGCTATGCGCTGCTCTCGGGGCAGGAGTACTGAATAGGTTCATATTACTGTTATTTTTACTAAACTATGCGCTGCTCTCGGGGGAAGGGGTACTGAATAGGTTCATGTTACTGTTATTTTTGCTAAACTATGCAAAGCTCTCAGGGCAGGAGTACTCAATAGGTCCGTATTACTGTTGTTTTTACTAAACTATGCGAAACTCTCGGTGCAGGAGTACTCAATAGGTCCATATTACTGTTATTTTTACTAAACTATGCGAAGCTCTCAGTGCAGGAGTACTCAATAGGTCCGTATTACTGTTATTTTTACTAAACTATGCGCTGCTCTCAGGGCAGGAGTAAAAATAACAGTACTAAACTGAATTATGCACTGCTCTCGGGGCAGGAGTACTCAATAGGTTCGTACTACTGTTATTTTTAGTGAATTTTGCGCTGCTCTCAGGGCAGGAGTAAATCTAACAGTACTAAACTGAATTATGCGCTGCTCTCGGGACAGGAGTATTCAATAGGTTCGTATTACTGTCATTTTTACTACACTATGCGCTGCTCTCGGGGCAGGAGTAAAAAATAGCAGTACTAAAGTGAATTATGTGCTGCTCTCAGGGCAGGAGTACTCAAAAGGTTCGTATTACTGTTATTTTTACTAAACTATGCACTGCTCTCAGGACAGGAGTAAAAAATAACAGTACTAAACTGAATTATGCGCTGCTCTCGGTGCAGTAGTACTCAGTTGGTCTGTATTACATTACCATTATATTTATAAAACAGTAGACAATTTCTGTATGATTGATTGATCTTTTATTTTATTCTTCAGTTACCTGGAGGAGTTGCAAAATCTGGACAAATCAAAGGAGCTAACACTGAAGATCTGATACTGCCGAGTCCAAAATGGTGCAAAAATGGAGATGTATGAAAAATGGTGTAAGTTTGGATCCACCTGATAAAAGCACATAATAGCCAGATTCAGTCGGTAACTGTTAATCATGTGGACGCAAGCGATTTTCAACATTTACAGGGCCATCCGAATCCAGAATGTTGGTGTTTTTCTCCCATCACCCTCGTAAAAATTCTCAGCCAAATTACATGCTGTTTTTTAGGCACCAAGGTTGTGTGGTTGAAGAAATTGATTCAAAATGAACTACAACAAAAATATTTCATAACTTCTCCAGCACAGTGGGTAGGAGCTGCTAAGAACAAAAAGACAAGAAAACTACTTAAACATTTTAAATTAGTCATTATTATGGCAGTAATATGTATGCAATACAATTTTAAAATATAGGCCTACAATTACATACATAAAAATATAAACCAAGCAGCCTTGTCATTATAGTCCCTCATGTCCGCTGCATTCTCAAAACTTTGAAAATACCCAAAATATCAAAATCAACTGTGGCGGCAGATAATTTTCTTATTTAGCGCCCAGACTCTGGAACAATCTACCCAACACTGTTCAGGAGGCAGACACACTCTGTCAGTTTAAATCTAGATTAAAGACCCATCTCTTTAACCCGGCCAACTTAACACATTAACACATTTCTATAATTCAAGTCCGTTAAAGGATGGTTAGGCTGTATTAATTAGGTCAACAGGAACCGGGAATAATTTCCATAACACCTGATGTACTCATTGCATCATAAGAAGAATGGCATCTACACTAATATTAGTCTGTTTCTTTCTTATTCCAAGGTCACCAGATGATGGATCAGCACCTAGAGATGACCTCTACATCCCTAAATGTCCTAAATGAGTCCTCTGCAATCTGACTTTGCTCAGGGGTGATAGCGTTCCGGCACCACGCCGGATTTCCGGTGTACTGTGGCTGCGGAAAAAAAAAAAAAAAAAAATCAGGTTCGCGGATATTGATCTGTCATTTCTCTAGATCTGAGATGCGCAGGTCAAAGAGCAGCTTTAACGCTCAACGACTCAAACAATACACATACTAGCCGATGAGCCAATCAGAAGTAGGGAAGGGGCGGGCCTTGTGTCTTTGTCAAATAGATTGATACAGGTTAAGGCAATGCTCCATGCGCGAAGGTGTTTTTAGCTCCCATACTGTACAATTGTGTGTCTCATACTGGCAACTTAAACCGTAAGTCATGGCTATGTTTTTGAAGCCAGGGGAAGACATTAAAGATATCGATAAAGGCATAAAGAATAAATGGCGCTGGGGTTGGATTGAGGATGTGGGTAGCGACGGAAAGCCCTTTGGAAGCTGGTGTCAAAAGCTCCGGCAACCAGGAGCATGCTATTGCACTGTGTGCGCAAGGAAACTGATGTATGGAACTAGCGGGAAAAAAGTGCTGTCACGGCACGAATTAGACCCTGTTCATAAAGCAACAGTCAGAGCACTGCAACACACCTCACGTTTGCCAGGGGCAACAGCCACGGCAGATATTCCACCCTCAATGACCGATCGTGTGACTGATTTAAAAATTCGCTTGTGCTCCTTCATTGCTGAGCTTGACCTGTCATTTACTATTGCCCACCCACTCGTCACTTTATGTAAGAAATTAGCGGAGGATAGACCCGCCCTGGCGCATCTGTCTGTCTCCAGGCAGCACGCAAGCTATCTTCTTACACACGGCATCTCGCCAGAGTTTAAAAAACGTCTGTCTGAGAAGCTTAAGAATGGCATGTTTTCAGTCAACATTGACGAGGCCACGGACAAAAGTATGGATAAAATAAGGAAGAAATAAAGGGAGGGAGAAAGGTTTTTTGTTAATTCCATACTGTCTTTTATAGTATATTTATTTATTTATTATGGTTTTTCAGTTCAATGGTCCATATTTTTCACTATTTGCCTATTTTGGACCAAAAACTATGTTCAGAAAGGAAGAAATAAAGGGAGGGAGAAATGTTTTTTGTTAATCCCATACTGTCTTTTACAGTATATTTATTTATTATGGTTTTTCAGTTGAATGGTGCATATTTTGCAATTAAATTTGTTAAAGAAAAATGAATGTGTGTCCTTTTCATGTCCTTTAGTTAATCAATTCCTGTGTACTTTGGAGTACTATTATTGCTACTTACTGACCTGTCCTGGTATGGCTGTAGCATCTGTAGCATTTACTTCCAGTGATTGTACTAAGATGGGCTAATAATGTCAATCTAGGCACTGAACATATTGAGAAGAAAATGCTGTGTTTTCTTGAATAATACTGGGGGCATAATGCAAATATGAAAATATCTAAAAAGAGCCACTTGACAATAATGATGATCAGGGTTATACATAGGCTGTTTATATATTTGGGCCCACTGGCCAACAAGTTATGTGTTAAAAGTGTGTCGCATACATAGTACCCCCAGCCCTACTCACCTCGGGGGCAAGGAAAAAAAGTTCAGGCTCAGATTTTTTTCCACTATCAGCCCTGCTTTGCTGCAACATGGAACTTTTGCATTATTGACACACTGTTGTCCTATGAAAAACTGTAAATTTGCTTTAGACACAACCTATTTTGTTAAAAAGCGCTGTATAAATAAATGTGATTGATTCACCTCATGTAAATAAGAGGTTGCATGCAACTTATTTCTGCTAATCTTCACATTTCTCATGACACCTATCATTTTGAGAGATAAAATTTAAGAAAACCATTTCAGCTATAGTGGGTCTATTTTTGAATCTGAGATTTAAATAAATAACATTTTAAATTTATTCTTAATCCAAGCATGTGACATTTATTTTATAGCAGACAACTATGCGACAGGCCATATGAGCAGTGCATTCCTGGGTTCATATGATCACACTGTGAATAAATCAAATCCATGAGTTTTATCACTGAGGTGCCATGTACATAAATTTTTACATATGTTCCTACTGTCCAAATAGGGCTTCTCTCACAGAGTTCACTTGGTGATACATAAATGTGATTACAAAAGGTACTAGTCAATTTTTGTGCAACCACTTAATGTTCCTCCCATGGACTATTGCAGAGAAATTAAGACTTTTAATTATAACTTGTGAGTTATTTTTTTTTTTTTAATAATCGTGTTGTTAATGTTGTATCATTCAATGTCTGTTGTACAGATTGTTTAAGAACAGAATGAAAGAAATGTTGATTGAAAATAATCAGTTTATGGGTCCAATATTACAATAAAATAAGTTTAATTATGACTTCTTTCTATTTTCATAAAATTACAAATTACAAACAAATCCAGTGAATTAAATGCATGTATAAAACACAGGAACGTTTCACAACAAAAAAGTTCAGCAAGATGTATCATTAAACTGCTGTAGTCTTAACTAGTGGATATCATCATTCCTAGAGGTTTTTAAGTTTTTTATTTTTGTATTTTTTATTTTTATTGTAGACATGAATCAACAAATTTGAACAGGCTCCCTTTAAACCATGCCCAAGGTCATAGGTTGCTTTGCCAAATATCTTCTCAAAACCAGTCTCTCAAAGTCTCCAGAAATGTTTGTAAGGTCTTCCTGCAATGGAAATGCATAAAGAATTTTGTTTCAATTTACACTGACAGTCATGATAAAAGAAAGAAAGGAAAAAAAAAAAAGAATTTTACCTAAAGGCTTCAGTTTGGGATACTGAATCATGAACATCCTCATTTTCATATATTTTCTGGACCAATTTCTTTTGTGCAGGAAACTTCCATGCCAGGAACACTACATCACTGACCATCTCACTGCACAGCATCTGAAATGTAGCCATGTAAACAAACAGAATTACTAGCAAAATCATAAGATTAAAGATAAAAATCACATACAACTCCCTCAAAATTGACAATTTCTTAAGGACATGTAATACATCTTTAAACCCTGCCACTCCTAGAGCCTACTATACTCTGGCCTCAGCTACAGCCACAATGATTGAGGGCAGATCAGAGTAGACATTTGAGGGAGAGCTAATGAAGTCCATAGGCTGGAATTATGCAAACAAACCTAACAGGTAATTGGTAACAGGAAGTGAGACTGGAGTTTCTGACACTTAATATAAGCACTTCAAAAAAAAAAAAAAAAAAAAAACAAGATTCTTAACTAAAACTAGATGAACTTACAAAGAAAGTCCAGAGATTCTCTTTCTCCAAGTTTGGACCAGTGACGACTTCTGCTTTTTCCAATAAGTTTTTCTGCAAAGAGAAGAAAAACTACATGAAAGGGTCAATGACAGGCCTATAGTCATACAGAATATAGTCATATAGTACATGACAAAAAACAGTAATATGAACCTATTCAGTACTCCTGCCCTGAGAGCAGTGCATAGTTTAGTAAAAAATAACGATAATACGAACCTATTGAGTACTCCTGCCCCGAGAGCAGCGCACAGTACACTAAAAATAACGGTAATACGAACCTATTGAGTACTCCTGCCACGAGAGCAACGCATAGTTTAGTAAAAATGACAGTAATACGAACCTATTGAGTACTCCTGCCCCGAGAGCAGCGCATAGTACACTAAAAATAACAGTAATACTAACCTATTGAGTACTCCTGCCCTGAGAGCAGCACATACCCAGCAAACATGCCCGTTTGGGGCCCGCGTGGGCCCACTGTGGGCAAAAAATCTAACCCGCGCGGGCAGCCCGCTGTGGGCCCCAATACCGGCGTGATATGCGGGGCACGTGTGGGTCCCGCACTATGGGGCCCGTGTGGGGCCCAAGTGGGACAGCCCAAAAGTGTGGGTTAAGTGTGGGCTGGCCCACACAAAGCAGAGTGGGCCCCCAATTGGGCCGATTGTGGGCCCATAAAGTGTGGGCATGCTGTGGGCTGGGTGTGGGCACTGTAGGGATAGTGTGGGGATGCTGTGGGCTGGGTGTGGGCACAGTGGGGAAAATGTGGGCATGCTGTAGGCTGGGTGGGGGCACCTGTGAATGGCCATTGTGGCCTTAACAAATAACAAAATTAGTTTGCTTTTACTTTGTACCTGCAAAATGCCACAATATTACTATTAATGCATATGCAGAATAACTGCACGCTGAAAGTAGAAGCAATAAATTAAGAGTCATACATTTCAAATACTTTCATTTATTCACAGCCACGTAAAAAAATAAAAAAAGCAGAAAATAGTACAGTTTAAAAGTTTAGGGTCGGTAAGATTTGTCAGTGTTTTTGAAAGAGCTCTCTTATGCTTAACAACACTACATTTCTTATCATCAGCAGTCTTAAAAACTGTTGTGCTGCTTTATATTTTTGAGGAAACCATGATATATTTTTTCAGGATCCTTTAAATAATGCTTTTAAAAGAGCAGCATTTATTTGAAATAGGATTTTTGTGCAACAATGTAAAAGTTTTTAATAAATTTAACGCATCCTTGCTGAATAAAAATAATTTCTTAAACATTTCAAATGTAAAAATTTATTTCCTAGATTTTAAAAAAAATTAATAATAAAATACTGACCCCAAACTATTGAACAGTTGAATGTATTAAGTAATTTTATAGGACAGAGCAATGATCAATTATTACTAAATCAGAATGTTAAGTAGATCATAAATCAGTTCCCTAAGGGGCAACAGTAGAACTCTGCCTGAGTTCTTTATATATATATATATATATGTAAACCTAAATAATACAACATTGTCTCAGTGTTTTTTGTCAATACTACGAAAGTCAATGGCATGAACAATGACAAAAATAGTTGAAATGTTCTTCTAAATCTTTTTTTTTTTTTTTAAAAAAAAAAAAAAAAAACAGAGTGAGTAAATGATGACAGAACTTTAATTTTTGGAGGAAAGTGCACTGTAGGAAATTACTAATGACTTTAACTTGATGCATGAATGTGCAGCTTTAAATAAACTTAAGTGCACTTACATTACAAAAGATGCAGCGACCTGGTGGCTCTTTGTTTAGCTGAAGTTGACAAACCAAAGGGAGAAAAAGAGAGAGAGAGAGAAAAATATTAGTGAAATATAACAATACAACTTAAAGGCCTGGTTTCACAGACAGGGCTTAGACTAAGTCAGGATTAGGCCATAGTTCAATTAGGACATTTAAGTAACTTTTTATAAATGTTTAAACATTACAAATGTTACAAACATTACTGGTGTCCATCTTGAAGGAAAACAAAGGCACTGATATATTTTAAGATATATATATATATATATATATATATATATATATATATATATATATATATATATATATATATTATTTTTTTTTTTTTACTTTTACTTGCATTACATATTTTCATAATTGTTAAATTAGTATTCCAGATGGCTGATTACATATGACAGTGATAATCTTTATGGCTACATACTGATTCACGAGTTTTGTTTGAGACGCACCCGAACTGTACTCTAACGAGTCTCAGTCTCTCTCTCTCTCTCTCTCTCTCTCTCTCTCTCTCTCTCTCTCTCTTTCTCTCTTTCATTTACCGATGTCTATCAGTTATAAACAGATACAGTAATGATATGTAACGACATTTTATAAGCGTGTAGCCGAGGTATTGTATTGTGCTATATATAAATCCCAGTTTGTGTTGCTATTTAAGGCTTTAAAACAAAGATTAGCTCCTTCTTGCTCGGCTATTATTAATTCATCGCGCAAACAGCAACGGAAAACGACAATAATCCAAATTAACACCAAAATGGACGTAAACTAACTTAATTCAGTGAATTTAAGTGCAATTTTAAAGGATATATTACCTCAGAGATTAACGTTACCTCAGAAAACGGATATGTGGCCGTTATGACCGTTCGTCGTTTAAACAAGTGACGCACTTGTAATCAAATTTACCACTAAACGGGTGTAATTTAATTCCTATTTATTAATTCACAACCATTTTGACGAATTTTAATAGAAAATTAAGAAATTAACCAAGAAATTTAAAATCTTACCTGACTGAGTTGAGTCTGGGCGGTACCAGTCGAAGTCTGAATGACCGCTCATTAACGATGCAGAGTTCCAGCAGTTCGCGTTCTCATTGGCTAGAATTAATCACGTGCTGAAGAGCTGACGCGCCATTGAATGTATTATATTATTACATATTTATTTTTCCTTTTAGAAATATTTAATAAAAGATAACGTCACTAATCAATACCAGCAATAACAATGAATAAATTAAAAAATCAATGATCTGATTATTCACATGATTTAATTGTCTCAAATAACTTAATTTAATGATAGCCTACAACGTATTTATTTACAAATATAAATACATTATTAAAACAAATATATACAGTTTTTGTTGTAATTTGGTTGGATTTTTGAACTACTTCAAAATGTTAATAATTTTACCAAAATAAGAAGGATCATGGAAATTGCATGTTATTTTTTATTTATTACTGACCTGGTTATAAACTATATTTCACATACCAGCTGTTTATATATACTCCACAAGACACAATCATAATTGATTTTCCAGCAGCATCTGCATATTTGAAACCTTTTCAGAAGTAAATGTAAGATTCTCAAGAAAGCAATACAATGCATTAAGAGCCAGGGGGTGTAAACTTTTTGAAGTGGATGATCAGGGTAAACTGCACCTATATTGTCTTCTGCGAGACATGTAAATATTTCTGTAGTCTGAAGTGCAATACTAAATGGAAAAACAAAATCTGTAAATAAAATATACTTAATAAATAGAATTTACACATCATCATTCTGTTCAAAAGTTTATACCCGCTGCCTCTTAATGCATTGTGTTGCCTTCTTAAATATCAGTAAATGTTTTCACCTTTTGTAATAGTTATGTATGAGTTCCTCAGTTGTTCTCAGTGTGGAAAGATGGATCTCAAAATCATACAGTCAGTTTTGGAAAGTGTTCAAAAAAGCAGAAGATGCTGGAAAACCAAATAATGTGCAGGAGCTGGAGGATTTTTCTGAAGAACAGCAGGCAGATGAACTGCTCAGGACAAACAAGGGACTCATGAACAACTACCACAAAAGATAAAAACCGTCGTGGATCATCCAGAATTCGAAACACAGTATTAAGATTAAAGGGTATGTAAACATTTGAACGGGGTCATTTATATAATTTCAGTTATTATTTTGTCTTGTGGAGTATATATAAACATCTGTCATGTTAAATAGTTTATTCAGGACAGTACTAAATAAGAAAATAAGTTTTCATAATCCCTCTTATTTTGTTAAAATTATTAACATTTAGTATGTTCTGCAAGGGGTATGTAAATTCATGAGTACAACTGTATTCAATTTTTGTTATGGACAACTTATTGTTTACATTTTACTGTCATTGTCACAGAAATGCAATTTTAAATGTAACATTTGCATGTAGATATAACAATAATTTAAAAAAACAACAATTTTGATTAGAATCCAATCATAAAACATTTTTAAAAAGTTTAGTTTTAGCTGTCTTTTGCTGTTAACAAGACTGCCCACAGAAAAACCACATGGGGCCCCAGTTGAGCAAACTGGTATGGGCCCCACTTGGGCTAACCCATAGGGGGCCCAGAGCGGGTTTAGTGTGGGCAAGCCCACTGTGGGCTTGTCCACAGAAAACCATCATGAGGGCCCAAAAGGGCAAACCCACTGTGGGCCCGCATGGGCTAGCCCACAGGGGGCCCACGGTGGGTTTAGTGTGGGTAAGCCCACTGCGGGCTTGCCCACAGAAAACTATCATGGGGGCCCAAACGGGCAAGCCCACTATGGGCCCACATGGGCTAGCCCATAGGGGTCCCACAGCGGGTTTAGTGTGGGCTTGCTCTGCCCGCACTGTCCCACAGTAAACCCACAGCGGGCCCGCATGGGCATGTTTGCTGGGTAGTTTAGTAAAAATAACAGTAATACGAACCTATTGAGTACTCCTGCCCTGAGAGCAGCGCATAATTCAGTTTAGTACTGTTATTTTTACCCCTGCCCTGAGAGCAGTGCATAGTTTAGTAAAAATAACAGTAATACGAACCTATTGAGTACTCCTGCCCTGAGAGCAGCGCTTAATTCAGTTTAGTACTGTTATTTTACTCCTGCCCTGAGAGCAGCTGATGTTAATGCTAGCGCTAACTGACTAATGAAATGTCACGGAGATTTGAACGAGTTCTGTTGTCCCTCATATCGGTATCACAGACAGCGCGGGAACATTGGAAAAGCATGTTTTACTCAATCTACCCCATAAGCAGCTTTGGTGCGATCGACTGATAAAGCAGTTGAATGAAAATGCATATGATATGATATGTAGTCGATGATTACTTGTTCTGTGCGTCTTTGCCGGCTAATTATCTCAGTAAAGGTTAGAGTTATGTTGATTTATTATTATTTTTTTAAATAAAATACATGGTAAATTCACTTACCTTGCAGCAAATGCCTCCCACGAAGCGTTAATAACGTTTCTGTCTGATGTACTCCCTCCACACGTCCAAATTTCCTGACCCCGCCTCTGCTTCAATTTCATTGGTTGAATCTGTAAACCAATCATTTTCCTTTCTGCCCTCAGAACATCTTTGGATAAGTGAAACTCTTATCTGCCTGCAGGCTGGTCCGCGCTGCTTCTGTGAGGTTCTATGTCCTCAGTATCTGAGCCACTCTGGCTCCCTGTTTCCGCCCTAGTTGTGCACACACTGGGCAATGTTTTGCAAGTCTCTCGGCATGGCCATTTAATTCCCAAAGCGTTAGGACGCAGCTCGAGTTCCCAAAGGGGAACGCCTCGGCTTATGTAACCCTAGTTCCTCGAGGGAACGAGACGCTGTGTCTCTGAGCCAAACTTCCGGCATCCCTACAGCACTTGGTTCTCTATTCAGAAGATGCCGGCTGCATTCACCACATGTGCTTTATAGCTTCCTGGTCTCTACGTCACCCCGCCCGTGACGTCTCGCGTGACATTCTCTATTGGACTGATTACACACATGCTTCAGAGCATGATTACGCTGAGGGTGTTCCCAAAGCGTTCCGACGCAACATCTCATTCCTTCGAGGTACTAGGATTACATACATACAGGGGCGTAGCACCAAATTCTGGGCCCTATGCACAAGCAGTGGCCATGGGCCCCCGTAAGCTCAAGGTTCACAACTACCTACAACTAACCTTACTACTAATCTAAGAACTCTTATATGTATAACAAAAAAAGCCTTATTACACAACTTCTCTGAATTTCTGTTTTATTTGCAGAATGCTTAAAAGCTAACAGTAGATGCCACCAAAGGTAGCCTAACATTATAGGCCTGCAAGAAAATAAAATTTCACTCCTCAGGGGCCCTCCCCCCACTTGGGGCCCTGGTAATTTAGTCCCACTTTTCACCCAACTACGACGTCCCTGCATACATAACCCGAGGTTATTGTCAACTCTTGCTGTTCTTCCAAGTAAACTTCATTAAAGCCTATTATCTAATTCTCAATTTCAGCGCTGATAATCAGTCAGGCAGGTTGCTGCTGCAAGTTGGGGTGTGTGTTTTCTGTTAACGTAGTATCACGTCAGTGGCAGGGGACGTACGCTTCTCATGGTGTTAAGCCAAGTTGAATGTTGTGTTTACAAACAGTAACTGAAAATCCTGCATAGTACATATTTATATATTTATATAAATTTTACATCATTTATGTTATTCACATTGCTGGCCACTCTTATTACCTGTATTTTGACTTGATCAGGGCATCTAAAATGCTGGGGAGATATTATGCGGTTAGGGCTTCACTTGCATATACTGTAACCTCAGGTTTGACTCCAAGACAAAATATAAAGCCTTGAGCCCACCTCATTTTGCAATAATCAATTAAGCAGAATAGGTTGAAGTGTATTAAATTAGGGGGATAAAGATCATTTATCATCATTTGTCCAGAGCCACTTGATATTTAAGCCCTATCTGGCAGGGATACAGTACATGCCTGTCATATCAGGAAATATCAAAACATCTCTAGGGACCAAAAAAAATGCCTCAGACTGCTCATTAGTGCTAATACATATGCTTTACTTTTTATAATTTAATACCTATTAACCTGACTGCATTTGTTTTTGTTTTTTTTTTCTTTTTTATCCTGGCATTGGTGTCTTTAACTTTAGCCATCCACTAAAGGGGTGGAAATTCTATGTTTATCCCAAACATGTCTTGGATAGTTTCCAAGCATAAGCATGCTCGCTCTGGGATCTGAAGCCGGCGCCTAAACTACTGCAAAGGGTTAAATATAGAGACACACATTCCAGACAGATATCTCAGCATATAGTGATGAGGACTGCAGATCAAAGATGGCAGTAGAGTTGAGTAATAATGTTGGTTAAACAATAAGTGGGCTGGTGCTACAAGCTACTATAATTAAAAGGTGTTATATTAAGTATGATTGTGTCACTTGTAAATATGGTACATGTGCTTTTACAGACAGTTAGTGAAAATAGCAAAAGAAATACATTTTATTAATATTACAATATCATACTTTTATAATGTATGCAGTTTCTTCTTACAATGTGTTATGTAGAGCTGAATACAACATTTGATTAAATTTAACAATCATATTTCAGTAAGGCATTATTTATTTATTTATTTTTTTCAATCATGGATTAAACAGTAACCAGTTTCTTTTGTTGTCTTTGCGGTTTTCCTTTGCAGTCTTTGCAGTCAGCCAGTATGTATTGTTTACATTTATCATGTGAACTCATCAAGTATATTTGTTTATTCATGTCAAGCTGCATTATGGGGCATCGCTGCTGAAGAGTAATTAGCTTGTTAAGTGGACTTACATGTTGTAGAGGCACAGTTAATGAAAATGATTGAAACATCTAAAACGCAAACATTCTTATGTATCTACCTCCAAACCTAAACATATCCATTTTATAGCAAATATAAAAATATATTAAACATAGTTTGAGATGTGTAAGAAAATTACCATTTTAGTAACAATATAGCATTAAAAATATATTGGCCAGCATTGAAAATATTATCCCGATCCACTCACTGAAGGCACACATTTCTCATTTGAACACACGTCACCCAAAACATGGCAAGTTGCAAAATGAGAGAAAACTGGCTAGAGCCAATTAGCGTTGGATTTTACTGCCATAAAACCTGTCATAAAGCTTCTGAAAGCTTCAACTTTTGAATTTAGGAATGGAGTTTTGGAACATCATTTTTAAAATCTAAATATGTGCTTTTTTGTTTTTAAAAAGGAAACTTCTGAACAAGGACTAAGGATTTATATGCCCATTCAAAGGGTTAAAACATTTAAATTCTTTGGGGTCTAGTTTGAAGAGAGAATGACGTAAAGGGTACACTAGTGGCTCGTTTCCACCAAGTGCTATAGTTCAGTACAATACAGTACAGTATGATTTGGGACAGAACCTGCCAACAACAGATACACTAATACATATTTTGTGTTTGCACACTCTGACGTAAACAAGCCCAACAGATCTAAGCAGCATGGCATATTCCTCTTGTGTTTCAACCAGTTAGCATTCTGCAGCGAGTCTAGCTCCACCCCTTAGGGTACCAAACTACTGTGCTAGGTGCCCTAATGGAAGTACATGTAATGGTACGGTACAGTTCACTATTTTGGTACCATTCACAACTTCGGAATTTGGAGACAGAAATAATTGTGTACCGAACTGTACTGTACTAAACCGTACCTCTCAGCAGAAATGAGCCAACAGATCAAATCATACCTAGGTGTGAGAAAGTCATCAATATCATAAAACTGTCTAGTTGGATCAGACTGGGGAGCAAATAGGGATTTATTAATTATGAGATAGAGGGGAATCATCAGGTCTTATAACAACTACACTTATGCTGTAAAAAAGTAATATTTGTCATTTTCGAGAAAGTAGCCTACTGCAATATACTGTGAATTAACAGCGCTCAAAGTCAACACTCAGAGGCTGTTTCAAATCACACCCTACACCCTCATTCACTCTTCCCTACATGAGTTTACTAATAGAGTCCACCTGACAGATAGAATGAACAAAATAATAATAATAATAATAAATATAGCTGCAAGCAGCAATTGCGGGGCCAAGCACAACAGAGGCAGAATGAGGAGCTAAGCATGGCAAGGAGCAACAGACCGACTGTAACAATTAGAAACTAAAGTCATTTTAGGATGATATCAGTTGAAATGGCTGAAAAATCATAAATACAACCAATAATATAATTTAATGGCTTATCACTTTTGACCAATAGGTGTTGCTGTTTTCAAATTGATGTGATACGTTCTGTGTGAGGTGACAATGACACACACAAATTTTGGAGTCATTATGCCAAAGCTTTACAGAGATACAGCCTCAGAATCATTTTGGCATCAAGCCTAAAATCTGTAGTGGCGCTGTACGAAAATGGTTTACTCTATCGACACGAAATCCATAACTTTGAGTCAGGACAGTCCGAAGATGATCTGACTCAATTTTGGTGAAAATCCAATCAACGGTCTAGGAGGAGTATGAACAAGTAGGTTTTGTACATTAATCAAAATGGCGGAAAGGAGGTTCAGCCAAGTATGGTATAATTGGTATGTTGTCGGCATGACCCAAGGAATATTTTGAGACCAGTTTTATTACATTAGGCTAATGCAATCACAAGTTATTAGCATTTTCGAAAATTTCATTATTAATGTTTAATGAATGGTGTATTACTTCTGACCAGCAAATTGATGTGTTGCCAAATTGATGTGGCGTGGTCAGGGTGTGGTGACAAAAGCACATATACAATTTGGTGTCAATATGTCAAGGCTTTGCAGAGATACAGCCTCAGATGTAGTTTGGCATCTTTCCAGCAAATTTGTTGATGCGCTAAACAAAAACGGTTTCGTATATCGACACGAAATTCATAACTTTTTGCCAGCATAGTCTGAAGATGATCTGAGTCAAATTTGGTGTAGATCGGACTAACAGTCTGGGAGGAGTTCGAAAAAGTAGGTTTTGTACATTAATCAAAATGGCGGACAGGAAGTTCAGCCAAAATTGGCAAAATTGGTATCGGTGTTCTCAGCATGACCGAAGGAATCTATCAAAATCAGTTTCATTTCAATAGGCTAATGTACGCAAAAGTTATTAGCATTTTTTGAAATTTCGTTATAACTTGTTTATGTACATTCAAAATGTTTATGTACATTCAGGGCATGGTGCCGAACATTTTTGTAATTAATGTCGAAACGATATGCTAATCCGTTCTCAAGATACAGCATTTTAAAGCTAAATTCAAAATGGCCGACACCCAAAATGGCTGACATGGGAAAATTGGATATGGTTCGACTCGGTATGACACACCGAATCTAAAGAGACCAGTTTTGTGATTTTTGGACAAATCATTCAGACGTTATAAAGAAAAATAGCCATATCTCCTGACCACTAGGGGGCACTGCACCGAAACACTGCAGGTAGGCTCAGGTCATGCTTGTTATAACACACACCAAGTTTGGTGTCAATATGACAAACTATTACGGAGATATAGCCTCACATTGATTTTTGCTAGCTTTTCGTAGAATTCTTTCGCGTGTTATTCGTGAACGGCTGGACGAATCGACTTGAATTCCATAACTTTTTGCCAGCATGGTCTGAAGATGATCTGGATCAATTTTTGTGACAATCGGTGCAACGGCCTAGGACGAGTTCGAAAAAGTAGGTTTTACGAACAATTGAGAATAGCGAAAAAACTAAACCTTACGATTTTTGAATTTTGGTGTCCATTCAACTCGGCATAAGCCAAGGAATCAGAGGAAAAAAGAATTTTTTTTGTGTGACTTACGGCTCAAACGTTATTAGTATAAATCTTTTGAAAGTTTGGACAAGTGGTGGCGCTAGAGAGTTTGAGTCCCACTCTGTTGGTCCCTCGCTGTTAGGAGTACTCCTAAAATTCAGGCAGCATCCGGTTGCAGTGAGTTCAGACATTAAGGGCATGTTTCATCAGGTCCGTCTACTGCCGACCGACAGACCCTTTCTCCGTTTCATTTGGAGAGCTCTGCAGAGTGAACACCCTCTGGACGTCTATGAGTGGCAGGTTCTGCCATTTGGCACAACAAGCAGCCCATGCTGTGCCATCTTTGCCCTGCAGCATCATGCTCATAATTCTGAAGGCAAATACCCAGGTTTGCAACAGATAGTGCATCAAAGCTTCTACGTGAATAATTGTCTGACCAGCTTCCCTACGGTCTCTGCAGCCAAGCAAACAGTGGATCAGTTACACAGTATGTTGGCAGAAGGATGGTTTGACCTCAGACAGTGGGTCAGCAGTCATCCAGCAGTCATAGCTCACCTTCCATCTGCAGCACGGTCCTCGGCCACAGAGCAGTGGTTAATGCAAAACTGCAACGACCCGACGGAGCCCACATTAGGCCTCAGGTGGAACTGTGCCACTGATACCCTTGGTTATCAGTATCGGCCCATCGAACACACAGCACTGACCGTGAGAGCCGCCTACCAAGTGTTGGCATCCGAGTATGATCCATTGGGATTCATACTACCATTTACGACCAGGGCAAAAGTAATCATCCAGCAGTTGTGGGCTAAAAAGAGAGACTGGGATGACCCAGATCTACCACCAAACCTTCAGACTGCCTGGACCAGCTGGGAGAGCAAACTTGCACATCTCAGTAAGGTATCGATTCCTCGCTGTTACCTACCAGCCTCCACGACTGCAGCGATACAGCACAGTTCCCTCCATGTGTTCTGCGACGCCTCTGAGAAGGCATACGGGGCTGTGGCATATTTGGCCATCAACCTGGACAGTGACATCCATGTCTCCTTTATAATGGCCAGATCACGAGTTGCTCCTAAGAGGCAGCAATCTATGCCTCGCCTGGAGCTTTGTGCTGCCTTAGCTGGGGCTCAACTAGCCAAAGTGGTGAGAGATGAGCTGACCCTCTCCATCCGTCAGACAATCCTGTGGACAGACTCCATGACTGTTCTAGAGTGGATTCAGTCAGACTCCTGCCGATACAAGGTGTTCGTCGGGACACGAGTCTCCGAGATACAGGAATTGACGGACCACAGATCGTGGAGGTATGTTAATACACAGGATAACCCAGCAGACGACATAATAAGGGGTAAAACCCTCCAAAGTCTGTCTGAGCCCAGTCGATGGAACCAAGGGCCTGAATTCTTAAGACAGAGCCCAGAACAATTACACCAACGGAGGCAGTATCAGAACTGAAAGCCTTATCCTGCTACTCCATAATGACAGTTGAAGCTGATTCCACTCTTCCTGATGTCACCCAATTCAGTACCTGGTGAGAACTGGTGGAGGCGACTCGACAAGCCTGTCAAGGGGCGGCCACATCAAGTGATGTACCCATGACTAACAGAGAAGCAGAAGCTGTTCTGCTGAGATCATGTCAAGCCCAGAGCTTTGCCGAAGAAGTAGCTGCCCTGAAAGCACAGAAATCTGTGCCCGTGCACAGTCGACTAGTCAACCTTGCTCCCGAGTGGGACTTACTGACTAACCTGATAAGAGTTGGGGGGAGATTGAGGAGGCTGGCGGGCTCAGAACCAGAGTAGATCCACCCCATTGTGCTGGATCCTAAACACCCAATCACGAAGCTCCTTATTAAACAATTTGATGAGCGGTTGTTACATCCAGGAGCCGAGAGAGTCTATGCTGAAATGCGGAGACAGTATTGGATTCTAAGGGGATGTCAGGCCATCAAGCATCATCAACTCAACTGTCTGTCCTGTCAGCGCTGGAGAGCCCAGCCACATGTCCCGCAAATGGCAGATTTATCCCCAGAACGCCTCAGACTGCTCTGTCCACCCTTTTACTCAACAGGTGTAGACTGCTTCGGCCCATATCTGGTCAAGATAGGAAGGCATAATGAAAAGCGGTGGGGCCTTATTTTTAAATGTTTCACTACAAGGGCAGCTCACATTGAGCTCCTTAATTCAATGGATGCTGATGCCTTCCTTCTCGCACTCCGCAGATTCATAGCCAGAAGGGGTCAACCAAAGGAGATCCGTTCGGACTGTGGCATCAACTTCCGCGGGGCAGAACGAGAATTACGGAAAGCCTTTTCTAGTATGGAGCCAGAACTCCAAACTTGTCTTGCAGACCACCAAATCAGCTTCAAGTTTAACCCACCCAACGCTCCACATTTTGGTGGGATGTGGGAACGAGAGGTCCGCTCCATAAAGAATGCTCTCCAGGTAGCTGTCGGGAGCCAAGCAGTAACAGAGGTTCTGTCCACTGTTCTAGTGGAAGTAGAGGGGATCCTGAATTCAAAACCACTAGGATATGCCTCCACCGATGTCGCTGACATTGATCCGATCACTCCTAACCTTCTCCTTATGGGGCGGCGGGATGCATCACTCCCTCAGGTGGCCTATGCTCCTGGAGACATAGGGGGGCGGAGGTGGCGTCACTGTCAAAACATTGTGGACCAATTCTGGATACAGTTTACAAGAAACTACCTGCCTACACTCCAGACCCGACAGAAGTGGCATAAAACATTGTCAAACCTGGAAGTAGACTCTGTTGTATTACTTGTGGATCCACAACTCCCAAGGGCTCAGTGGCCCATAGGTAAAGTGCGAAGGACATTGCCCAGTAGCGACGGATGTGTGCGGATTGCTGAAGTTGTCATTGATGGCAAAACGTACCTCAGACCCGTTGCTCGCCTGATACAGTTGCCTGCTCTAGAAGGTGACCCCGAAGACACTTAGAGAATTCCCGATTACCCATTTGCTGCTCAAATGTGGGGGCGGCTGTTGCGAATTCTCTCCCTTTAAGAATAGGTTGGTAAGTGTGTAAGGTTCTAATGTACACCAGCATCACGTCAACGGCGCAGTCAGAGCGCAGTCACGTTGTCACTCATGCCGTGTTGATGTGCAAGAGAAGTTTGTGAAGCTAAACTACCTCAAGTACACTGTGTGTATATGGTTCATCTTGTACAATAAATGACTAAATGACAATCTGATGACTCTAACTCCCTGACCAAAAACCAGCTTTCAGTGGGGCAATCCCCAACAAGGGTAATATTAAGTGACATTTTGAATGTAGCCTACATTTTAAACACAATATTGTCAATGATGTTTGTTATATTTTACAACGAAATAATAGCTCCAAGGAAATCCGCAACAGAACTGGCGTGTCTCCAAGCAACAGTGGTGTTTCACTGCTGAATTAATTAATAAATGACGCGACGCCTTGCTCATTAAGACAGTGACATGCCGCCACCTACTGGCGATTTACTTTAAATCTACAAGTATCACTTCGTTTTGCCATTATTTATTGCTTTATTTATTATATTAATACACTTGATGAAATGTTAAGAATATGACATGCATGACATACAGTTGATAAGGCTAGAAAAACCTCTAACCTCTCTAAGGGGGGGGGGGGGGGGGAGCACATGTAAATCAATTTAAGGGGGCAAATATTGTAATGGAAAAGGTGACTGCGGTGGGGGTACTCAGAAGAATGTTAAATGCTCTAGAGGGTAAGCCACTGTAGAAAGTTTGAGAACCACTGGCTTAATGGATTACTTCATTAATTGCCTGTAGTATAAGTTAAGCGAGGTTTCCTATGAGCTCATATTCTGGGCTCATCTGCTTGTAGGTACATAGAATATATTTTTCTATTCCATATTTGATCTTTTTATTATTATTATTATTATTATTATTATTATTATTATTATTATTATTATTATTTATTAACGTCTTCATAAAGCCACGTTTTCTTTATGGAAGGAAAACGCTTAACATGCAATTTAGAGCTTTCTGTTCATATTCGTGGCTTACCTGCTTTCCTACATTTAAAATTTATTAACAAACTGTATACCGAATTCGGCCTTTTATACTGTATTAGCCCATTAATTAAGCATTTCCTTTCTATGGGGGATACCCTTAACTCCCAAATCGTCACATATTGACGATTGGTCAGGACACCTTGGCGTTGCTTTTTGACGCCCAGGGTACCCCTTCAGCGTCATTTTTCGACGCGCAGAGTCCTCCGTTTTGTCTTAATTTAATGGTTTGCATGCATTTGTAAAAATAGAAATTATTTTATATAAATATATACGTTCATTGGAGCACCTAACCCCGCCCCTACCCTAAACCTACCCACTTCTGAACAATATGAAACAGGCAACAGGCAAATAAGTACAGTCACAGGTATTTATTGCAAAAACTGACCATAAACAACCAGTATAAAAGCATTACAAACAAGTCCTGTTGCATTCCGAGTCTTCTGAAGCCTTACGATATCCTTATGCGAATAACAGAAGGTTTTAATCGCTGAAAATGATCCTACTCCGTTAACGCGCTCACATCTCATTCAAGAAGATACACCCGAGCATTAGCATGAGGCAATCAGTCACGAGACACCCAAGAGCCAACAGCATTTCATAACCAAGGCTTGCTTCTTCTGGCGGCATTTTTTGAATTCAAGCACAGACAGACTGCAGTGCAGCACACAGAACGGCGGGCGGAGACGGCGATCGCATATTCTTCTCACAAATCAATCGTTTCCCAGATAGCACATGTACGTCTGCAAGATGTCTGTTAAAGATCTCTTGATCTGGAAAGCATCTGCTGTGTACAAACGTCTGGCAGACATCTGTAATATGTCAGTTTTACATACATTCTAAATCATAAACATCTTAAAGACATCTAATAGATGTCTATTTGACATCTGATAGGAAACGTCCAATAGACGTATTGCAGATGAGCAAACTATGTCTTGCAGATGTCTTGCAGATGTAAATGCAGATGTCAAATAGACGTCTCCGAGATGTATGTGTGCTATCAGGGTTTGCTTTGGAACCATTGGAATATTAATACTTTTTGAATAAATTATGAATATAGTTGTAATTGCCTGTTATATCTTGTGTTTTGTTGACAAATGGTTAGGTTTAGGGGCAGAGGTTGGATTCAATGTGTAAATAGTGTAATATAAATTAAACTGTTTTGACTGTTCGCATTGAAAAAAAAAAAAATACACCCCAACATATATGCAATAATAGCACTATTATTACCCAATATATAATTTAATCATGACGATAAAATTCCCCGTGCCTTTTCCGTCAGCACACTGACGCCAAGGGTTTCTTAAGTTAAGTACTGGAGGACCCCGCACGTAGAAAAATTACGCTAAAGGGGTACCCTGAGCGTCCAGAAGTGACGCCAAAGGGGCCCTGCCCAATCGTCAATATGTGACGAGTTAGGAGTGAGAACGTGTTGCTACAGTGTTTTACATTTTAGAATGTCCCAAAATTGTGCATTAATGTCAGTGGCGGTGTTGTGCCCATTTTCGACCCCCGCCAAATTATTACCCCCTCTCGTTGAAATCGCTACCTGACTGCCTAATCCTAACCCCATCCCTAATCCTAACGCCTCCCCCACACCTAACCCTAAACCTCTCCAATACTAGGGGGATAGTAATCTGCCGGGGGTCAAAATTGGGCACAACATCAGCCCGTCCAACAGGCGATACAGGCGGTCGCCTAGGGCCTCACTTTTAAGGGGAGGGCCCCGCGGCCTGGAGGTTGTCAATTGGATTTTTAGGTGCGTTCGATTTGAAGCGATGCCACGCAGAAAGATCCGTTTTTAAAATCAAAGTTCTGCAAGAACTAGAGGGCAGACAGCTCTGCATGCTTTCAACTCGCTCCTGCGGTATTTTAATGTCATCCACCGATCAGACGGATTTTGGAAATCACTTAATATTGCCTCTCAGAATAGTCTTTCGAAATGAAGTCTTGTTACACATTAATGCAATTTTTTACATTATTTGACATGAAAGAATGACAGAGAGATTACAGTGAAGTTGAGGTAGAAATGGAATCTAAACAATATCTTTCTGGGGCTGGAAATTTTTTTTTGACTGCTATACATAATATTTATTGCTGTAGTATTTTTATTTATTTATTTATTTTTACATGCAATGATGCCCATGATGACAGACTTGTTATATAACGAAAAATTGAGCCACATTTAGCATGGTACCTTAAATAATTACAGACCCGGATCCAATGTAATTAATTATTTTTTTTTTTATTATTATTATTATTTTTTTTTTTTTTCATGTGGTCAATCAATCAATCCTTAAAAACAAGCAGAATAGGCTGCATTTCTTATCATTTATGAATATTAAGGCCTATGTTTATTTTGTTTACGTTCTGTTTATTCTGTTTAGTTTTCGTGTATACTTTACTCAGTCTCACTTGGACTCATATTTTTTGTATTTTATTTGCTGTTTTTTTTTTTTTTTTTACATATGTTTGTTGGATGTGTTACAGTTAATACACATTCATGCTTAAATGTTGAAATAGTCATTACATGTGCTTTGTCTTCACTAGTCAAATTTCTGTTGCAGTTTTTTACACTAGTGGGGCCCATTTTCATTATCTTCACTGTTAGACATTTCTGTAATTTCTACAGTTACTAACTGTATATCACCCAGTATAATACTGCAGATTCCCTTTGCAGTAAATAACTGTATTGCATTATGGGGATTTTCTGTGACATCAGACCCCACATACAGAGACTTACTGTATTTTTAAAAATTGCTGTATACTACTGTATTTGCTGTAACGGCCTCGTTGGCGGCGTTCTATTGAGGTCGTTTTATTTTCCTCATTTATTATATTTGGATTGACGCGATTTGCCCTACATGTCTACAACGCCGCAACAGCTTTGGACGGACTACACTGGAAGTGTTGCATCGCATGTAATTATTGGAAAATCCGTTTGTCCTTCCTGTCAGACACAGCGCGAGCGCTTGAAGTACATCTGTAAGTCAGAAATATACCGGGGCATTACTTTACTGTAAGCATCCACTGTAGATAGTGTATTTAATGGGTTCTACATTGTCTTTTGTCGAGTCCGAGGAAGACGCTGAAGCAGCGAGCCAGAACTGCGACGTTTGCCCGGGGATGAACCCCGGAGAGTGGAAGTGTTCCACAGAACATCTACGCTGTGTGTCGATGCAACGTACGAGATATTAAGACCAGCAAGTAAGGTAAAAATATATATACGTTTGTCTGAGTGTTTGTCAGATTTTTGCACACCAGTTTAACCTAGTAATATTCACCCATCAACATGGCGGTTACAAACTAAGGTAAACTGCGCTGTCGTTTCAAACGGCTTTTGTCAACTTATTGAATTAAGTTACCGAATTAAAATAATATTTAACGAGCAACGCTTATCTTATATAACATTAGGTTAACTAATGTGAAATTTTGTTCAGGTGTTAGTATAATGTTGGCCAGTAGCCTATTGAGAAAATAAAATCGTATGTTAGCTAGGTTAGACAAGTTATATGGCTAAATGTTAGCTGCATTTCTAGATTTAGAATTAGTTTAGAATTAGAATTAATTAGAATTAGTAGGAATTTAAGATTTACTGCATTTTTTTATATATATATGTTTGTGTTTTAAAGGCAACTGCAATGAAGCATCAAGAAAGACCTGAACAACTATGGTTTTGAAAAGTTTGTGTATTCTATGTGGGGTTTTCCTTTTAAAAGTGTGCCATTTCCATTTCTTGTTTTTCAGAGAAGACATTTCTGTCACTAACAAAGTGGATGGTGAGCAAAGGTGGTGGCCACATTTTGGAGCAGCACCTGGCTTTTGCAGATGGCTATGTATTCTTTGGCTGCATGTCTTTTTCTCCATTATGTTTCTGTTGCCTATAGATTCTTTGAGGATAAATCTAGAGGATACAACATAATGCACTGCAAAATGTCCTAAGACAGGAGAAATGGTAAAGATGCACTGTTCCAGCAGTGGAAGACTGTATATTTAAGTGTTATGCATGCATTGTTTGAAATAAAGTATTTGATATGTTGTAATTATTGTGTCTGTTTTAATTCAATTCCCATAGTACCTATGTAGAGTAAAAATAAAATAAATTTAAATGAATTCAATATAAAAATTATAAAATCTACAGAAATCTATATTAAAATGAATGAATCACAGTAGTATACTGATGAATTTGACCTTTTTTTTATAGTATTTGGCTGTAAAACAGCTACAGTTTGCAACTGTAAATCCTAATTACAGTGACTTACTGGCAGCAGTGTTGTAAAAACTGTAAAAACCCTTTGAAATGTCTAACAGTGTTGCCTAGGGCCCCACAAACCTAGGTCGGCACTGCTTGATGTATTTATATAATAGCCCAAGTCCAAATTCAAAGTCAGACTCTATGAATCCCTCTATCGCGATTGCAAGCTAGGAACCACTACAAGCTGTAGAAACCACTACAAACTGTAAAGTTAACAGGAAGTATTTGCCCGAACTCAGCTGGTTTTGCGAAGGAACGCAAAAATCTTTGCGAGAGAATGCAAAAGTTTTGCGAGGGAATGCAAATGTTCTGCGAGAGAACACAAAAAAATCTAAAAAATATTTTTCCTCCCACCCTGAATTTTTTTTCACCACCATGTCCCTTAAGGGGTTCCGTACGTTTATTTATAATGTCTGCTTAGATTTATTTTTGTTTTATTTATGCGATGTGTAAAATAATTTTGTTATAACATAATATTGGTTTGATCTGTTTGCAGTGATTTCCTAATGTGCCGTGGTAAATTGTATTTTATAAAACGGTTAGTGGGGCAAAACGCCCCTTTAGTCATTTTTGCTAAAAATCTCTTAACATAACTCTGTGGATTTTTCATACTTGGTTTAGAATTATGTCATTGTCACTAAAACTATGATAACTATTTTGGACACATTCAACTTTTGTTTCACAGAAAAAAAAATAAAATAAAATAAAATAAAAAAATTACACAGACCTTAATGGAGGCATTTACCCCTACTCTAAACAACTGAAAACATTATATGTTATTAATATGACAACTGACTACAAATAAAAAAAATTGATGCCACGATTTCAATATTCATTAAGGATCAAAATAAAACTGAAATCCTACGTTATCTCTGAATTAAAAAAAAGGGGGGAGAAATACATTGCATTTTAATAATTTTACAATGACTTCGAACACGGCTAAACAAATCAGAATCAAGGATCAGAACTAACCGTTTTATAAAATACAATTTACAAATAGGAAATCATTGCAAACAGATCAAACCAATATTACAATTATTTAACACACCACATAAAAAAGCAGATATTATAAATAAACGTAACAAATATTTTTAATTTTTAAATTGTAATTAAAATTATTTTTATTTTCGTTTTAACAAACATGTTGTATAGGTCTACTGTATATTTACAACGTTATTTTATATTTGTGCCCTTGGAAATTATATACTATTTATATAATTGGCCTGATTATATTGCATTTTGGGCTAATTTTGAGCACAATAACGGTGTGTCGTCATGAACATAGCAGAGCGCCTGGTACAAACGTGTAGACTCAGTGTAGCATGCCCCGTCTGGTTGATGAAAATAATCATGGGCTACACAAATGCTGTGGTATCTAACAAGCAATGTTTGTCTGGCTTTTTGTAGTGTAATCGCAGGGAGTTTTGAAGGTTCTGTATAACGGGGATATTTACGCAGACAACAAAAAATAGAGAAAAACGAAGACGTCTGATTACCCTTCTTAGCAGGGCAACAGAGCTGAATGGTTGCTTCACTCATATCATTTGAGGGCGGAAAAGTCCTGAAACTGAATAATACTACTAATAGGATACTAATTATTTATTCAAATTATATGAATTGCAAACGTACATTTATTTATTTATTTATTTATTTACCATTGTTTGTCATTGATAAGACCGTATCATCTTCAAGGTATTTATTCTTACATAAGACATTGCCTATAGTTAGTGAGCTTGTGTGACGGTGCTAAAATTGAGAAACCTGATGGCTGTAATAGATCAACAGGGTAGATAATAGCGTGCGCAGCTCACACACTCTTAAAGCTGGGCTGTATTTGTAGTGTTGTCCCTGGTTGGTGAGATTACAAGTGAGCAAAGATTAAGCAAATGAAGTCCGAAGCAGCTGCCCAAAATAACGTCTAGTCTCCATCGTAAGGGCTGCTCCGTGCAGCATATGACAGTGCTTAGGCGCGATAAAATGTTCATGTTAACTTAAATCCTGGTCAAAATGAAGAACACAGTGAGTATTTTACAAACTGTTTTACTGTACATTGAGTTCGTTATTTAAAGATGTTTTTGAGTCTTGTAAAGTGTTTAAATTGTCTGTAGTATCTTTTTGTGTGAAGCTATACTTAGAGCGCTAAGGGATATTAGTTTAGAAAAAAAATTAATATAAATATTTTATACTTGTGTATGAAAAAAACAAACAAACAAACAAACAAAAAAACATTTCTTTATAGTAACCTTATTATGGAATATTTAATGCTGCTCATATTAGCCCTTCTGACTGTCAAAAAGATATAATATATTCTTTGGTTGACCTTTTAATAAAGAATGCCTTTTCCACACAAATGTAACCAAAATTTTGTGTATAGAGTATTGTGTTCATTCATTATGATTATTAAAATGATTAAAGAAAGATTATTATAATCTATTAAAAAAAACTTGATGTACTCTTTACTGTTTAAAGCATATTGTCTTCAATATATTGATCTTCATCAATACTCATGTGGTGGTATTAAACTAAATTAAGTGGCTGAATGATGATTTGATTGGAGCATTTGTAGTAATTGTTTAATCCAGGCCTGTTAAACAGTAAACAACACCTGACATTAACTGAGATATAGAGTCTGTAACCTGCTGTCTCTCCAATATTCAGATAGTGGTCAATCAGTGTGCGTTTTTTAAGAATCATTTCTAAAATGTAAGGGGTATTTTCCTCCAGCATAGACATTTGTGATGTTTAAGCTGGTGTTTTCAGAAATATTGATCATAAATATATGGATTCACTTTAGTGTGATTCACTTGAGAGTGTTTTTGGTCATTATTGTTGAAGTCTCAGGAATATGCAGATTGATATGGTTTGTTAATATTTTGTGTTGGCCATAATTAGTGACACACACACACACACACACACACACATATATATATATATATATATATATATATATATATATATATATATATATATAATGTCACTAATTATGGCCAACACAAAATATTAACAAACCATATCAATCTGCACATCCCTAAGATGACTTATTTTCTTCTCCCCCATCATGCCTGCCTTTCATGTAGGATGCAGGTAAATTGTGATCATGAGTGAAGCTCCAGTAGTCCGGAAGGCTATTCCACAGGCCCAGTCTACCGACAGTGGTCACACTCAGATGACATCACGGCCACTACATATCACTGAGCCAACTGCCTCCAAACATGTGTGCTTTTATAAAAGTGGTGATTCCCAGTTCAGCGGTCTGCCTGTGGTTATCAACAGCCGAACTTTTAAAACTTTTGAGGCTCTCTTGGATAGCCTGTCCAAGCGTGTGCCACTGCCTTTTGGTGTGCGCACCATTACAACTCCTCGTGGTCATACGGCAGTTCAGTCCCTTGATCAGTTACAACATGGCCACTCCTACATTTGCTCTGATCGTCGAACTGTCAAACCCATTGACTTTGAACGAGCACGCCGGAAACTGCCTCCCTGGTATCATGCTCGTCCTGTTAGCGCCCGCAGCTTGGCTTGGTATACACATAGCTCTGCTCAACATGGAACCTGCAGTGCAAGACAGAATGAGCATGCCATCCTGTTGCACACACCAAAGCGGCTAGTACTGTTCCGTAATGGAGAACCAGAAGTGAAGCACACCCTGATGCTGCAGAGAAGAACAACATACTCATTTGAAGCACTGTTAGATCGCATGTCAGAGGTTATGCACTTCCCGGTGCTCAAGTTACATACACCTGATGGAAGAAGGGTAAGGATTTTGCCCCCGCATCTCATTAATTTTAGTAACAATATTTTATTAGTAATTTAATTATATAATTAAATGAGGATGTAATTTTAATTAAGTACATTACATCATTATATGTGATCACCCACACCCCTTTCCCCCTTCTGTCTGTACTTTAATCAGGTCAAGTCAGCTTTATTTATATAGTGCATATTTTGTGTCAAAGCAGCTTTACAGTATTAAACAGGAAAATATTTCAATAATGCAAACATAATTTAGTTCTGCTATAAAGCAGCTCTAAAAGGACAATAGTAACCATTTTTCAGTTAAGGTCATTTAATTATTAACTGTGTAAGTTAGGGATTAAGTTCAGCTCATTCAACTGCATTCAACACCAAACTACAAAGATACATGCTCACTTGTTTTGATATGCCAACTTTACATCAAGCAAGAACCAAAACAAAACCAATGGAACTGACACATTACCATATTTTCAGAGTGTTTTATTAGAGATTAGAGTTGTGACCGTGTCAGTTGTGTTTCTGGTGTAAGCAAGCTGACCCAGTGTTTGAGTGAGCATAAATAGCATTTACAGATTGAGGAAGACATGCTCCCCAGTGGCGCTAAGCCTCTTTACTATTTCATCCTATTATACTGCACTACAATCTGGGATAGAGCATAGAGAGGGGAATCAGAGACATGCTATTTAGACCACCAAACAAGCTTTATTAATAATGTTAACATCAGTGTTGGGAAGGTTACTTTGAAAATGTAATAGGTTACAGATTACAAGTTACCCTGTTTAAAATATAATAAGTAGTGTAACTTTTTAATTACTTCATTAAAGTAATGTAACTTATTACTTTTTGATTACTTTTTGATTACTTTTCTAAATTTCTAATATTTTCAACTGTTAATCATTTTGAAACATTTAAACCAGGCAGAGTTCACCTTACAGTAGCACTCTGTAACATACTGATTATTATGACTTTCAAAATTCTTTATCACTTGAATTAGGATTATTATAAGTAAAGGATAATATACATATTTATTTTGCGATAACAATTAGCTGGATGTACATTATCCCACATAGCTGCTTGCCACAAAAGTAAATAAACATGAAACACCGATCTGAGTTGAAATACTGGAACGCAATGCTTCAATGAAGAAAGCAGTTGCTAGCAGCAAGTTCAAGTTTGGCAAGTAGATGGACATTTAAGGGATACAATGCAGTCATACCACTTTTATTACACAACATTTCACCGCATAAATAATCAAGTACTAGTGCTTACAGTACTAGCTTGTAGGTTATCTTATAATCCATTACAGTGTTCGAAACAAAATGGCGGCAGCTGCATTCGTATGAGTTTTAGTATTTTATTAGGTAACCAAACTCAAAGCTTCCACCAAGAAAAACTATCAAGCGCATAGCGCCGACTTAAATTGCCTGGATGAGTCTGTTATTAGCTTTTACCAGTTGTTATCAGAGAATAACATACCTTGGAATGTTATGACTGACCAATCAGAATCAAGCATTCCACAGTGTAATAATTTAATTTAAAGCACAGCCACCACAAATTCAGACTTAACACCTCTTATTTATTTTGAGATAATTCTGAGGTTAAATACAGATTTGAAATCATAAAAAGAAATAGTTTAATACCTATGATACTGGTTTTGAAATCAAAAGTTTGCATAGTTATGACTGGCATCTAATAATGCCTTGGAAAAACTATCAGTCTTAACAAATAAAGCATATGCATAAACCCAGATAGGAAATAAAACAGTTATCAAATAAGCATGTGCCTTATTCTGTGTCCTAAACCCCTGAAACACTGGCATCTCATTCTAGAGTAGTCAATGCAGTTTATGAAAGTAGTAAATTTAAATCTGTATGTGTGTGAGAAAAAAATCAGATGTAACCCCCTTTGTAATCGTTAACATTTTCAAAAGTTACTGTAATTTAGTTACTCATTTTTTTCTCATTAACTGTAACTAATTACAATTACATTTATTTAGTAATTAAATTAAGTAATTCCGATACATGTAACTAGTTACTCCCCAACACTGGTTAACATTAACTGTTCTGTAAAGCATAATTAGTGGCCAAGCACCAAAGGTGCGAAGGCACCTATTGTATCTTTTAGTTTTATTATTATTTTCTACTTATTAGAGGTACAAGCGCAAAGCGATAAAACATTATTGAAACAGTAAGGATTTTTATTAGGGGCCAAGCACTGAAGGTGCATAGACACCTGTTGTAATCATTAGTGTTCTCTCACTATTCTTCTTCTTCTCCTTGTAGTAAATTTCACTTTCGCCCACCCAGGGATACCAATTAGTGTAGTGAATTTCGCTTTCGCCAACCTAGGGAGGTGAAATAGGGTAGTGATGGGTATTCATGTCACAGCTGACGTTATGATTCTTGGATCATGTGTCAGTTAATGTGTAAATATGAGTACATCACATAAGAAAGATTGGTGGGATCTCTAACTTGTAGAACCTCTTACTGTATTATCAACACAGAAAGACACAAGTTGTAATAAAATAGATTTTATTAACAAAAGATAGACAAGAGTTATCAACAACTACTAAATGAATACCATGAATGAAAAAGGAATAAAGTGCATAAGATGCATAAAATCCAAGTGATTATGTTGGGTGTTGCTATGTCAGAGCTACGTTATCTAGAAAGATAAACTGTTGCTACTCTGAAACAAATAAGGTGAAGAACCTCATTAAGTTTTGTCATCAACTGCAGTCAGCTATATAATATCTAATGTAAATTAGAAAAGCATATACTGATAATATATGCCACTGTCTCTGGAAGAGGTTTGGAAGTGATATTTATGTTCTCTGTGGTTGAGTTGTGGCGGTGGCTTGTTCCACTAGTTGCGCTGGTGGCAGTACAGTGGGGAAGGGAGCAGGAATCCGTTTCGACAGCCTTGAACATGAAGCGCTGTAGGATGCTGATCTCCTGGAGCAACAAAGGGTCCTAAGATCTGGAACAAGCAGATGTGGCCCTGGAGTAGGTGCTGAAGGTCCTTAGCTTGGAACACTCAACCAAAAGTACCTGAAGTGAAGGTTTGCTCGCCGGAGCTTATCCCTGCTGCAAATGTCTGTGTGTCTTCTGCCTGTCTGGGCTAGAGACTCAGAACTTGGTCAATCCGCTTTGTCTCTCTAGGATGGAGACTCAGGATGCATCTTTTGTTGTCTCGCTGGACGAAGACTCTGAACGTAGATTATCTCTTTCCTCACAGACTGGAGGCTCAGAACGTGGTCATATCTGTTGCTGCCTCAAAAGCTGGAGACTCGGACTTGGTATCTGTTGTTGTCTTACCCTTGTGGGTCGCAGACTCAGAACTGGTTGATCTGTTAGTGTCTCTTGGACGTGCCGGAGGTTGACCTGTTTGTGCCCTTTTCCTTCACAGGACTCAGACTCAGAATGGAGGTGTTTCTGCTATTGTCTCACCTTTGCAGGCCGGAGGCTCAGAACTTTGGAGTTCTGTTGCAGTCTCTTTCTGTAATAGACTGAGACTCAGAACGTTGGTGTTTCTGCTATTGTCTCACCCTTGCAGGGCTCAGACTCAGAACGAAGGAGTGTCTTTTGGAAGGTACCTTTATCCCTTTCCAATGAGGAGGAGAATGCAATTTGGCACTTCTCCATTTCCGTGCTGTGATTGGCTGGTTCCATCAGAGTTGGGGGACACGTGGTTGTCCACCCTTCTTTCCTCCTGTGGAATTTATTTGCATAGTCCAAACACAAAGTTAGAAAAGTGTCACTAAAGTTTTACCGGTGCATTTCTCACTTTCCAAACCATAACCAGAATGCGTTTGGCAATGTTATGAACACATTAAGTCCAAACATGATGGGAAAAGATTGAACTGTCATGCATGCATTCATTTGTCCATTAACAGCTGAGTTTGTGTAAGATGTTGCACTACACATTGCTGTCACTAGGGATACTTATTTCTCTAAATAAGTTTAAGATGTGTGTGTTGTAGTGTGCATCAGTTTTAAAGGTGAAAACATAGTTATGAATGGATTTCCGAGATCTCTCTTTGTTTTACCCAATGCTGCTGCATCTAGAGGTCCTAAGAAATTTTTATGGTCGGTCACAGGCCAAACCCTTAGGAATCAGTCTCAAGGTGGGTGAAGGGCACAAACTGCATTTTGACCAATGGGAAGTTCTGTCCTTCCCGGGCTTTGTACCAAAGGTCTTCTTGTTGCCCTCTAAGAGATGTCTGGCTGTTGTCCTGGCATCTTTATCTGATGGCGTTGGACAGTTTGCTTATGTTAGTTCACCAAGATCCAATCAAAATGTAGCAAACCTCTGTCCACTACTGTGGTCATAAACTGGGCCCTAAAACGTGCTGTCCACTACACCCTCTTGCAGCCCATAGAACCACATGAGGAAATGTTATGAAATTTCGCATGATAATAGAGGGCAGGCTAACATGTTACCATAGCAATTTTGGAATCTCTAACTCAATCCTTGCAGTGCTACTAACAGCTAAAATTTTCACGTAATTTTCACATTTCTTTTTTACTCTGACTTGTTTAATAAATTGTGTTTTCCATCCCCAAGACGTTTCAACTGATTTCCATTTTCTATCATTAACATTTTTCTACCATTTTAATATATATTTTTTTTAATTATGATGTCAAAAATTCTAACATCATACTGCTCAGAAAATCAAAAAAGTGAGACTGTTCAGGTTTTTTGAGGGGGGGTGAATGGATTTTAATCATTGTAGGGTGGTTGCGTCCACACACTGCTAAGACACATTTATATGCAAACACCATGTAAAAGTGAATTTTGCATCCAATGTCCCCTTTAATAGTTTTCGATTAATTTTGTCTATTGTGATGAAAAAGGTCTTGATAGACTCAACCCAGGCTCACTGGAAATACGTGCCTCTAAATACATTTCTGCAACACTGTAATTACGTACCTTACTGCACGTTTTGCGGTAGTTTCAAAGTAAAATGTTCAGAGAGTGGCGCTAAAACACACATTCACTACGTGGCTGTGTTACGTTTCTATTACATTAGTACAGGCATGTATTGCTGAGTTTTTTATTACGCTGCTTGAGGTACATATTGTGGCTGTTCAGAATTCAAATATCTGGGTAGTGTCACAAAAAGGTTAATAAATCGTACTTTGTGTGAAAAGGAATAAAAGTTGTCTGAGTTTACTGCCTCATAGTGTTCATTTCAACAGGAAACTGCAGTGATTCGTACATATAGGTACATTTTTTTTTTTTTTTTTTTTTTCAGTTTTGCAGAAATGTATATAGAGGCACATATTTCCAATGAGCCTATGTTATATAGATTGCTTAGATAACGCTGAGGACATTGATATGAGTTATGCCATAATCAAATAAATTTCCTGTTCTCTGTTTTGATTTTCTTTGAAAACCTACTTTAAAAACCTACTCTTCCTAAACCTTGATTTTTACCAAATTTGACTGAGATAATCTTAAGAACCATGCCAGTGTCAATGCCAATAGCCTTGTGGTTAGTGCGTGCCATTGACATATAGCGCAACTGTGCTCACGGCGACCAAGTTCGATTCCTGTCTTGAGGTACCTTGAGTATTAGAGTATCATCATTATAAACAATTTGCTGGCATAATGCCAAAACACATTCTGAAGCTGTACCTCTTGGAATATTGGATCTCTTGGAATACTTTGGAATATTGACACCAAATTTTTTTTTATAGGCACTGACACCCCACGCTGACCTCACCACGTCAATTTTATGACAGCACACATATTGGTCAAAAGTAGAAAGCAACTATGTTGAATTACAAGTGATTGCATGTATGCCTTTTTTAAAGGTTTTGCTTAAAATTGTCTCTAAATGTCTGACAGATGGTCTGAATTTTGTCACCTTGCTTATAGCTCCTCGTTTTACTATTGTTGTGCTTGGCCCCTTAATTGCTGCTTGCATCAATATTAGTTATTAATGGTAATACTAAATGGTAGGTCTAATCTTTTTCCATTAAATTAAATTCTTCTTCTTCTTCTTGTTTCTTCTTCTATACTGAGCCAATGGTTGCCCATAGTTGAAATTTGGCTCACAGATAGAGAACAGTCTGAACATTAATCACAACAAACTTGTAACCTTTTTTTTGGCCAAAAACTCACATACCTGATCTCTTTATATTCAGCGCAGCATTCCAAGGTAAACAGTTTTCCTATGTTTGGCATTTTGGACTGGAGTCATTTTAAATTTAGTCATAAAATGATGCATTTTACAAACACATTGGCTTATCATTATAAAACTTGGAATGTTTCTTCAACATATATCAACAAATATCAAAAATTGCTAATAGCTTTTTATTAATTTTTCCTATTGTAATGAAACTGGTCTTGATAGATTCCTTGAGTCAGACTGAGAACAATGATACTAATTATTCAATAGTCAGTCAAATTTGCTGTCCGCCATTATTAATTTCTTTTCAAACATACTTTTTAGAAAACTCTTAGAATATTGGTTTGTTTTTCACCAAATTTGATTCAGATCATCTTCAGACAACGTCATAAAGAAGATATGGATTTCCTATTGATACACCAAATTGTTAATGCTTAACGAATCAATAAAATTGATGCCATGATGCCAATATGATTTTGAGGACATATCTTTGCAAAGCTTTGGAAATTTGACTCCAAAACTTTGTGTGTGCCATTGTCATGCCACACTGAATGCACCATCAATTTTGTCACAGTGCCACTTACTGCTCAAGAGATATGAAAATTTGCCATTTTTACTTACAACTAAAAAATTTGACCAAACAAATTCAAGTAACTGTCATCTTAGATTTGGTTGTGGCATAATAATTTTCTCATGCTTGCCATTTTGGGTGTCTACCAATGTTTAATTTTGTGTCAAAATGTTCTATTTTATGAACACATTGGCATATCATTACAAAACTTTCTTTGTGTCTTTGGCACCATGTCCTGAAGCAACCTATGAATTTTGGGCCAGCACCCAAATACAAGATATAACAATTTTACAAATATGCTTACAGCCGTTGTGAATTTTGCCTGTTGGCCATACAATGAAAGTCAACTAGGTCTAAAACAACACTGGATCCCATTGACTTTTATTAAAGCAACTGCTGGAATTTGTAAACAAGGTAGCCTAGCATGAGACTAACAGGAAGCTTTGAAATGACCCTTAACAGACATTTTAAACATAGCATTGACAGAAATGCATTATACAAAATGCAACTCACACAGGATAGGCCTATGGCCATTATACATGCAGGTATTTTTCAGCAAGGTAGATGGCCCTTAAGTATGGTATTTATGAGTAGTATTTATGGGAAAAGTTTAGACTTTGACAATATTTAAACTTAAATTTTTTTATTTACTTTTTTTAAGCTATTATTTACTTAATAGATTTATGTGTTATAATTTTAGATGTTTTGGTTTTGGTTTGTTAATAACTGTTCATTTTGTTTATAAGTGAACTAATCTGACAATTATGAATTCTAGTGTATTCTAGGATGACTACTAATACTAACATTTTGTCCCTGCTTTGCTGAACAGGTAGTTTGTTGATACACAATAAAGATGTTTTCACATCATCATAGGTGGATGGGCTTCCTGCTTTGATAATGTGCACTGGGGTATTGGTGGCTGCTGGCCGGGAACGCTTCAAAAAAAGAAACTATAATGTTCAGAAGTCTTCTCCACCAATGTGGCTGCCAGTAAAAAGACTAGGACGGCGACATCCCATAACCAGTAAGTTGATTATTTTTTTTCTTTTACTTTTATTCTAGCAATGAGCTCAGCAACTATAATAATAAGGGCAAAGTAACTGTCAATAAGTTCAATAATAATTTGCAAATTTGAAACATCTGTTAAAAATTCTTGATAGATTCCTATTTAAAAATGTTTTATACAATTACACCACATGTCAAGATAAGCTATTACTCAGACTAGCTTTAAGCAAGTGCTGAGACATTCATATCTGCTGTAATACCTACTGTGACCTACATCCTTCAAAATGGATTATAGCATACATGCTCTCTCTAATCTGTGTCTGTATGCTCTTTATTTTTCTCAACTGCAATGCTTTTCTGCTGTCCCGACTTGACCTAACACTTCTGGTCTTAATGAACATCTACACCTATCATCACACTGTGAAACCTATTTTTTCTACGTAACACCAACATTTTAAAGGAAAAAAGAAGTCCAGCAGCACCAAATCTCGTCCCTTCTCCCCATCCTCTGAACACTACTTTGTGAATCAAATACAAAACAGTATGTCAGGAAGTATGTGTGATTTTCCAAGCAACCCAAATGGCTCTGTGGAAGTAGAGCCTGCACTGCATCTTGAGTCAGTTGCTGAAACAGAAATAATCAAGAGTCGGGGTGGTGAGAAAGATGATGACACACAAATGCCTTCAGATGATGATATTGAGAAATCTTTCAAAGTGAATCAAGATGGAAGTATGACCGTAGAAATGAAGGTACGCCTCACTATTAAAGAGGAGGAAACAATTCATTGGACAACCACTGTCAGTCGTTCCAGTGTGTACAATCAATTTAAAGCAGCCACCATTTCCTGTCCTGACCTGGATGCTAATTTACCTGACCACTTACCCTCTCATAGTGATACTCTTACTATAGAGGTCAGCGAGAGTGATCCTAATGACAGCAACCATTTCTGCCCTGAGGATGGCTGTAAAGTAAATGAAGAGACTGAAATATGTGAAGGTGCTGCAAGCATGGAGTCAGAGCGGCTACCTTCACCGCTTTCCCACTTTCCAGGGTTGCACAAGGTACAGCACAAACAAGGATCCACTGAGAGCATCAAGACTGTTAGTAATACAGAAATTCATGAGAACCATTCATACTCTTACATGGAAGAGCTGGACAGTAGAGAAGTGAAGCAGGAATACTGTATGGTACAGCATTGTAACCACCCTGTACCCAAGCCTCGATGTACCCTGGCCTCTGAAATTCACACCACAGCACAGCTACAACTGAGCAACTACAGATGTTCAGAGAATCCCCAGTTTCAGGAAAATCAGACAAAGATGTTTGAGACACCATTACATATTTCTGAGAAGCAGACTTGCCAAGAGAACTTTTCAGGCAATACACAGCTTCATTTGCAAGGCTTTGGCAGTTCACATTATGGTTCACCCCATGACTATATAGCATCTTCTGATACCACTTTTCCAGCATCCTCAGATAAAGTCTTCCATTCCTTTAATGAAGATATAAAATCTGAGAACTTGGCAACCATCAAATGTCAGTCAGTTGGGAAACAAGGTACGCTCTCTCCAATTTCTAAACCTTATACTTCCACTGACAAAACAAACACCACCTCAACAAAGAGGGCCAAGGCATCCTCAGAAGCCTCAGTATCTAAAGGAGTCACTCTTGGTACAACCACAAGGAGGAGGCCAGTTAGAGTAATAGTAAAAAAGAATCACTTGTTTAAGTCTGCTATTCCAGAAAGAAAACAAAGGCCTACTAAAGCTGACATTCTGAAAGAAATAAAGAAAAAAAGATTTGATATAAGCCAGAAAGGAACTAAGAACCTAAACCAGCATTTCAGAGCAAAAGCTGCTCAAAAACTACTAAAAAGGAGAAATATTAATGCAGATGGAAATGTGCCTCTAAAATCTCAAACAGAGCAGTTAGAGTGTATTCAACTGAAAACAGATGACCTAAGCCATTTTGGGGTTGAAAAATATCAAAATAACACCCAAGTGCAAGCTGGTAGTCACACTTTGCCCAAGACAAAAATGCAAAATGCATCACTCATCAAAGGCATGCTGAGATGGCAAACATCAGAGTATGTTGAACTCTGGCTACAGAGAAGTAAAAAGGTTAAACCTCCACTGCATAACCAGCCTTCTTTAGAGACTATACCCAAAAATAACACAATGGTAAAAGCATCTCTGTTCAGTGATCAGTCTGGTAATTCAATGCAACCATCAACAAAGGAAGCTCTTGAAGAGAAAGAGATTTGTCTATTTTCGCCAAAGACAAAAAAGCCAGGACAAATAAACAGGGATCCCTTAACAAAAACAAAGGAAAATCAACAGACATGTGAGCTAATAAGCAAGACAGACTCATATGACACTGAAAATACTTCACTGAGGAGACCACTTGATATCCATACAAAGGCTCCAACAGAACTGATAGATTTCCAAGCACAAAAGTTCTACACAGTAAAAATGGCTGTAAGGCCAGATATGAAGCCAGTACTTGAGCAGCTTTGTTATTACATTCAGTCACTTCGGTTATCTTTGAAAACATCTAAATGTCTGCCAGAATTTTGTTCGCATGTGGAATCTAAATTTAGCTCTTCCTCTAGGGTACTCCTTGCCTTTCTTTCTGTTATGACTTTAAAGGATGGCTTAAGCTATTTAAATGCATGTGGACAGGCTGATGCCAACCTAAGCTGTTCTGAGGCTATGCTCATGCTGCAATCTCTAAAAGAATTGGCAGCAATAGAAGACGCAGAACATCTAAGGATAAGTCTATCCGACCTTCACAACTCAGCATCTGTTCAGCTGTTACAGAGCTGGAAGGGCTTCCAAGTACTGATCAATAAAGCAAGGTTTAGCAGTGCCACACCAGAGACCTCTGTGAGTGAGTCCCATCAAAGTCCAAGTTCAGAGGAGGAAGAACATGCTATCCAAATGCTAATGGAACATTTAGGTGTTCCTGAGAGAGTCATAGAGGAGTTGGCAGCCCTCAAGCATTTAGATGAGAACATGATATGCAGTCAAACAGAAGAAACTGACAAAGTTAGTGATTCATTCCCAGCAATGAAAATGAATGGATTTTCAGAGCTTCACTCTAAAGAGAAAATGGCTAGTTTCTCAGATTTTGTGCTGGAAGATTATGTGAACATCTATGTTAATTCAGTTATTGATAGAGCTATAACTGCACACCTTAAAGATAGTGACAATTCACAGGAGTTCATTGTAGGCTCACTGGAAAAACCTGAAAAAGACCTTGTGATTGGCAATATATACCAACAGGAATTGGGAAATAACAACTTTTACAACACAAAGAAAATTTTTCAAGGGGATGCAATACCTGTTTCTGATATCGGCAAGGATATGCCATCTGGTGAATCTAGCTTTGGGGCTGAAATGTACAGAGAGTTGGAGAAGGTAGGACACAAGAGACAAGAAGAAGAAACTTTTAAGAAACATCTGGAAAGGGCAGAAGAGATGAGATTAGAAGGACAAATGGAAATTACTGAGGGAAAAGGTAAGAATTCTAAATCTCCGAAGACAGTATTAAACAAAGAAGAGTTGATAGGAAAAGTGGTAAATGAGATAGAAAAACTCAGAGACACAGGTGAAAAAGAAGGGTCTATATCAGAATCACTTGTTACCTGTATAGGCAAACTAAATTTCTCTGCAAATGAAAAGGTCAACCAACAGGAGAAGAATGGATGCTATAATGATGAGGTCTTTCTTAAAGAGAGGTATTTCAGTAAAGAAAAGAATCTTATGGTGAAAAGCCCTGGGCCAACTGATGGAGTAGATCAGATACGTTCAAAGGAGACAATATCAAGACAATGGCAAAATGAGTTTCAGTTCATTCAAACGCAAGACCAGTTACACAATAAAATAAAAAGCACAGAGAGGGATATTGTATTACCTGAGGTGCAAGGTATTCATACTCATACTCATATTGGATCAAATATAGAAGTGGATGAAATACAGCATTCAATAACACACCAAGACCTCTGTATGGGAAGTAGGACTTATCCTGAGGAGGAACATGTAATCCTAGAAGCACCAGAATGCTACTCCATCTATCAGGAGAACTGTGAGATTCCTGAAGAAACCATTGAATATGAAGACAATGAGAATCAGTTTAAGGAAGAACGACCAAGTACTGTTGCAAAGCCTATCAGTAGTCTACAAGACCAGGAAAAAACAGTGGGTAAGAGGCCTTATAATACAGAACAGACAACCGGCAAAAGGCTTTTGAACCACATCAGTGCAACTAATCTAGAGGTATCAAAGATGGTCAGAACCACAGAAAGTGAATCAATTGATTATGTCTCATCATCATTAGCATTCAGCTATGATTCCAAAAACAGTGATTTAGCAAAAGACCCAGAGGTACACATTCAGACCAACAGAGTGAAATCTATCAGAGACATGTTCCTTGCTAAGAGCAATACAGACATGCGGCATGGACAGACACAGCTGAGCAGCCCAAGTTCTGAACTGTCAGAACTTGAATCTTCTCACAGAAAAGAATACCAATTATTAACATCCTCAGAGGTATCGAGGGATGAGAAAAACACATGCAGGTTGTCCATTGCCAAGGGTTATGTAAAAAGAACTATTGAGCAACTTTATGGAAAAGGCTCTAAAGGATGTAGTTCTGACGAGAAGAGATCTCCTTCAACTGAAAAAGTTGAGAAGAGAGAAGGTCTTAGAGGTTCAAATGCCTCAAGTCTGCCCTCCCTCCATGAGGTTCATACAAATGCCATTCCAGATTTGTCATACTTTAATGCCACAACTTCAGCAGATAGCTCCAATGAGCCAATGAACTGTGTCACTCTGAATACCAGGACGGGACCCAAGGATGCAGTCTCAATTGATAAGCGTCGCTGGTTACTTAAGGAAAACCAACTGAGTCTGAAATCTTGTTCGGAAAATGAAGACACTTCCAAGCATATTAAAGACAAGGATGAGTCAGAGCAGGATTCTGGAAGAGAGGATATTCCATATTCCTTATTTGGCCATTCTCCTATGATGCCAGACAAGGATCCTTCTTTCACAGAACAAGAGGAAAAGGGCCCAGGGAGGACAATCACCTACTTTCACCTTCCAAATGCCAATGATTCTGAGATACACCCAGATGAGCTAAAAACTGACACTCCAAAAGGGAAAACAGAAAACAAAGAGACTCCTTTAACAAAGACTCCAAAATGTTGGGCTGAGAAGCACAGTTTTGCAACTGTCTTCACACCAATGGACATCATAAAAGCAGCTAATAAGGTGCATCCAATGATAGAAACTACACCTCCTGTAATCACTCAGCCAACCAAAGGACAAAGTGCAGGAGTCACAAGACACTCTGCAGAACCTGATGCACTGGAGATTTTATACATGTTTTGTGGACAGCACTGCCCCATTCTTTAAACTTGCTTAGCATTTCAATATATTCTCAAAAGTATTTGCTAAATCATGTATGCCATAAATGCCATTTTAATTAGGATGTCTAAATGTAAACAAATAGTTTATGGTGTATATGAAGTAGTTATATATAAAATATTCAGTATAAAGGTAAAGCAAGAGTTGTGCCAAATAAAATAAATAATCAAAACAGAGAGAAAAAAAAATCTATCAAACTCCAAATCATTTCTTTGAAGAAAAGAAAAGAAAAGAAAAGAAAAGTAAAGAAAAGTAAAGAAAAGAAAAGAAGAAACACCTTCAGTGTGTTCAAATATGTTCAAAGTATGTTGGCTTATGTCAAGTGACATAATCAACTGGTTTCTCATTCTGACAGAAGTTACCCTTGAGTAAATGGCTGAATAAAGGTCATATTTGTCTTTTGGCCAAACACATATTTGTGATTTCTCTTCATCCCGCAGTGTTTGTATGTTTTATGGCCATGCTGCCGGTGACAACTAAGGGAAGGTTGAAGATATTACATTCAATTTAAACAATTACAATTCATTATCGTCATAATTTTGTTTTTGTATGTGGTGGTAGTGTTTGTTTGTAAATTTAGAAAAGTTGTGGAAATGCTATATTCATACAAACTAGTTTTTTTTTTTTTTTTTTTTTTTTTTTTTAGCATTTATAAATCATACACTCTAAAAAAAATAAATAAATAAATAAATAAAGGTTCCAAAAGGTGGTTTTCACAGCAATGCAGCAGAAGAACCATGTTGGGTTCCCCAAACACTTCTGGTGAAAAATCATTTAAAGAACCTGTAAGACTGTGGTGGGTACAGTATATTACACACGCTATGTCGAAAAAAAAAAAAAAAAAAAAAAAAAATATATATATATATATATATATTGTACTGTTTTGTCAAAATGCATCTCTTTAATCAATGGCAGCTAATATGTATTAATATTTTTGAAATAACATGTAATAATTTGTTGAGTTAAACATATTGTTTGTTTCCTCTTTTTAATGAACTGGTAATATTTATTTCTCAACATGGAGGACAAAATGACCACTATCATATAGTACCTTAATTTGTACTGCCGTAGCACACTAAATCCACATAGTGGCAGCATCTTTACAAAACTCTTTACATTAAAGTGCAAACTGATTTATTCATTGATTGTGTCTTTATTTGTTTACATACCTGTGGTTTTTGTTTTGTTTATCTCGCTTCACATCAGTTTAAGTACTCGAATGTGATAACTTGTTAATTATTTTAAACAATAATTAAACTATTATAAGTTACAGAACTTTGCCCTATTCTTTAACTGTTATGCATGTTTTAATTAATAAAGAGGTTACATGGAGCATTCATACTTTTTGATGACTACTGACCATGACATGACAATTTAAAATGAATTATGAGGCAAAAATGTCATTAAAATATTGAAGGTTTTAACTACGGGTAAATTGGATCTGGGACAATAAAGCTTGATCACCATTGTATCCATATGAATTTTCTTAAACAGTTCAAAGTCATTACCTGACTAAATATATCTTTGGAAAGTAATGCTGATGATGTCACACTGAGGCACTTATCAGGGCTCATTTCACAATCACAGCAGGAAAAGAAAAGGTAAGAAAAAGAAGGTCAATCCATCTGTGGCAACAGAGTGGGATTGACATCCAGCTCCGCCTCTCTGGACCTAATTGGTGGGGCTTGAACTAAACCAGCTCTGCCTTTGTGAACCAAGTGAGGCACCATTAAGTGCCACCCGCTGGCTGTTAACGTTATTGCAAGCGTTATTAATGTAGTTCTTCCAGGCCTACAATTAACTCTTTTGAGTTGTGCATTAAAGTCTTAAGTGTTCAGAGATTTTTGGCAGCTCATCAAAAAAATAAAAAATAAAAATAAAAATACAAACTCATCACCAGCATGTGCCTATATGTGTTCTGCTTTAAATTTGTATTTATCACATGAATCACTTGCTTCAATCATCTGAATGAGTCATTTACAAGAAAACAGTTGAAGTTCTACACGATTTCTGTCCATATTAATTTCCAAAATTAAAATTAAAATTTCCACCTAGAAACAGTTGCTCTTCACTATTACTTTTGACCAAAGTTGCATACCAAGTATCTAAAAACACCATACTGTACCCTTGTTGGTAGAGTTTAAGCATATGCACAAATAAAAACAATATGGATCTAAACCTGGGCTTGAATCTTTAGAAGAACCTTTCACAACCTCTTCCACAAGACCCTTGACCCCTCCATTTTGACAGAGGGAGTGAGTACAGTAGTCAACATTTGAAGTGGATCAAAAAAGTTAATCAGAGTTGTCCTAAGACAATAACGGGTATTGTTTTGGTTTTAGGACAACTTTGATGAAAGGTTTTGATCCACTTTAAATGCTGACTACTGTATACCTACTTCATGTGTACATTTCAGATCACTCTTAACACCACAATGCAACACAATTGTGATGCTACAGCACATCGTGTTCAATTTACTCCCACCCCAAACAACTCCATGGTATATGAATTATTTTTTAAATATTTAAAACATCCAAAGCATACAGCTTACATACAGAATCCAGCATCAAACTAATTTATAAGAGGGAAAAATGTAAATAGTAAATTAACTCAATAGCGGATTTCAAGTCAGACACTTAGGTGTTTCCAGTTTAGCTTATTGCAAGGGTTCTGCCAGTAGTAGGCACTTGTGCAACGTAATCAATGACGTACAGAAGTTAAGGACATACAAAAAAGTGTAACGCAGCCCAGCTTGGTCATCTGACTTTGCAGAACAGAAAATGTTTTTGTTGAGTGATGGTGCCATCTTGTGGTGTGACACTGAGGTCGGAAATGGGACATTTCAGCTTGGTTATTTCAACGATTAATCATCATTATCGACAAAGTCCACAATAATAAATAAATAAATAAATAAATAAACGGTCGACAAGTAAGGTCCTGCAATTTACAATTAATTACATTGCAATTACATTGTTTGACCATTATGGTGTTGTTGCGCAAGACAGTAATGCAGCCCTCCTGGATGCAATCTAGTAAAATAAGACGGTGCGTTATGGAAGACAGGAAGAAATGCAAGTTGTGTAGAAAGCAAAGTCCAAGATTAGATGAAGTAGGAAAATGGGCTGAAAATTGCTGGGGATTTAGATTTTCATTGTTCAAAATGCAGATAATATGTTTTTCAAGAAAGAGACAAAGACCTAAAGTTAAATCAAAGATCTATAATCAGATGTTAGAGCAGGTATGTGGTAAGAATGTGGATGGATTTAAACCTCTACGTTACACAATATGATATCAATAAGAAAAAAATTATTTGTGATGTTTTTCATGCTTAAAATTGGACACTATAACAATATCAATAAACATATATATATATATATATATATATATTTATTTTTTTTTATATTTTTTAAGTTTGTTGCCTCAAGGCAACATTGTACCACAGTGGACACAATGAAACATTTGATATTTTCATTCAGAAAAAAATAAATACATTTATTTAAAACATCAATTGCTTTAATTAAACATTTGAACAAACAGATTTATCACATTTTTGATGTATTGCACATCTCATATTTAACAAAAAGTGGGTATTTCCTACCCACATGTTGCTTTCAGGCAACACTGTACCACCGTGGATCACAAGTATAACCAAACTATCATATCTGTTATCATACCAAAACATTGTAATTAGTGTTGTTTGGAAGTAAAAAATGAAAAAATGATCATAACCTTATGCTAATAAGAACCTTATTCTTACAAGCATGCACATACACAGACAAGCACATGCATGTAAAATCTCCTTCCTCACTAATGACTCCTCACTGCTTGTGAAAGCTGAGGAAGCACTTCCTCTCAATAGAATATGTGCAGATTTTGTATATGAATTATAATTCTTATAAATGCATTACAATATCATGCAAAAACATTTAGATGATTCTAACTTTTTTTCTTACAAATATCACATACATCTGTTCTATCCTATAAGCCTGGTATGGCCATATGTGATTCCATTAAGGTACAATGTTGCCTTGAGGCAACATGCAGTTTTTTGTAATTTCCTATGATGTATTTGATGATATATTTTGTAAAGTTTTTGAAAATACTTCTTTCCTAACCAGTGATGGTGACTCAGATTTTTTGTCTGTAATTATATTGATGAAAATTTATGAAAAATGCACTTTTTGTTGGAGAAAATATGGAGTCATGTGACATGCATATGACCTGAAAGTGGAAACAAAATGGTTCTTCTTTACTGAGATAGCATTAATCAATTAAAAAAGTTTCTCATTTTATTTAAAAAAAAAAAAAAAAAAAAATAGGCTGTGTTGCCTGGAGGCAACATGGTACCATAGAGGGTTAAAACTGACATTTGATATGCATTAAAAAAAAAAATTGATTAAAAAAAAATTGTTGACAAATGCAAGAAGGATATTAATATAAGGTGTCAGCATTGTCACTTAATAAAAAAAATTGACATACAAACTTAGGCACTAAGAATATGTTGCGCATTTAGTTTAGCTCTAGTAACATCTATACAAGTAGAAATTGGGGAAGTATCATTAGAGTTAAGATTGCAACTGAGGTTTATTTGACCTGATTGGACTGATTAAAGGTAATAAAATAATCACCCAGTTAAAAAAAACAAAAAACAAAAAACAAAAACAAAAACAAAAAAATACTGGAGAAATGCTAGGATTATGAATATTCGAATTTGGAAAGCTTTGGATGGACAATTTTTACATATCATTGGAAAACATGATACAGGATTCTGTAGCATGTGTGGACAACCAGAGACAGTGAAGCATGTTTTAAGACAGTGTGTCATATAAAAATGAGAGGTTAATTTCAGAAAATGAATCATGTCATTAGGTACAGTATAAATTGTTGGTCATTTAAGAATTTACTAAGAAATTCCATGTAAGTTTCCAAGGTTTTAATAGACTGTTTTAATGGCAACGAATATATACATTTTTTTTATGGCAGCGACTATTTGGACTGTGTAAATAGCAGTAATTTTTTAGTGATAAAAAATTGGGGGATCGGTGCCTTGCTCAAGGGACTCACCTCAGTCGTGATATTGAGGGTGGAGAGAGAGTGCTGGTTATTCACTCCCCCCACCTTCAATCCCTGCCGGACCTGGGACTCGAACCCACAACCTTTCGGTTACAAGCCCGACTCCCTAACCATTAGGCCACGGCTGCCCCCATAAGACCCTGCTTTCAAATCAGTACATTTTAATGAAAACAATACCTTAAAAAGGAAAAGCAGGTTTTTGCAATCACATCATTTTAAACCGGTAAACTTGTGGAAAGCCCAATGATCCAGTAAGTGAAAGCATTCAAATAGCAAGTTCAAAACAGTGCTAATGCAGAGAATAGTGACTTGCATCCAGATGCCAGTTAATTCTTTTCAGCATGTACTTGACTTAAGTGTTCTACAGTAAATGCTGGCTGAAGGAGTTTTAGATTATGTGGTGGTCAGAGGTGTAGCGATTCTGGATGGCTTCATATAGTAAGTCAGGACATGTGCTTATTTGTACTGAAAACATTTAATGTTTGATTGAGGCATTATACATATTGTATATTATGAAAATTCAAGTAAGGAAAAGTCAAGACTTATTTATATTAAAACATTGATTGTGTCACTATACATTGGGAATTATGAAAGTTAATAAGTACTTGATTGATGGAGGGTATGTAAGTGTATTTGCCCATGTAATGTCAGAAATATTGTAATGGCACAAAGGCCTTCAGTATGTCAAAAGGTCAAGGTAAACTTAATTCATCATGTCATCACCCCAAGACAATGAACTGGAAAGGTTTTTCAGATAACCAGATGTTTACAAATTTCTGAATCATCTGGGCATTAAACACTGTATCTGGGTTGGAGCATATTAAACAATCAGACAACTCCAAAGGACACCAAAGTTTAAAATAAACTTTTATTACAAAAATAAAAACATGGAAGAAACCCATTCAACAAATAGAGCTACAGTAGCACTTCAAAGCATGTAATCAGCTTGGCTTTTTCCTTAAAGATGTTGTTGCCCTTACAGACTTTTTAATGGTGCGGCATAAACTTCCTGTAGATGGTGGCGTCATTGATTCTTTAATGTTGACCAGCAGACCACACCTCGGACGAGATTGTCCTACAGAATCATTAGCTAGCTTTGCAATTTCCTGCTGCAAACTGTTTATCTCCTTCTCTTTGGCCACAACATCACTTTGCAAACACTCCACTTTCTGCTCCTGTCGACAAATAATAAGCTTTCGTAATGAGCACAAGGCCATACAGTGTTTCATCCATGAGTGGTCTTACCTGATTTGAGAGTCTGTTTTGTAGATTTTGGACCTCTGCAAGTTTTTCCATGTAGCTCTCCCCAGCTTCCTGCAGAGTCTCATTCAACTCGCTGATTCGCTGCTCGAGAGACACAATCAACTTAAAATAAAAAAAAATAAAAAATAAAAAAAACCTCAGAACAACAAATCATGAAACTGCTACAGAAACTTTCAGTTGTCCATTTACCTCTTGCTTGTCAACACATAGTTTCTCTACTGCGCACTTTTCCTTGTACAGCATTTTAAACCTTTCTGCATCTGCAGTCAATGTATAGAGTACACATGCATACATACATACTAGACAGTATCAAAAAAAAAAAAAAAAAAAGAAAAAAAAAAAAAAGAATAAACTCCCCCCTCACCATATGAACCTTGCTGCATTTTTTACATTTCTCCAGATCAAAAAAAGAAAGAAAAACCCTCAGAGAGACGCGTCCTCATTGACACGCACATTCGCATCCTAAATGGATAATACCTGACTCTTCTTTGGCAGGCACTGGACTTGTTTGCATGGAGTTGTCCTGCATGAGAGGTGGATGACCACACCGGCATTTCTGTTCCAACTCTCGAACAAGTTTCTCTAGCTCCTATATTAAAATTAAGTTAGACTAGCATAGTATACCTAAAACACCTGATTTGTCAGTCATTAATAAATGCAGCTTGTCACATTTTGTGCAGAGTTACAACGCTTGACTGCCAGCCTATTATATTCTCATATTTAGATGTGACCGATAACATATAAACAGACAATTTTAGCACACACACACACAATGCTGGTACACACTAAATAGTTGGCAGTAATTACATTTGAACAATTGTGTCTATACCTTGACTCGCTCTTGCTCTTCATTGTATTCCTCTATAGGGATGTAATCCTCTTCTAGTCTCTCCAGAGCACATTGGTATGCATGTTCTTTCAATGCCTCTTTATACATCTCAAATGTGCTGTCCATCTTCTCTTCATAACTCTCCTTTAGGTCAACCATCTGACGACTTAAAAAAAAAAAAATAAAACAACAAAATAATGTTAAGCGAAACCTTTCACAAGCCCATGTTACTGTGACTTGCCTGTCTGTTACTTCGGAATTCACAATAACATACCTGTGCAGTTCCTCTGCCTCCATGATTTGTTGCAACATTGCATCTCCCATCTCCTTTCGTATCTGAATCTCCTGCAGCAGATTTTTTCTGCGCTCAGCCAACAGCTTTACACGCAAGCTTTCCACTAAGCCTACCAACTCCTGCAAAAATAAATGGGAAAAATAAATGAGGGGGAAAAAAAAAAAAAAAAAAAAAAAAGAAAAAAGAGCTTAATTCAACCAAAGCAATGTCACCTCTTGAGGTAATATTGACATATCTGCCTCATCTCCATCCAGCAGCTCTTCCTCTGATAAGTAGTCATCCACAGCCTGGTCATCAATAACTCCATTTTTCAGCAATGGCTTCCCATCCAGACCAACAAGACGTGGTGCCAGAGACTCAAGAGATCTTGGAGGTATAACCTGTAACACCTATTATATACACAGACTTCAGATGCAACACTTGACTGAGCTGTGTGCTCACATGCTTTATGCAACCATCAAAACCATATTGCAACCTATTGCAAAGCCCACAAATGAGCAGGCTGGCCTATAACCTTACAATCTACGTGCCAATAAAATTTATATAAAAAATATAATATAAAAAAAATATAATAAAATAATATAATATAATAATAATATAAAAAATAATAAACCCAACCACACACACACACACACAACTCCCAAACCTGTTTGGCAACCGCAGAGAACTTCATCACATGGAGGGTCTCATCATAAGTTGAGGCACACTGATTAATATTCACAATCATGGAAGCCCTGCCACGCCCACAAAACATTCCTTGAAAGAGCCGTGTCAGTTTGCTTTCTCGAAATGGGATGTAACTCATCTTCATCCTGAAGTAGCAAACAGGAACAGAGTTTTGAAAACACAGCACATATAAACCTGACACTTCGTTGTCTAGTTGGTATTTGCATGTACCTGTAACCTTGGTTATTCCGGAGGGCTGCAATACACTTGCCTAGAATCAGCAATGAATTGTTTATGTTACCAGCTTCTTTCAGACGCTCTCCAAATGTTTTGGTTTTGTTACACCTTTCAGAGCCGGCTAAGTCACAAAGTGAGAGACTTTATGCAAGAAGAGAAGAAAGGCGTTACATTTTCAAAAGAACAGACATTTTGAAACTTATGCATTTCACTTACTCTGACAATCCCTGAACATCTCCTCCCTCCATGCGTATCAGTTTGATGGTGAAGATACTGTGACTGCAAACAGACCAAAGGGTTTTTTTTTAGGCTTCATTTACATTTACTGTAGCATGTTCTGTATTAAGCACCTTTATACTTGGAATATACAAAAAGCCATTTATTTTTTAATAGGTTAACAGGTGATTGATGACCTTCTGCTGGATGACTGGTTCATTTTGGTTGCTGCTGCACTGCGGTTCTTATTGCCCACACGTAGGATCTTACTAGCCTCCTCTGCATTCTGCACATTAACCCATCTTAAATCTACAAGGACATCAAAAACCTTTTGAAAAAAAAAAGCACTGAAAGTGCAAACAAACATTTGCTTCTCTTTTAATGAAGAAAATATACCTCTAATGTAAGAGCTCCCTGTGCTGTCCTCACAAACCCGCAGTGCAGGACGTCTTTTGGTTTTGCTAGCTTGGGCTAGCTGAAGCAGGTCATACACATGCTCATTGTAAATTTCATAAAACGCCACCCAAACAGAGTACAGACACTGTCTTTCAACCATGCCATCAACACTGTCAGCTGAAAGACATTAGCAGAAAGCTGAAACCAGGTCCTTGTAGATCTTTTTTACAATTTTTAGTAATCATAATGCTTATTACCTGTGTGGTCATATGAAACACTGGAAAATGACAAACTACCGACTGAGGAAGATGTGGAGCTTCTATTTCTACTGGATTTTGTGGGTTCAGGCTCCTGTGACAAGAGATATGCATGATTTAAGCTGCATCAAAGAACGGCACTAACATTTAAGCCAAAACTTAACGTCAAGTATTTATAGTTAATGTGGTTTAAAAAAAAAAAAAAAAAAAAAAAAAAAAAACGCGCATTTACCAACAGTAGTTTCTCCTGTTGGAGAGACTGTACCTGAGCTTCACAACCAGTCTTACCTCTTTGAGCAAACTGAAGAGTGCTGCCTTGGCATTCTTCTCTACTTTTATCTGCTCAGAGTCCAATTTTTGGACATCGGAGCTCAAATATGGCTTTAGGTCCATATGCTCATACTGGTGGCCACCAATGTGCTTGAACACAACCTCTAAAGCACGTGGCAAAATGCCAGGTTCTTTCTGAGAACCTTAAAACAGACAATTTCACACATAATTATTACAACAACAACAACAACAACAACAACAACAACAACAACAAATATATCATAGGATGCACTTAAGCAACATGAATGAGAACTACCAATAAATAAAGTGCAGATATCGGTGTTAAATTCACCTTGTATGGTGTATGTTTTTCCAGCATTGGTCACGCCATAACTGAACACCAATGCATTTTTTCCATGTAGAAAGTCATGCACCTGTGAACTGATTGTACCTTCAAAAAACTCTGCCTGAGTACATGTTGGCCCAAAGATCTGCATTTCATTAAATAAAAAAAAAAAAACCCTCAACATCTATAGAATTTACAGAATTAAGATTCATCCAAGCTCTATGTTTTTATATAGCGTTTACCTGGGTAAAGCTAAATTTATAAACCTGTTGACCAATTCCTTTCTCACTGCTTTTCATGGTGGCAGATCCTTTGGGAGCATGAAGTGCAATGGTCTCAGAGTCTTCCAATACAACACAACCCTGAGAAAAAAAAGGTTGTTCATTAAAGTTCACCATTTCCTTAAGCAAACAAAACCTTGTCCTAAAATACCTGATCTTCATTGCTTTTGAGCTCCTCTTCACTGAAAGGGCGCACCTTCAAGTAAACTCGAAGCTGATGCTGTTCAGAGATTTCATTGGTCTCACTCTGCACATACCAAAAACAAACACCATACCAATTACTATAGTATATACATAAAACAAGACCAAATTATGTGTTACGAAAAGAGTTAAGAACAACACTAGTACTTCCAATCTTATGACCTGTGACGTTATGGAGGAAACTCCAGAAAGTTCTGGTAGAGCTGCATGATGTGGTTCACAAGCAGTTGACTCCATAGCCACTAACACAGTGTCCTCATTTGTCATGTCAATAACAGTTGCCATGATTATACAGTAATAAAACAGTTCTGTTTTTAAAACAGTGAGAGCTAAATTTTACAGGGTCTTCAAGCTGACATTTGAGACAAAAAGACAGCAAAAGCAAACAAGCCTGAAACAACTGAAACCATCTTAAAAAAAATAACACAGGCAAAATTAGATGTTACCCAAAATGCATCTGCCACACCTGCTCACCAATCAGAACTTAACAATCAGGTCCTAGAAAGATTCAGCACACCTGTAAATTATTTTAGGGCGTATACAATCAAAAATCACAGGTGCATTTTGGTACGACTGCTTGTTCTTGACTCATTTTATTTATTTAGTCCAGAACAAAATAAGTGTGTGAACCCCGATCTACACTGTACACTCTTAAAAATAAAAGTGCACAAGTTCACAGCGATGCCATAGAAGAACCATTTTGTGGTTCCACAAAGAACCATCACCTTTTTATGATCTGAAGAACCTTCTTTCACCCCAAAAAACCTTTTGTGAAACAGAAAGGATCTTCAGATGTTAAAGGTTTTTTTATAGAACCATTTAGACAAAAAAGGTTCTTCTGTGGCATCGTGAAGCACCTTTATTTTTAAGAGTGCAGGGTTGCCTAAACGTAAAGAGCAATTTATGTATAAATCTACATTTCATTTGCTGTGAAGGACCCCACATTTACCTTTATTTTTTTTTTTTTCCACTATTTCAATAAACATTTCAGTTTTTCAGCTCACGTGAACCAACCTTACTCATTTTTTTGTAAAAAATAGTTTAAGTAGGCCATCTAATGACAAAAAAAGCATATATAATTATACAAAAGGGGGGAAAAAAACACTACAGATTTCTACTACTTTAGCTAAGGAACCAAATCTGTAGTAATTTATCTTCAACCATCTTATATACAAACATACTCATTTTACTGACTCACCCTCATGTAATTGCAAACCTGTATGCATTTCTTTCTTCTGCAGAACACACACAACATTTAAATGTTGGATTCTAAACGACGCAGGAATGCAATGACATTTCTTTTTTAAATGTCACTGTGCTTCACAGAATAAAAGAAACACATACAGGCTTCTAGCTACATGAGTAGACATTCATTTTATAGAATTTTTATTTTGTACCTAAACAGTCTGAGCTCAGGGGGGAAAAAAGGCAAACAGAAATCCAAAAATGTAACTTTTATTGAGCTGATAGCAAATACACAGCTGATTAAGTTGGAAGACAGCAATTATGCATCTGCAATGGTGACTTCCACCTCAACACCAGGTTCAATGCTGATGCTGGTGATCTGCTTGACGATCTCAGATGGACTGTGTAGATCAATGAGGCGCTTGTGAATCCGCATCTGGAATCTGTCCCAGGTCTTGGAACCTTCACCACATGGAGTCTTGCGAGTAGTGATACGCAGAGTCTTATTGATTGGGAGATGAAAGAAGAAGAAGAGAGAAGGGGAGAAAAAAAAAAAAAAAAAAAGATTAAAATGCCAGTCTGACAACAAACATCTTAAAAACCGGGACATTTTCATTGCAAAGGTCTGTCTTTGACTGAATTTGACAAGTATTTAATCAAGGCCCTTTTAAACTTCCATTTGATTAGAACAGTACACACACACATATATTACACAGGCAGGTGAGTTTTAATTAGGGTTGGAGCTGAACTCCGCAACTCTCCAGGACCAGAGTTCGCCACCCCTGAGAGATATTTTTATTATATATATATATATATATATATATATATATATATATATATATATATATATATATATATATATATATATATACACACACACATACATACATAAACTCAAAACTGGTACTCACCTTGGTGGGCATACGCACAGGTCCCTTCACCTTCAGACTCTTCTCCTTGGCACCTCGGATCAAATCAGCACACACTACAGGAGAAAAAAAATAAAAAATATATATACATATATGACAACATGCCTGACCTATTCAGACACACAACTTTGATGAAAAAAAAGGCTCAGAATAGCGTATAATATAGCTCATGTTTATATCATTCATACATTATTATCCTCATTGCCATCAATTTAGTACAGCCAGAGCACAGGGGTGCAAACACACCTTTTTCAAGAGATTTCACATTGCGGCTTGTCAGAGTGATGCGGATACGGTGGATTGCCACCTCAGCCTCAACGGGAGCCTTACCAGTGTCTTTAAAGGCCTGCAAAACATACATATGCTGTTAATAAACTTTACAAACAGCAGAAGACTGTAATTCTGACACTCAAAACACCCTGTCAAATTTTTTTAAATTAAACAGTCTGGGGCACACATTTTAACTGCAAGTTTCAAATACTCAATACATGCTTTACACAATATACATGCATTAAAATTGAATTTATGCACAAAGCTACCAACACATATAAAATACAGACCGATCAATACTGGATCATCATTCATATATAATAACGTCATTAACAAGCCAGAAATATGTGACTCGTTTTGAAACGTTTATGCCCTACATGCCTTAAAAAAAAATGATGTTATTACTGTGACTATACAAACTCCTCTCTTTTAAAGCCTTGAATAAAGGTGTTCTAATAAATACAGAAAAACTTTGCTGCTTTACTACTACTAGGAGCTTAATCAAAACGATATGGGGTACACTACAATATAAAACGCAAAGTAAACAATGTAAGAACTTTTCAACAACAGTTCATAAGAAGATCTCTTGGCATAAATAGGTATTCATTGATTGCAAAACTGCTCAAACTCCAAGCCTACAAAACATGCATCAAAGCCCTCACATCAGTTCAGAAACAGTGCGGCACGTGTTTACACGAGCTGTTTAACACCTAACAGTTAAACACAGACACAAAACACAACAAAGACTGCTAGTCTGTGTTAATACGATATTAGTAAAATTTCCAATTACCATGGTTAGTAATTCCTGACCGACTTATTCGTGAAAACAGCTGAAACGCGAACAGCGGTGAGCCAGGAAACGCAACCTCGCGGCGGTCGTTCAGGAAAGGAAGGCGTAAAGGCCTGCTCTTTCGTTTATAAGATGCATCCGGGTACTGTATGACAACACCACCGCGTCGACATTTCCTCCGGAACAAAGAGCATTTTGCTAGATTTTTGCCAATTATGGCCAATACAACGAATAAATGAACATTGATTTATTAAATATTAATAATAAATGTTGCGATAATAAAAAAAAATGCAATAATGTTTTAGTAATGTTTCATAAATAAAACCTAATAATAATAATAATAATAATAATAATAATAATAATAAAAACCTTAACACAGTACTTCGTTGGATTTTTTGGGGGGTATGATGCGAGAAGCTTTGCTAATTGCTTTCGTATGTCAGTAATTTGGGGAGGGGGGGGGGTCTCTTTTTTTCTTTCTTTTTTTTATTTATTTTATCTTTTATTCTTTTAATTTAATTGTTTTATTCTTTTAATTTGCAAAATTGCATTTTATTATGGGGTATGGAGTATTTTTAATTTTTTTTTTAAGCAACAGAAAAATGTGAGAAAAGTAAGGAGTATGAAAAAAAAAAAAAAAAAAAGTCATTATGCGCGTGTGTCCTGGTTCCCTACGTTACAGAAACAAATATCCGCACAAGCATAGCAATACTAGTAAATTTTAACTTTTCTGGGATATTTGTTTGGTCCCCATGAGGAAACTTATAAATCATTAATTAAGTTTTTTGAAAATCTAAAAATGCAACAAGTTTCGTGTTAGGGTAGGAGGATAGAAAATACATTTTGTACAGTGTGCACATATGCACAAACACAGAAGACACAAACTCCTGGTAGAGTGATTTTTTTTTTGTTTGTTTTTTTTTTTTTTTTGTGTTTATTGATCACTCATTACTGTGGACAGTATTAACACTGGACCAAATCTCTCCTCTCCTCACATAGCAGCAAAGGTCGTCTAAACATACACAGAAACACACATTTTTTCATCAGAAACATGCACAACTGCCAACAGCCTGCCTTCCTTAACACACACACCTGACTCAGCGAATAAGTCAGTGAATAAATAACTTTCTCTTTGGATGATGTTATCAGTAGGAGACAAATTAATTGTCAGCTGTGGCAGCAGGCTCTCATGACGGAGACAAATGCATAACACACATTCATACACATAGATATATAGGATTCTGTCTGTCTTAGGCTATACATGTACAACAGTAGTTTGTAAAATACATTAAAGTAAAATATACATGATTAGCAATAGCAGGCCATTAACACAGAATGGCATTAAAACAAAAAGAACACAATGACACACATAATTATGGCTGGAATGCTGTCTGTCTTTTTCATCTATCCATATTATCTATCTTGTATCATAGGTCAGTACCTCCAAGGCCTTCCCCATGCTGTGGTGACATCCATCCTCTAAATGGTTTGTGTCATATGCACCATATTACAAACACATTAACAATATGGCTCACGTAACCCTCAACCCCCGACACACACACACACACACCCACCCACACACGCACACGCACACACTCCTACTTTAAAACACAGTTTGAAATGTTGGGGGGAAAAAAAGAGGAGAGAAAGTCGGTTGCACCACCAGGGGCTATACACTGTCCATTAGCAGCATTATCCATCAGATTTATTGCAGGAGTGTCGCTCACACACTCTATGTTGTGATTGTACCAATGACAATGAACAGGAGAGTTTGTGGCTCCCAATGATAAAGTTTTCTGTTCGAGTAATCCTATAGATTAACAATATGAGTCCATGATTCAGCAGCAATATAAATGAATGACATCACTCATTCAGATGACCTCGTGGTAGTGGGCCACCTAGATCTATGCAATTTTGTCAATACTGAAGCTACCAGAAACCTTAAATGTAGTAAGTACTTGCTAAAGGAATCTTGCTGGAATTGACCTTTTTTTCTTTGTTTGGCTGAAGCCTCAATTGAGAGACACTGACAATTAGATATTTTGTGCAATAAAGCAAAATAACAATAACAAAACACTGTATTAAGTGTACCTGTAAAAATATCACACATATAGCATTGTGTATGTATGCTTAAAATCTTCTAAAAGCTACTTATTACATCTATACTATTTACTTTCACCAAAAAAGAAAAAGAAAAAAAAAAACAGGCATATTATTTTTCTGAAAGTGCTATCATGAAATATATGCCCCAAATGGAGGTTCTCTGAATGTTTAAGCTTTTAACAACCTTCAGCTTCCGAGGAAGTAAATCAAAAACCACCAAATAGACATTTGAACACTCTGTCCAAATACCTAAAAACACACACACAGATCCATCTCTAAAGGATATCTATAGAGGAAGATGCATTCACACTGACAGCAGTTACATTGCTGGAGATCAACCACTTGCTGTAATGTTGGTTACTAGCAGGCAATCCTACTCAACTTCTTTATTCAGCAACAGATCATATGAGTGATCTCATCGTATGTGTGCAGACTCCCTTTAGTAACCAACACATAGCTTCACTGGCCATTTGCAAGTTGAGGTCTCTATCACTTGTCGCCAACTCTAATTGAAAATAAATGGCAAATGGTTGCTTTGCAGTTCACTGTCAATGTGAATAACCTTTATGTTCATTACAAACTTCAAAAGATTTAATACCGAGATCAACTACATCCCCAGCTTATATTCAGGTAAACTGTAGAGAAGTCATTATAATGACACACTCTGTCACAGACTGTATTTTGTCTTTCGGAGTTATATAAGCTGTGAGCTTAAACTGAGACAGCAAAAACTGATATGAATGTTTCTTTCATTGACAGCTTTGATCAGTGCAACAGCCAGCATTCTGGTGGATGAGGTTGAATGAAGTAAGAGAGAAAAAGGATGTGAGCATGCGTATGGGTGAAAGAGAGAGTCTTCGTCTTTTTTCCCTTTGCTGGTGTGAATTGTGAAGCATTCCTGCACTGGTATCCTTTGAGGCCCTTACAACGAGCAGCAGCACGATGGCAAACAGCCATCCAAAAAAACAAAAAAACATAAAGAGATGAACCTTCTTCCATATAGATATGAAGGTTTTGGTTGCCTTTGGCTGTAAATAGTTGTGACATGGTCACTAAAACGGTGGTAGTTCAGTACCCAACAGTTTATGAGCCATACATTAAACAACAAGATGGAAACATCATTAGACAAAATATCTTTTAGCTTTGATAGAACTTTAACACTGCTAGAAGTTTAAAGTGTTAATGAGTTAAAGTGTTAATCTCTCTCTCTTTCAGCATTTTCAGAGCGAAACGTCACTGCAAACTGAGTTCTGCTCTAAATAATCACATAACCATGTATTTAATGTTCAGTATTATTTGTCAGGTGTTTGGCTTCCTCCATTGTTAAAATGATTGCTCAAACACCTCTACATGGAAAATAAAATGAGTATTGCATTTTCATCCTTTTGAATAACTAAAAGTGTGATACTGTCCTCAAGACTTTTCCTTAAAAATGTGGTACTGGCTTGAGGAATCTTGGTGAGATTTGAGAGACGCAATGCTTGTATGAATTTGATTAAGGGCTAAGTTGATAATAAACATAAGAGTGTTTTAATAAGTGCTACAAAAATTGTAAGTGTGTGAACGCATTTGGGTTATTGGAAGGCTTGGTGGAAGCGAGGCAGGGTGGTGGTTGTATTCAGAGATGGTGGATGTGTGTAACTTGGAGTGAGTGCATTGGTTTGTGACAGTGTGTGTGAATGTGTGATTGTGTGAAGGAGGCTAAGAGGCTCTGGTGTGTCTTGCATGGGAGTGGTCAGTAGCCCCTCCTCCTGGCTGTAAGCCACTCCCAAAGTAGGCCCTGCCCCTTGGTTGTAAGGCAGAAAATTAAACAGTGGAGACAGAAAGTCCAGGGACGATGTCGTCTCTCCAGTCACCGTTGCAGAAGCACTCAGCTTGGGTGTATCTTCAGCCTGTAGCTCTAGGAGATAACTTTCAAGCTCCGCCCTCAGTGGCGGCGGTGGCGAGTAAGAAGCATGACCTATTGGATACCTTAGAGAGAGAGGCCCAGATGTTGGCGAGGACTGTGACTCCAGCAAATCTACAGGCTCTGCCTTCACCCTTAGCAGCTCATGAGCGTGGCTTTTCTTAACATGGCGGGTAAGATGGTCCTTACGGCCGAATCGTTGTGCGCAGTACTGGCAAAGGAAGTCCTTGCGTCCTGTATGCACAACCAAGTGGCGTCGCACGTCTTTACGGGTGTAAAAACGCCTTTCGCAGTGCTCACACTGATGACGCTTTTCCTTAGTTGCGGTAGCGCTTTTCCCTGCATGCCCACGAAGGTGCTCCAGCAATAGGGGAGTGCTTGGGTATGACTGCAGACACACCTGGCAGGTGAGGTCTCCGCGGTGTGCAGCATGAAGGGCTTGGTGCCTTCGAAAGCCTAGTTTGGTATTGTAGCTCTTGCCACATTCTGTGCAGCTGAAAGCCTCCTTGTTGGGGTCGTGTGTGTGGAGGTGGTTCTTCAGGTGATCTTTACGGTGGAACATCTTCTCGCAGTAGCTGCACTTGTGTGTCTTTTCTGGTGAGTGTGTGGCCATGTGCCTGTGGACACAAAAATGCATTAGCATCTTATGTCCAAATGTCATAAAACGAAACTGAGTATATCTGGTCTTGCTTATTCCTGACAAGCCTACTGCGTTTTCAATTATGAGTGGCATTCAAAAAGTGATCTATATTTTTTATAGTTAAGATTACGATGTAGGTAAGAATGTTGTTCCAAGACCACTGATCTAAGTACACCCTACTTTGCAAAATCACCATTACCATATAATTTCAGACCACTCACCTATTAGCAAATTTTGACTGAGACAGAAACAGTGGGGTTGCAGCAGATACATATGATGGCCATGGAATGGTTTGTGAAAATATAAGTACCTACCGTAAGAGTTTATACTTGGAGACGAAGGCCTTGGTGCAGTCAGTGTGTGTGCAGTGATACGGCCTTTCCCCTGTGTGGGAGTACGAGTGTACCTTCAGCTTCTCCAAGCTGTTGAAGGCCTTCTCACAAAGCTGACAGGAGAAGTTCTTCCTCACTTTCCCCTCTACTCTCCTCTTCCTCACTCGACAGTGCTCTGCCGTGGTGGGGCAGTCGTTTGGAGATACCGTTGCCATGGCAACTTAGCGACAGCAAGCCATGTGGTGGACACGAGTGATATGTCCCAGCACAGAGAGAGTGTGACAGCCCAAATCTTCAACACAGCAGAGACACAAGGCCCTGAGAAAAAAGACAGCAATCAGTGATAGATGAATGAACTGACTACTTCTTATGTATTACCGCAGAGGTCTCCAAACTCGGTCCTGGAGGGACCCAACTTGCCTCAACACACCTCTGCTAGGAAGTTTCTAGCATGCCTAGTAAGACCTTCATTAGCTGGTTCAGGTGTGTTTAATTAGGGTTGGAGCTAAACTCCGCAGGACACCGGCCCCCCAGGACCAAGTTTGGAGACCCCTGTATCACTAGGTGCCTTCCATTCGACCGTAAGTGGACTGCGAAGTGGACTTCACAGGGTATTCCGTCTTCGAAGATTCGAAGGGCACTGCATACGGCATAGAGAATAAGGAAACATCAATACATTACTTCACAGGAAGTGGAGAAGGAAAATTACCCAAATGTCATTGTGCCCCGTGTCACCAGTTAGAACTAACGATGGAGCTGGGCCATTGAAAAAGCTTTTTTAAAGGCTCTGCAATGGTGGGGTTGCAATAAATATTGTTGTTATTATTATTCTACAAATTTGAGTATTTATGAATGGTTATGGTAATGAATGTTACATTTCTGTATTGTATTGTATGAATAGGTGAAACTAAGTAACCGGTGAGAAACAGCTGATGTTTTTTTGTTTGTTTGTTTGTTTTTTGTTTGTTTTTTTGTTGTTGTTTTTTTACATCTATGAGGCTGCATGTGGGAAAGAAAGAGCATGATGTGAGACCACTACAATCTGTTAACAGTCTAAACATACATTTTGACTATATTATTAGATACATTATTGTATATGTATTTTACATGTATTTAATTTTAAAAGTAAAATAAATTACAAGATTTATTTATGTTACATCATATTCTCCATGACTCCATCATTGCCTTTCTTTGATGACGTTCCAGGGCATTCCAAATTAGCGATTATTGTCAGCAAAGTCTACTTTAACAGATATCCCGTGCTTAGGGAGTAGAGAGCAGTGAACACTGCGTAGGGACCCTGTCAACTGCAGTGTAATATATATTTTGTTTTTTCAACAAAAGATATATTACAACAGTGCCTTTATAGCTTGTACAACTGCTGAACTATTTCTGAAAAAAATATTTCCAAAGCAAAACAAGACAACAAGAAATAATAAATTACTGTTTTCAAATCTGCAATTGATAGCATATTTCTGTTTTAAATTACTGTTTTAAAAAAATTACATTTTCTTAGTTGTATCACCTGGGGGCACTCTGTGTACCATGTGATGGTATTTGTTCCACACTTTGAGAACACTAGACTAGACAGTGGCAACAGGATACAGAAATCTGTATCCAGACAAATGATGAACCCTTAATGAAAAACTTTAGCTAAGACATTACTAAATAATAAAATACTTACTTTGCTTTAATAAAATACTTTAATAATGTCATGCCATAATAGTAAGCAGTGTCACATAGAAGTCACTTATAGGATAATGTAATTGTAAAGTGCAAATACTGTGGTAACAGTAAAAACTGTGTAAACGTGGCAGACTGCATAAATATAAAAATATAGAAAACATACAATAAATGCAGAGTTGCAAACTATACTTATTAGCATACAAAACTTATAGGGTATGCAGATTGTATAAAGAACTGTGTAAAAAGGCAAGGTTCCCTCTACATATTTAAAACACAGAAGTGCAGACTATCTGAACTTTATTAAAACTCTTTAATAACTTCAGTTGCTCTTTTTTACTTTGTGTTTTGCACTGATATCCACTTGCCTTCCTATTTTCAAAAACTATAGCTAGGATGATATGCTTGCATGTATCCTGCCAATATCACTTCTTTACTTGTCTCTCTTTTACTTATTTTTCTTCATTTAGCTCACAAACTTACAAAAGTTCTACCACCTACTGTATATACCCGTTTTCTTTTTTTTTTTTTTTTTTTTTTTTTTTTTTTTTTTTTTTTTTTTGGTTGTTGTTGTTTTGTTTTGTTTGTTTGTTTGTTTGCTATACAAATCCCTCATGTCATTCCACGTGTGTTTAGCTAAATTATTTCAGTGGAATCTTTGTAATGAGAAAACAAAGAAGAGGAAGTGCGCCAATTTAGCGCTAAAAGGTTGTCATTGAAAAAAATTGTTAAGTCACAATTAATGTCTACTCTTACATTAATCTCTCATATTTTTCCTTTCTGTGTTTCATGCTGGATGGATTAAAGGCTACTATCTAACAACTCAACATTAAAAATCAATCAATCAATCAATCAATGAAACCAGTAATTTATTCTTCTATAAATAAGTTATATTACTCTTCCTCTACATATTCTATGATTTATTAAAATATGTGTATTACAATTATTTTTTTCTGATTTTTTGCCATTAAGATTTTTGTAGCATAAACTTTTAGAATTGTACCAGCACAAAACCAAAATGCTATTTCCAATATATTATTGCATTAACACATTTCTGATGCATAATAATAATAATAATAATAATAATAATGATAATAATAATAATAGAAGAAGAAGAAAAATAAATATTGTTTATTATTTAAAAAAAATCTTAACAGGAAAAAAACTACTTTTGTAATTTAAGTCTGCTTGGCAGTACATATTACTAATATCTGCTGAGTTTCATCAATTACATACTTCATTACACATATTTAATGTGGATCAGTAAGAAATAATTTATTGCAATAGAGCATAAAAGCATATCTAAGAATTCATTAACTTGTTAAATTGTGACCATTTTAAGTTTTACAGTCAAGATTATGAAAACAATAAAACGTAGTTAATCACACTAAAAATAAAACATAAAATAATCTAAACTTTATTCATTTATATTTAATTTAATACACAATATTTGATTTGGCAAACACTCATTCAAAGCTACTTATACTGCATTTAAGGCACACATTTTGTCTAGGTAAAGGTTCTAGCTTTCCCTAGGAAACAAGCCAATAGCCTTGGCTACAAAACTACAAAAAAAAAAAAAAAAAGAAAAAAAAGAAAAATAATTATATTAGGAGTGCGAACTGCATGGATCAGTTTCGCAGAAAAATGTTTACATTATTCAGTTATTCATATTTCAAAATCGTACTATTTATCAGTTCTCTCTACACAGTTTCATTATGCAGTCCAACAGTTTTTTTTGTTAGCTTTTTGACTGCCGAAGTAATTATGAAGTGTAAACATGCAAATACGACATTTCCTGATAGAATGCTAAATCTTTTGCTTTTTTTCTGCGAAACTGATCCATGCAGTGCGCACTACTAAGATACTGCTACACGTGAAGGTTTGACATGTTTTGGAGTTTTAGAAGGACTCCGAACCTCACATTCACATTCACAACAACTGCGCGGTAAACCCGATGACCCCTTTCAGCTGAAAGGCTATTAAAAAAAATCCATGGGGCAATAAGGATGGAGGTGCTTTATATCCCAGATGAGGAATCTTCACCTCCACCCTTCCATCGCATCTGGCCATATGCAGGCTACATGTTTATATAAACAATCTATCTCATTATGCTAACGCACACACACGTACCCTTAAAAGTACCGTTTTTAACAGCTCTACAATGTATTTTGCGCACAAAGCCGTTGATGCTCTTGCGTTATACCGCACGTAGCGCCATCACATGCACAAGTTTCATTTGAAACACTCTGATTGCAAGCTATACAATAAATCTTCGCTGACATTCTACAGAAACGCACCACACCCCGTGTCGTAGCAACCAACAACTGATCTGATATTATTATTGACTTTTCGGTGTCAAGAGTAAAATCAAACTATTACTAGCATCATTAAAGGATTCTGTCCTTTAAGATTTAAGATCCAATGGCTCTTCACCAATCACTCATCCTGATCCTAAGTGGGACTTTCTCCCGGAGTATAATCTGGAAAGATGAACACTGAAGAGCTCTGCCCAGCATCTCCTAATTAGTTTCCCTTCACCTATCCCACCATTTTGGTTGTTTTCGATATTGACAAGCAGCTTTCTCTTCCTATAATGACCCACAGTGCAACTTTGTATAACTCATTGACACCCCTAATATAGTCACTGACTGTGACTCCCAAACAGCTAACTTTATAAATTGTGTCAAAATTAAACATATTATGCACTTTATTTAATACAAGTTGCGTTTAAATGTGATTACAAACATGGGAAGGTGCTTCTATCACAAACTCCGTGTTTGCGTTCGTTTTGCGTGCATGTTTGTGTCATAATTTTCGCACCATGTATGCAGCATGCATTTTTTATATTTATAAATTTAAATACGCCTGAGTTTGCTACGGCTATCCCCGTAGCCGTGTCGTTACTGTATATTTTGAGAAAATCTCAAAACAAATTTTTCAGAAACTTTTTTTCAACTTTTTACAACTTCACGCGTTTCTCTGTTTATTGACATTCGTCCGAGCGCAACCTGACTTGACAGAAACAAAACAGAAAGAATTATGTTAGATTTTCTATATAATTTAGTCTTTCGTTGCTTTTCTCTCAAGTTCCAAACTGGGCGCTGATTAACACAAAACTTTTTTTCTCTAGCTCACCCCTCTCTCATAATTTGAATAACCCCGATATTTTAATTAAAGAACGTCGTAACAATTTTCTAAATATGCATAAAACTCACCGTGGGAGCGTTAACATCCTTTCTATGGTAGTTTTCTTGACTTTCAACTATTTCCCGGATTTTTAATAATTTTTTTCTCATATTTTTTGCTGGACGCGGCGGGCCTAAAAATTGTTTGCTTTCCCCTCTTTCCAGCAGCCATTGTGTATGCGCTGCGATGCAACCAAACCAAGATTTGGCCACGCCCACCACAAAACCCTCCTTCCTCGCTCTTGTGATTTGTGTAATAAACTGTCATTTTTACATTTCACTGCCACTGACTTTCGCTTTCAGAAATTCTAACATGTAGGACTCGTCGGTAATTCTGTCAATCGGTACGACTTCGTTTAATTTCTGTTTAGTCAATAGGAGGGTAAAACAGTTATCATCCTTATTCCATTGGCTGAAAGGGGTGACAATTCATACAGCCGTTACCGGTGACGCTTTCCAACTTGCTGTTTGATTGGCCATCGATGCCTGTCAATCACACAACATGTCTACAAATAAGTTAAGTTGTGTTGTGTTGTGTTGTGTTGTGTCATACGTTCTGTTTTGACATGACGAGGGAAGGTTGAGTGTTCGTGTGTGACACGTAAATTGTAAGTATTTGCAATATTAAACTTATTGTTCAGTGGCAACCACAGCTTATTTGTGTTTTGGTATTGAACGTGTCCCTTTTTTATTATAATTTACTGATAGAATTTGTAGAAGTATACGTCACATTACATTCGGCTGGAGCACAGCCACCGGTCTTCTGTACGCTAATTTGAATGAATGAGATTACTGGTTATTTTCCATACTGACTCATATCTTTTGCTTTGTTTTTAAGTAAATCAAGGTACGACCAAGTGCCCATATTGTTTTTAATAAGTCTTTGAGGCGTTTAGTGTGCAATAGCCTCGCAACTCATGAACTGAATCAGTCATTTGCATTTTGCGAGAGTGTCAATACTAGCTATGAGATAACTTTAAGTATCCGTGCCATTTAACTGAGGGAATACTGAGAGAGTTATAAGTAATCTCATATTTTGTTTATTATAGCGCAAAAAGAAATATATATATAGAGAGAGAGAGAGAGAGAGAGAGAGAGAGAGAGAGAGAGAACACAAAAACAACACTAATATTTAATTAAATTGAATTTAAAATTGCTCAGTGTTATTTTAGAATCGAATTAGTTTTTATTTTTATATTTTCATTTTGCATTTAGTTTAAGTTTAATACGTTTGTTGTATGCCCTGCTGAAAAACCAAAAAAAAAAAAAAAAAACAGCTAAAACCAGCTACTTGGCTGGATGTAGCTGGTCAGCATTAATTACAGCTAAACTAAAACCAACTAAAACCAGCTTCTTCCAGTGTAAACCAGCTAAAACCAACCAGCCTAGGCTTTTTTTTTTTTTTTTTTTTTTTTTTTTTTTAAAGCAGGGTGTTTGCTATTTGTGTTATCTTTTATTTTATTTAAATTAGAAATATTTTATGTCTATCTATCTAAAATAATTTGAGAATTCAGTATGTTTTGTTTTGTTTTGACACAGGGCTGCCATTAGTGGGGTGCAACATGGTGATGATTATTGGAGTGGTGTATGTTGTGTATCTGATTAATCTCATATAGGTTTGAGTTTATAAACCTGCTAGCAAAGCACCTAATTTTACCAAAGTTCATTCACTCATTAACTTTAATACGTACAGTCTTAAATGATAATGAAGAATATTGACCATCATTACTAGGCTGTGTCTGAAATCACACCTGTATTTTTAAAAAGGGCAGCAATGAGTAGTGGTGTTCGAAACCATAGTGGACAATGTCAGGTGCACTCATTCAATCCGACAATGGACCACAATAACGCGTGTACGACCAATGTTATCCATAGCACCCATAATGCACTTTGAGGGTCATGCTGAATGAATTCCCACGTCTTGCCAGAAGATGGCGCCTGCAGCTGTATCTTCCATCCATCCATTTCCCAAACCGTTTATCCAATGTAGGTACAGCGTAATATCATACAGGTATAAATGTCTTTTTAACTGATGTTTTAGTTTAATTAAGGGTTATACACACTAGTGTTTTTAGAGTTCAAGATAAATATTTTCATTACTACTGGAGCTACCAGTTTGCTAAGTTTCAAATTATTATTAAACACCAAGCACAAACTATGGAAAAGCGGCAGAACTTATGTCCGAATTCGCTTACTTATTTTCATTCATTCTTTCAACTGGACTATATTAGTGTTATTATATTAGACTAATGAAGTGAATGAGGGTATAGGGGTCGACTAGGCTAGGCAACTTCCAGGTTAGTGTGTTGGAGCTATATTTGGCAGGACATTGGCCCTCCCGGAGCATTGTGTCCAAAACAATGATGCATTTTTAATAATGAAGCAGTGTTACTTTTCACTCCATAAATGTCAACAGTATGTTTCAATTAAAATGGTTTTACTATCAGTAGACGAGTACTTGCTTTACTAATCTGTCGTGTACTCAAAAGGGAAAACAAAATGGCAATTGCAGATTTCTTATGTAACTGGAGCTCTCTGACATTCCAGCTATGACACGGATGCAGTTGGAGGATGGCTAGTAAATCAAATGCATGCAAAGTTCGGAATGTGGATATCAACCCATGCATTGAGGTCAGTCCATCTTGTGTGTGGTTAAATAACATGTTAAATTGAATGTAAACTATATATGCTTTTTGTCTGAATATATATCAAATTTTTGAATTTTTTTGGAAATTTTGCATTCAATGCTGCATTAGTAAAGTGGTAGCAATTGTAGTGATGTAAAAAGTTTTAGTAGTTTAATGAACTACACTGCCAGTTATATCATGACGTTGTAAAAAAAGGTTTGTATTTTAAAGATTTATTTCTTCTGTGTTTGCATTGGCATAGGAGAGTGATGGTTCTCAAAAATGTTTGGATGCATACAACTATGATAAGAACATGTGTTCTGCGTACTTCATGAGGTACAAAAACTGCAGGAAGTACTGGGTAAGTATACTGAGACACTACTAATCTAATATTTCATAACCATGTTCTGTAGAGAAATGTACCATTTTGAAACAAAAGTGTATACAAAAGCTGGTCTTGCATGGGACTCTCCAAATGTAGAATTCTTCTGTGAAAAAGTGAAGTACTCACCTGCCCACTGTTTAAGTATTTCAGGAATGACATAGAAGACTCCATTCTGGTTATCTTTTTTTAGGCTTGGTACAGGTTAGGCTTGGTACAGGAGGCAATTGTAACAACAACAACAACAACAACAATAATAATAATAATAATCATAATCATAATCATCATCATCATCATCATTTAAAAAATATAAGCAGTTAATGCATTTATCTAGTGCACTCAACTGTCATGCACTATAGGGATTACAGAATTGAGCCATTTTTGGACACAGCAAGAGCCAATTTTTCATACTGAGCAATAAGAAAATATCATACAGGCCAGCCCTACCTCGATCCGCATCCAATCCCCATCTTGCTAAGAGCTAGTCCCAATCCAACACTTGAATTTTCCTAGTGTTAGCTGCACATTTAAAGTGCATTTAAAGTTACTGAAATTAATCCAGATTTTAATCCTGACAATTGAATATTCTGCAGTGCATTAATAAAAATCACCTTATAGTTGTTATGTAAAGTAAACAAATTTAAAGATATTTTCATTTGGTTCTTACCAATTAAGAACCATGGCTATAAAACTAATCTAAAAGATGCATTTATAAATGGCTCTATAAATGGCTATATGTTCCCTCTGAAAAACTCTGAGGCGGGAATTGATTTTGTCTTTTGGAAACTGATTGAAAAGTTGTAATTGTTTAACTGCTTCAGTCTCATGTACATGAGCGGTTGCTGGAGGGGAGGGATTATTGCCTGGATTATTTATTTAAAATGTATAAAAATTGGTTTGAATATTTTAAACTTGCAGTTACCTTGTTTAATGATAAACAGAATTAAGTCCTTAAGTCCTTGAGCGTGTGCCCCAACCCAACCTTTACTTAATCTAATTAAGTAGAAGATTTTGAGATGCATAATTTTGAGATTGTATCTTTTGGTCTGAATGGACAATGGAATGTCCAGTGAAACTTAAAACATTCGAATTCTGCTGTTAAATCATTTGTATCTGAATTCCTATTCCAATTCCTATTCCTACCTGAAGCGTCCCAGTCTGTAGTTTTCACCCTTCATCAGCTTGCATCCCTATAATGAAATTTGCAATACATGGGTTGTCATGTTTTAAATGGTTGTCATTGGTGACCAATGCTCTTTTTCTGCATAATGTTGGGGCCGATCGGCCAAACCCTGAGCATTATTATTGGATTAAAAAAGAATAATAAAATTGTGTATGGCCCTAAGCAGGACATGTCATATTTTATTGTATTTCCACTTTACCAAAAATGGAAGACCACAGTATAGTCTGTAAATCAAAAAGATGTCTACCAAACTATTTTGTTATTTTGAGGAGGATGGTCTCCCCTAGCTGTGTTTGGTTCATCCTCATTTTCTTTCCCTTTCCACAGTCAGTGGCTTCACTGGAGGCTCGTAGATATTAAAATGTTTTCTGTAAAGCTGCTCTAAAATGCTGTCTTGTGAAAAGTGCTAAAGAACTTTTGTTTTTTTTTTTTTTTCCCTGTATTTCACATTCTCAGCATGGTGTGATGCTGCAGCGTAGGCGTGACGGAGTGAAGCCTGATATGCCAACCGCTGAGGAGCGAGAGCAGATCATCACAACCCTTGGAGGGAAGCCCTACTGATAGCTTTAACTGCACAGTAGCAGTTAAAACATATGTGTGTGTTCTTTCAGAGGAGATACATTACAAATCTATCCTTCTGGATTTATGAAAATGTATTTCAGTCCCATGGGGAAAGAGGTTAAATGATGTGTTTGTATGTATGATGCTGTCAATTGCAGGCTCTAGCAGCTGAATTTAATGTATTCAGTTATTCAAAATAGAACACATTTTTAATATGTGTGGGTGTCGTGTCATGTATGTTTAATTTGTATAGCACTTTTTTCACAATACACATTGTATCAAAGCAGCTTTACAGAAATTCATAATGTTATAGCTTTATCATTACCACAGTTAAATGAGGCATATAATCTATGGGATTTAAAGCTGTGCTCATATCACCTGCACCTCAGCATTTTATCTGAAAGTCATTCCATAATAATTATACAAGACGCATTATACATAAAACAAAATATCTAAAATTCTCTAATATGCAGGCCAAGGAACAAAAAAGCTCAATTTGATGTTTGACAATTATCCTCTGGTTGAACAGTAATATCAAAATGTAATGAACAAAACATAATGTCTATAATTAAGTATATATATGTTATTACAATTAATCGAATGGTAAGACTAGGGTGTAAGGGTTTTTGAGGTCCAACCTCAAAATAAAAAGATAAAATGATAATGCATTAATTAATTTATTTATTTATAACAGCATTTAAACTTTTTTTTTGTAATTAAATCACCTGCATTTAAAGCAGAATATTATTTACTTTTATTTTACCAAACAAAACTGAGAATAATGAAGGTAATCATGCCAACACACTGTGTAGAGCCATTGTTGCCAACTATAGCTGAAACCTTCTCAAGAAGGTGCTAAATTTAGCTAATGAATGCATCTGACAATTAGTATAGTTATTACATTACTATATCTGCAATGAGTCCCAATGTGCATACTATGCATACTAAGTAGTATGTGAGATTAGAATAAGCGTGGCCCAAGGCATGTTGAAAAGAGTATGCCAAAAGTCTCCAGATGGTCTATTTCTGGTAGATTTTCAAACTGTGGATCTGTGGACACTCTGGGTGCATTCCACTTAGTCCCTCAGTTTTGACCAAGGAAGCAAATGGGGCGAGGTGGGGGATTAGCCTTACTTTAGCAATGGAGTGTGGAGAGCCACTTCTGGGACACTTCAACGAGCCGCAGCGCGGCTGGTATAAACACAAGCATTGACTAGAGTAGCCCAATCAGCTCCGTGTCAATGAAACTTAGTATATAAATTAAATTAAATTAAATTAAATAAATTGCACTCTTAAAAATAAAGGTGCTTTAAAAGGTTCTTCACAGTGGTGCCATAGAAGAACGATTTTTGGTACCACAAAGAACCATCTCTTTCTTACCTTTTTTATAATCTGAAGAACCTTACCACAAAGAACCTTTTGGTTCTTCAGATGTTAAAGGTTCCTTATGGAACCATTTAGACAAAAAAGGTTCTTCTATGGCATCGTAAGACACCTTTATTTTTAAGAATGTGGCACGATAATATCATGTATCTGTGATCTCGCTGGCTGACGATGGGACCCAACACTACTGTAGCATCAACTATATCTTCTTAATATATACTTAACTATAATGGAGCAGACAGAACTTTCTGCTTTGGTAAGGGGCGTGGCAGTACTGAAACGCTGTCTAAGCTGTTCGCCAATCACAACGATAGGCACTGGGACAGCTAACACATCTAGTTTTTCAAAAGGCGGGCCTTCATCAAACCTGGAACTAATCAAACCATTTGTGCCAGGCTGGGGAGAAAGGTATTGTAATAATGTAAATTATGTGAAAAAATAAACCTATGCAGCGATTGGTGGGAACAAACCTCTAATAATAAGAAACATGAAGTCAGAACTAGTCTGTATGGGCTGAATAAAGTAAACCAGTATCTTACCAGTGAAGTTTTGATGGATGATGATTGTAATGGAGGTAAAGACGATTACAGTGACATTATTAGACATGCGTAAGTCCGTTATTATTAGTGTGCAAATAAACAAACCGTGTATGTGTGTTTTCTTAGCACATTTCAGTATGGTCACATGCTTGGCAAGTGTTTTATAATGGACACTTTCTGAAGAAACTTGTTTTTATAGGAGTTCTTGCAAAAAATATAGTTTTGTGGGCAGTTTTGGGGGTAACGCATTACAAGTAACGCAAGTTACGTGATATTACTTTTTCCAAGTAACTAGTAAAGTAACGCATTACTTTTTAATTGACAAGAAAATATCTGAGTTACTTTTTAAATAAGTAACGTCAGTTACTTTCCCCCCCATTTATTGATTAAAAGCTCTCCTGTCCCCATGTTGACAGAAATGGGGAGTAATATGTTAGCTCTAGAATAAATGTGAACATGCATTAAAGGAACATTCCACTTTTTTTGAAAATAGGTTAATTTTCCAACTCCCCTTGAGTTATACAGATGTGTTTTACCGTTTTTAAATCAATTCAGCCGATCGCCGGGTCTGGCGCTTTTAGCATAGCTTAGCATAAATCATTGAATCCGATTAGACCATTAGCATCTCACTATAAAATGACCTATTTAAAACTTGACTCTTCTGTAGTTGCATCGTGTACTAAGACTGGCGGAAAATGAAAAGTTGTGATTTTATAGGCCGATATGGCTAGGAAGTATACTCTCATTCCGGCGTAATAATCAAGGAATTTTGCTGCCGTACCATGGTTGCAGCAGGCGCAATGATATTACGCAGCGCCTGAAAGTGACCGGCACTAAGTTTGTGTCGATGCAGAGTTGCAGCCGGTAGGGCTGTGACGGTCGCAATGACAACCGCACCACCGCAGTCGTCGATTGCCACCGCGATGGTCAGTTGCCACCTGCAATACTGCACGTTACGTCACACAATCTATAACAAGCATAAAATACAGTTTCTTTAACAATTTCTCTGCCGTGGCCGGTTTTAAGTGTTCCCGCCGGCAGCAGCAGCGAGCGCAAGTGCCTTCGCAGCTACTGGAAGAGATCCACGTTCAAACGCACACAATAGGCTAAAGCTTGCAAAGCTCCGGGAAAACTAATTTCCATGAATGTGTCGGGAGGAAATATTAATTTTATTAATAAATTATTATTAATAAACTAGTGTTTTCTGAGCCAATGTCGCAAAGATGACGATCCTGAGACTCCATCTGCTCACTGGACGCGCCTTTAGAGAGAAATGCATCTCTACGGATTTTAAAATGAAAGAGTTTTTGTTTTCGATTTTATTTTTTTAATTTTAATGTAGTAAATTAATAATTTAAAGCTTTCTATAGATATATTTATCCTGGCTGTAAGGCAAGTATTCGCTGAGTTTCGTTACATTTTGCGCAGCGCTCCTGTTCAACATCGAGACATCAGAAAGCGCATCTTGTGTGTTTTCTCTATTTTTACAAATGTACATTTTGTTGATAATGTGAGTGCACGCAAATAAAATTAGACCCTTTACGGTTCCAGATGATATATTACGTTTACCTTTATGAGCAAATATCATGGCGTATTTATTTATTTATTTATTTTTTTTTTTTTTTTGCAAGTGATTGCGCTGGCGCCTCCATGTCCTGCAAAGCGCATTTAGCTTCCACTCTCCAACAAACCATTGTATGCGCAAAATAGCGTGCACTTCTCTAAGTCAAACGTTTAAAATAACATTGTGATATGCTTGAAGATTTTATTTTAGTCAAGTCGTGATGATTTGAGAAGGCAAAATTGATCAAACATAGGCTGTGATCAACTCACTGCCTGCCTCTGGCCGCTGGGTCGTTAAAGCAAAAACCTTAATTTAACAAACAAAAAATGTTCCAAACATATTTCTAAATTAACTTTATAAAAAAAAAAAACGAAAATAAATATAACTACGTTCCTAATAAAAAGCAAAACTGAGCTATTTTAATGAATGCAAAAGTGTAATGGGAAAGAGAGAGAAAAGACTTGTGCCAGTAATTTTGATGAGCCGTCGGACAAGGGTTGGGCGAGGTTGTTACGAACTTATGCAACAAATGTTTAATATTTACCGTTCTTATTTTGGCTACTTTCTTATTTAACTGTATAATTTCTTTGATATTTACTTTAGTGTTTTGTAGGCTGAAATAAACACGCACGTTTGTTAATAATTTTTGAGCCTCATTTTTTATGCTTCAAAAAAAAAAAAATATATATATATATATATATATATATATATATATATAAATATATAATATATATATATATATATATTATATATATATATATATACCCATGGTACTGCAGCAAAATTCCTTGATTATTACGCGGAATGAGAGTATACTTCCTAACCATATCGGCCTATAAAATCACAACTTTTCATTTTCCGCCAGTCTTAGTACACGATGCAACTACAGAAGAGTCAAGTTTTAAATAGGTCATTTTATAGTGAGATGCTAATGGTCTAATCGGATTCAATGATTTATGCTAAGCTATGCTAAAAGTGCTACCGCCAGACCCGGCGATCGGCTGAATAGATTCAAAAACGGTAAAACACATCTGTGTAACTCTAGGGGAGTTGAAAAATCAGCCTATTTCAAAAAAAGTGGAGTGTTCCTTTAAATCATCTCACTCACAAAAAAAACAGATTCAGTATTCCTCAAAATGAATAAAAACAGTGAAATTCAACTCAGAATATGACGCAAGCCTGCAATAATTAAATATGTTAAATAATACAAATATCCTTTATGCATTTAATCCAATTCAACCATACTAATAGGCAAAAATTACTCAAGATAATCTAACATTTGTTTTCCTTTTTTTTTTTATTGCTGAAGAGTTGACATTTTTTTTCTTCTGCATTCTACTGTACAGACATGAATTTACTTTTTTCAAAGCCTGAGGCTTTTGGTGTGAAAAGGCTTTTACATTTGCCAAAAATAGAGCTTTTTATATTAAAAACAAACAAGCAAGCCCTGCCTAGATTTAAAAAGTAACACAAAAGTAAAGTAACGCATTACTTTCAATGAAAAGTAACTAATGTAATTGGTTACTTTTTTAGGGAGTAACTTGTAACTTGTAATGCATTACTTTTAAAAATAACTTTCCCCAACACTGTTTGTGGGAATCATCATCAGTCTTGAACTTGGTAAAACAATTATCTTTATTTAAAATGTTTCAAGTCTTAATAGTTTTCCTTTTGTTATACTGGGATAAATCATACCGGAATGCTAAAACTGGTCGATGTGGTGCCCCACCTAGACAATTTTCCAGTGTATTTTTTCAGTGTAAATGCACCTTGAGTCTAAAACAAATTTGCCTTTGGGGACAACAAAGTGCATTTCATTTAATTTATTTCATTTCGTTAATGAATTCAAATCAACATGTTACTTGTTTTCTCTCCAGTAAGGTAACAGGAATTGTATTATTTATTGTATTATTTATTTAAAATGTGGAGTGTATTACACTGTAAAAACTAAATGTGTCTCAAATATCCTTTTGAGTACTCAAGGAACTTCAGAATGTATTTTATGTGCCTCAGTGCTCTTTTTCTCATAATATGGTTCCTGGAGGATCCATTACAGTCATTGCAGGAACTTATGGGACCCTTGAAGCATTTTGTTTCCAGTTCTGAGGTTCTGGAGTCACCTTTTCGTTACACTGAGATCTCAGAGTGCTTCGGGGGTTGTTTAAGGAAGTCAGATTTCAAAAAAGGGTTATTGTAAGATTTGTTATCGTTGAAGTGGTTCCTGGAAGATCTTCGTTGTAAAAGCCAGCATCTGGAGGAACCCAGAGATTCCTGTGACAACAATGAAATGAAACGGATGATGATGATGATGATTATTATTATTATTATTATTATTATTATTTACTTTAACCAAGTGGTATGGAACATGGTGACTTTTGTGGCACTTGCCATGTGAAAAAAAATAAATAAATAAAAAAATAAAAATTGATGATTGTTCTGTTCACAGTCAAAAAATAAATAAGTAAATAAAAATCTACAAATTAAACTAAAAGTAGGCCTACTTATGTCTGAAAACACTGTTCTCAGCAATTAGGGATTATATGGCTATACAAGCATCTAATAGTGGCTACACCATGGTATTACAGATTAAAATCTTTATTTCTTTCCACCATTTGTTGGATTTTAAATACTTTTATTGTATTTGTAACTTAAATACTGCATTAGCTACAAATAGTAACCTTTTTTCTATTAATTTTGTATTTAGAAAAAAAAAGTTAAATCATTTGAAGGTGGATATTGTTTACCCTGAAACTTTACAGTAAACATTAAAAAATATTATTGAACTAAATATAGCTTAATGCATTCATTTAATTAAAAATATGCTCATTTTAACAATCAGTACATGAGTAATGTTTTGAATTTTTAATTTCCCTACAATGAAATATGTTTAAAATTTCAATATTCAGACATAAATGTTCAACAATTAATATAATAAAAATAATTTTGGTTATACTGTTGTCAAGAAGAAGAAAATGTACTAGGGCATACTAGGGTACCCTGCTCACGTGCTGTCTGCTGGCTCGCAAGAATGATTTCAAATACAAACGTTAATGGCTAACCTGAAAGAAACAACTGCTGTGTATGACTCTAATGAAAGGTGGGTAAAGACTCCAAAATTAATATACAGATTTACAGATTTTTTTCCTGCACTTTTTTTTTTTTTTCTAAATGTTTGTTTTAAATAATTTTAACCACTAGTGTAATAGCCACAGTGTTAACAATTCTAATAAACTTTGTGGGATGAAATGGGGACTATTAATACTGGCAGAGCAGGTGCGGATTACTCAAACAGGACCCGTGCAAAACTCTGCCTGACTTTACATCTAACTCTGCCTGACTTTACATATAATTTTTTTAGCATTCTAGGAAGCAACATATTTGTGAGGATACTGCCTTTTCTAGTATCTTTGACAGAAAAAGTAGATTTAGGATCGGTCTGTATCAGTCTGTAGCTAATTCTCTAAGATAAAAGCATCTTTCAGCAAATAGCTACAGTGTGACAAAAATTACGCTATATTGATGAGCGCCCAGTAGCTGCATCTATATACCATCTAGCCTAACCACGAGCCTGTATGGGTGAAGTCACAGCAGCACACCATCCATTCATGATTTAATGCTAATAAAAAGTATTTCATATTAATAAATTAAATTGTGCTTTGCATTATGTGTGAAAATATTACAAATAACACATGCTTTTATTTTACACAACTTTGCACATTTTTTAATAATCAACACAATAATTATTTAAGGTAATTAGGCTGATCAATCACATCATTCTAAATTGCACTCCCAGCTGTATATAAAAGAAAGAACAATGTTGCTAATGTTGGAATTAGATTTAGAATTGAAATTGAAAATTGGATTTAAAAAAGAAAACCACATTGGTCTAAGGAAGAAGCTAGTGCAGTCAGTCCTTAAATGAATTGAAGTCATAATAGGAAAATTCTGCCTAAATTAAACAAGCAGGGGGAAAAAATCAATAAAAAATAAGCTTGGCAAGAAATTGCAGCAATTACACAGACAAGATGCTCGTGAGAAAAGGTGGTTACAATGTTTTGGCTACATCACGCAGGTAAATTGCAGCATGCAAATAAAGTGTAGATCTGCTAAACAACCCCTTTCCTACATATTAAATGGTTGTTTCCATGTGATCCAGTGGCTTATTTCTTGATATCAAATAGGTTGAGGCCTTCCATGTAATGTCTGAGATCGCTGAGTTTGTAAAGGAGCAATGCAGATATTTTAGATCCTATACTGCTCAAATTGAAGTTACAAGGAGTAACAAAGACGACATAATGAAAATGATATGTGTGATAATGTGTTTGCCTTTTTTGTAACTTGATACAAATTACTTTAATCTACATGCAAAAAAAAAAAAAAAAGCACTGGGATTGAATAAACTTGTTTGCACTGTAGATGATGCTGATGAAGCCGTTCTATCCGATGTATCTCCTTCATCATCTCTGGATGTCTCCCTGTGTCTTCCAAATGTGCCTTCTGCCTCACAAGATACAGGGGCTTTTTTTTTTTTTTTTTTTTTTTTTTGTGGTCAGTTCCTGTTTTGTCAGCCTTATTGTTTTTTTTTGTTTTGTTTTTTTTTTCTCTGTTTTGTTTAACACTATGGTTACTGATTAATTTGATCATACCTGTTGGTATTCTACATTTAGGCTTTTTTCCAATGTAACATACAACTAAGGACAATATAAGCAATCAAGCCAACAAAATAGCAACAATGCTGTGACATGCCCCGGTAGCATGGTTATAATGGTTATATACACCAATCAGGCATAACATTATGACCACTGACAGGTAAAGTGAATAACACTGATTATTTCTTCACAGGGGCGCATGGGCCCCCGTAAGCTTGAGGTTCACAACTACCTACAACTAACCTTACTACTAATCTAAGAACTCTTATATGTATAACAAAAAAAGCCTTATTACACAACTTCTCTGAATTTCTGTTTTATTTGCAGAATGCTTAAAAGCTAACAGTAGATGCCACCAAAGGTAGCCTAACATCACAGGCCTGCAAGAAAATAAAATTTCATTCCTCAGGGGCCCTCCCCCCACTTGGGGCCCTGGTAATTTAGTCCCACTTTTCACCCAACTACGACGCCCCTGTCTCTTCATCATGGCACCTGTTAGTGGGTGGGATATATTAGGCAGCAAGTGAACATTTTGTCCTCAAAGTTGATGTGTTAGCAGCAGGATAAATGGACAAGCATAAGGATTTGAGCGAGTTTGACAAGGGCCAAATTGTGATGGTTAGATGGTTATAACTGTAGACCAGTCAGGGTGCCCATGCTGACCTCTGTCTACCGCCGAAAGCGCCAACAGTGGGCACGGTTACAAACTTTACTATAATAAACTGCATTGTCATTTCAAATGGCTTTTGTCAGCTTATTGAATTAAGTTACCAGATTAAAATTATTTTTAGCGAGCAACGCTTATCTTATATTAACATTAGGTTAACTAATGTGAAATTTTGTTCAGGTGTTAGTAGTTAATGTTGGTCAGTAGCCTATTGAGAAAATAAAATCGTATGTTAGGTAGGTTAGACAAGTTATATGGCTAACTGTTAGCTGCCTTTCTAGTTTTAGAATTAGTTTGTTATAGTTATTAATGGATGTGTGTGTGTGTGTGTGTGTGTGTGTGTGTGTGTGTGTGTGTGTGTGTGTGTTTGTGTTTGAAAGGCAACTGCAGTGAAGCATCAAGAAAGATGATCATGCCAACAACCCTGAGGCTGATAGTTCAAGAGAACAATATGGTTTTGAGATGTTTGTGTATTCTATGTGGGGTTTTCCTTTTAAAAGTGTGCCATTTCTACTACTTGTTTTTCAGAGAAGACATTCCTGTCACTAACAAAGTGGATGGTGAGCAAAGGTGGTGGCCATGTTTTGGAGCAGCACCTGGGTTTTGCAGATGGCTGTGTATTCTTTGGCTGCATGTCTTTTTCTCCATTATGTTTCTGTTGCCTATAGATTCTTTGTGAAGATAAATCCAGAGGATACAACATAATCCACTGCAAAACGCCCTAAGACAGGAGAAATGGACTGTTCCAGCAGTGGAAGACTGTATTTTTAAGTGTTATACATGCATAATTTTAAATAAAGTATCTGATATTTCGTAATTATTGTGTCTGTTTTAACTGAATGCCAGTAGTACCTATGTAGAGTAAAAATAAAATAAATTTTAATTAATTCAATATAAAAAAGTGATAAAATATCACTGAAATCTATATTAAAATGAATGAATATGTTACTGAAATCACTATCTACCATTACCCCAGGTTTAAATTGTTGGCGATATTAACTAAAGGTTCTGACTACCGTTTGTTAGGTCGCACTAATTTTTAATCTGGGAAACGGCAAATGCTAAATGCGACAGTGGCGTTCATTTGAACCGAGCTGCACAGACCATTTAACTTGTCAAACCATTATGTAGCACAGCGGCAGCTCAGACCAGGGCCATATTAACCATTGGGCTAGGCAGGGCTGAAGTCCCGGGGCCCGAGCAAGGAGGAGGCCCGTGACTGGCTGTGAAGTAGATTGACAGGCCATGGCCCATGGGTAGCTATGGGTAGCCATTAGGAGCTTTCCCGTAAATTCCATATTACCTTTAGAGATTAAAACGTCACGTTTGAATTTGGTTTACCAATAAAATGCATTTATTCTATATTTTTCTTTTGAAGGACCATGCACAAATCTATCCTGTGATCGCTGCGCCTAATGTCTGCATTCACCTCTCTTCACTTCGTTCCATAATCTGGAAACGGTACGCAATAGAACAATCTTTGATCATTATAAATGTAAAATGTAAGTTGTGGAAACACAGTGGAACGGGCACAGGAAGCACATAAAAACACAACGTCATCGTTCCCACAGATTTTAGGTCAGTTTGATCATTAACTTGTTGAATGTATATTGTGTTCGAACAAAGTATATACGCTTATGGGTTGAGAGATAACCCGGTAGGAATATGTCAGTCGTTTTTTGCGTCATGATGTAGGCTACGCTTTTCATTTAAATGCATTTTAAGCATTGTGGTTCAAAAACAAATGTAACTGTTCAGGGACAGCAAAGCAGAATTCATTTCTTGCGAATGCGCGCGTTAAGCCGGTTTCAGCGTGATACGCGCAGCGCGCACCTGCTTTTTCTTGCCTTGTGTTTAAACGTTCAAATACACATAGTTAGGTCTCAAAATGCCTGTCTCCTCGTCAACACAGTAATTTGTGTCCAAAATGAACGTAGTTAAAGATAAAGCATGTATAGGAGTAGGCTATATAATATCTTGATATTATATGATGAGATTTTAAAGGGATAGTTCACCCCAGAATGAAAATACTGTCATCATTTACTCACCCACAAGTTGTTCTAAACCTGCATGAGTTTCTTTGTTCTCCTCAACATAATATAAGATATTTTGAGGAATGTTCATAACCAGAAAGTTCCCATTGACCCAATCATGTTTTTTTTTTTTTTTTTTTTTTTTTTAAGTCAGGGGGCCCAGCAACTGTTTGTTTACCAGTATTGTTCCAACTATATTCTTTTGCATTCAACAGCAGAAGGAAACTCATACAGGTTTAGAACAACAACAGAATTTACATTTAGCGTGAATTATTCCTCTAAAGCAGCCTAATATAGCTGCTGTTGCCATTTGTGTCAAACTTTAGAAAGAAATCATTCACTGTCCTTGACTGAATTTCGTTTTTTTCCCTCTGTTGTAAGTCGTGACTGTTTACGTGTCTTCAGTAAGCTTGTTTTTACTAAGGCTAGTTTTTTGTGATATTAAACAAAATAACAAAAGTTATGAAATTTTAATGCATCAATATATATATATATATATATATATATATATATATATATATATATATATAGATCATTATTGTTATAGGGGCCCTGCAGTAAGTCATAGTCCCGGGGCCAAGTGAGGTCTTAATGCGGCCCTGGCTCAGACCAGCTTAGTCCAGTGAAAAGCGCTAAAATTTGGTAAATTCTCTGTTTGAAAAGTCTAAAAAGAGTCCAATTCTGCCATAAGAAAGTCGTGCTGGGAGAAACAAAGCTTTTCAAAGCTTGGAATCAATTAAACCATTTGCTCTGCAAAATGATTCACTGCTTCCAAGCATTCGTGACACAACGGTGACGCCTTCTGGTCAAATCAGGACAGTGTTTGGAAAGTGACCAGCACTAATTAATTGTAATAACACTAAAAGTGTTTTTATGGTTTATTCATATTGAATATTGTTATGCATCTATTAGAATAGCCTCTAATTACAGCCGTTTCTCTTATGAAGCTATGACAGATTTACATGTTTTTTAAATGTGTTGTACTAATTGTGTTTATACTTATGTTTTCGACAATAGATTTTTTCATGAAGGAAAAATTGCAACAGTGGAATCTCTTTAGGTTAATTGAAACATTTCAAGGTAAGTAAGGTTTCGTTCATAGTAGTGTACTTTTGCTCCTCCTTATGTCCAAACTTAGCAACCAAATGTTATATGGTCAAATGTATGCAAATTAGTTAACCTAGTGCTAGTTTTTGATTAAGTATTGATAATTGTGAAACTTAACTAATATTTAAAATGACTAATTTCATGAAAGACTTTGTTCACAACACCTACCAATAATCAAGCTAAATAATTGTATTTATGATATTTTTGCCATAATTAAGCAGCTCTAATTAAACAGTTTACTAGTTTATCTGAAAACCATCTTTAGAACTAGATAGAACTATCTATCTTTCTTATTTTGCTTCATCTTATCACAGAGGAAAGAGTGGACAAAGAAAATTTTACGCTACTGGATGACACCAGCATTGCTGTACTAATTCCAAGAACTTCTCCCAAGATTTTTATCATTTTCAGTGGGGAGGCACTGGAATAGGAGACCTTACGACAAGCAGTGGATCTGTGTTTTAGACTTTTCTATGTGTACATCAACTACCCAAAGCCTCTGCTCCCATGTGGAAGTTTTTGCTGCACACAATCTTTAATATTCCAGGAGGAGTTCCTTCAGCGCACTGCCTCCTTAAAAACGTTCTATTTAGTGATTAGTAAAAACTTTTATTTTACTGATCATCAGTAGGGGTCCAGCAGACAGCAGATTTTTTTATTATTATTATTATCATTATTACTTGTGTTTATTACTTGTGTTTATGATTTTTTTTTTTTTTTTTTTTTTTATTGTCATATGTTTATATGTTGTTTGTTTATTTGTGTACTGTATGTGCACATTTGTGTGTTTGAATGCGAATTGATACACATTGGCTGGCTTTGAATTCAGTGTACATTATGAAGATATGTCAGCTGTATGTGCAGTGTGCAATCAAATATTTTAAAGAGCATGCAAAAGTTAGAAGAATTGTTAACTTGTAGTAACTTGTTTTATTTAATAGAAGGTCCTTTCACACCACATAGTTCTAGGAACTTAGTTATAGGAACTAACCAGTAGGGTGGTTCCTAGAGAACCAATCTGAGGGGGCTCAGCCATTTCCCAGGTTGCAGCAAGTGGCTGACAGTGACATCTTTATGCACAGCATTTACAAACGTCAACAAACAGTAAGTGGAGGACGCCATGATCAGAGCTGTTTTTGGTGTGTGTTGTGTTTCATGATAACAGAGATGGAATGTAAATGCACAATTTACGCCACCGAAAGAGCAAAAAGTTGGGCTAAGTGACAAAATCTATGACAACTTGCAGTGCTACACCTCATTGAGGCTGAGCAAAGAACACAACACTGCAGACAACAGGTAAATGGCATTATCACTGTTTCCGCTGTCCGTGGAGTAAATATGTTTACATGGCTTTTTAAAAATGATAGTTCCTATAGAACTGTTTTAGATCCTATTCTGAAGATCCTACTCTCCCCCAAACTAGAGCTATAACCGTTCCTAGTTCCTGCTGTGCCAAAAGGCAAAAAAGCAGGTACTTCCACAATAGTTCTAGGAACTATGAAAAGGTTCCTCGGGTGCGAAAGCCCCTTCTGACTTTTGGTTTTTGGAACTTTTTTGCACCTTCCTTCATTACTTTGGACTCATGACAAGCATAGCCCCTGAGAATGGAGTTACTAAAAAAAAAAAAAAAAGCTCAAACTGCAAATAAAGAATAAAGTTGCTGGAAATTCAATATGAATATTACAAACTACAATTGATAAGATTAAACACTATGCAATGATTGTACAATGATTTGTGTAAATAAAATATGATGACAAATTTGGGCATTGTTTCTTTTTGTCAACAAGTGTCACCTATCCAAAATGTAAGTTAGTAAAGCAGGCCCTTATTGATCCTTTCCCAGAAACACTCTGTAATGTGTGGTCGGGAATGTCATCAACATTCTCCTGATCACCATCATCCTCACCAAGCTGCGGAAGGTTGCCAGCTTTACAATATTGTGCAAAATGCCACAAGCCCTGATAATGCTACGAGCATGCTCAGGGAAGGGTTTAATCTTTCTGTGAAGGACACAGAATCTTAAAGGACACAGAAGGCTGGGGTCTTCTGGTTAAAAAGTCCAGGATCTAATTACAGAATGAGGTGCTGAGGCCCAGCCAGTTTAGCTTGTCTTCAGTTTAGCTCATCAATGAACTGTTCAAACCATAAATAGAACTAAGTGCATATGGGAAGGATGTGTCATCATCACAGGTCAGCGGTGATGGTCTGAATGGCCTCCCACATGCTCCTTTGTCTCAGATTGGTTCTTTCTGTTTTGAGGGCAGCTTCATATGCTGATGTGAATGCATCATCCCAGTTCTTTAACAGCCCATGGGCATTTGCTGTCAGCCACAGCTTCTGGTTGGCACATATGGTAATGGTCTTGGAGACTGTCACATCATCAATGCACTTTTAGATGTCAGCAGTCACTGTTTCAATGTAGTCTGGTCGGTGATGGTTGTAGGTGGCGGAGTCTATAGCCTAAACTCCGTCTATAGCCTAAACAGGACACAGTATGTGTCCTGGAAGCAGTCCTGTAGTGCTGAGGTAACATCATCTGGCCATACTGTGATCTGCTTTTGAACTGGTTTGGCGAGTTTGAGAAGAGGTCTGTATGCTGGAATTAGCATAACAAAGATGTGATCCAAGTATCCAGTTACAATGAAAAACGATGCCACGGTTGTAGATTTGTTGCTTGCTGATAAAGCTGTACAGTTCATGAAGAACATCCTTGGTGTTAGCAGACAGAAGTGTTGACACTTTACAAACATGAACTTCACCAGTGACAAACAGTGTTTGGAGACTACAACAGCATTCTTTGTTGATATACCAACACAAGCCACCTTCACAAAGCCTCATTGGTTCTTAGTAGTCACCGGCGGGGGGTGACAGTTACATGCACTGTCAATTTCCAGAAGGAACTAGCACTGTAAATATGTTGTAGTGTAGTTTTCTCATGTTTTTGCACTGTTTGAAAATACATGACATAAAAACACCATCTTTAGGACCTGGAGTAATCATTCTATCTGTATACGTTGCCATCTTGGATTACATTACATGGGTGCTATCTATAGCTCCAACGACTTTAGGGAAGCCTGCAATCCTAATAAAAGAGGCTTGCTTCTGTCATATGGTTTGAAGGTCTGATGGGAAGTCAATGAACTGCTGTACCATGTTTAGTAGTAGTGGTTACTGTGGACTGTGATGAGTCAAAGTCATTACTGGTACACTGCTGCATTTTTTCAATTGCCAAAAAATACAGAGTCATTATGAGTTTCATTTCTGCATTTAGAGCATTGTTAGTAGAGTTAGAGAAGTTAGTGAATTTTGTTAGCTTTCTTTTTCTTTCTTTCTTTCTTTCTTTCTTTTTCTTTCTTTCTTTCTTTCTTTCTTTCTTTCTTTCTTTCTTTCTTTCTTTCTTTCTTTCTTTCTTTCTTTCTTTCTTTCTTTCTTTCTCTACCACATATTGTTACTCCTAACTAGGTTAGGATAACTTAAATTATCTTAAATAATTTAGGAGCTGAGTTCTAGTCTTAACACTTAGGAACCTCTTTTGACTTGCATACGGCCCCAGATATGGTAACAGAAGACACTGTTACCATAATTATTAAACCAAAATTACCATAGACACAAGATAAAGGCAATAGCTGTGTGGTGATCTTGGTTATTACATCTTAAAAGTTAGTAGCAAAGGATTGCCTTATTTTTTGTCTTATACAGCACACAGCCTCAACTAAATAAACTGCTCCTCTCAGTCACTCACTGAACAGACATACTGTGAGAAGTGTGCCTACAGTGGAAAACCAAGACTTTGAAATACTGCAGTACTGGTAAGTCTCTGAAACTAGAAAAGGGTTGTTAATATAAAAATAAAAAAAATTAATAAATAAATAAATAAATAAATAAAAATAAAATAATAATAAAAAATAATAATAAAAATAAAAAAGCCTGGAGGTCTGTCCACGCCACTGTGCCTGAATAATCAAAACGGCAATGCAATTAATACTAAATAAATTTAAGTAAATGCTGGCCATAGATATTTGTGTATCCACATGGGATAGTACTGTTCCCACAATAGATACTGCACTGACATTTAATGCCTCGGTTAGTTTAGACAGCTTTAATGTTCTTGTTACTAAAAACATGTACAAATACAACCGGAAGACAGAAGACAGCAAATGCAGCTCTAAAAAGGGGCGGGGCTACATACAGTCAATAAATCGCAAATGATCTTGATGCACAGCTAAATGTTTTCATATCTCTGCCCTGTAAACACTGCCTAATTCATATCATCAACTTATGAGAAAGCACAGGGCTTTATCTGAGTATGGCGAGCGGTAAGAATGCTTAGATTTCCACATACCTGCACTATTCCAAACCGCACTGCCGAAAGCGCGTACGTCTGCTTAGACTTTGACAAGGCCCTAACCACTCTCCCACGTCAAAGATATGACTTGACATGATAGAACTAAATCCCTTGCTCCCAAGCGCACAGGGTAAATAATGTTTACTACTCCCCAGGTATGCATGTCTGGCTCCATTCTGTAATGTGTACCACTTTTAACATTCCAGTCAGTTCTTAAATAATAAATCATTACAAATGCAATTTCATGTTGATTTCAATTATAACTGAAGCAGTCATGTTTTGTCTCTTGCTGACACTGCATTCTAATTTCTAATTATAATTTATGTAGATATTTAACTTGACTTGAAATATATTAATATATAAACAAAAGTAAATACATTTATGAATGTACATAATATTATGGTATAGATTTTAGGATGGAGTTAGCATAAATCCACTAAGACCAAAATGTATTTACTGCACTTTTCTAGTGTAGTAGATGTAGACGATACTAGATGTATACAGACCTTTTAGTGTTTTTATAGTGCTGCTTTGTTTTCATAACAGTGTATTGATTTAAAAAAAAAAAATCCAATTCTTAGCAACCAATTGTAACATGCAATGCGGAGAAAAAGTTAAGGCAATGATCAAAATGCCACAGATTTATAAAAAAAAATATATATATATATAAATTTAACAACAAAATCCTAGAAGTCAGAAGTATCTAAAAAACAATGTAAAGGGAAAATTGGAAAATAATAATAATAATAATAATAATAATAAAATAAGGGGGAAAAAAAGAACATAAAAATAAGAGTCCTTGAACAACTTGACTGGTGACAGCACTGGCTCTGGGTCCATGGCGGGTGTGGACGCTGCTTCAGGTTCTGATTCCTTCTTCTCACCCACTGTAAAAGGTGTTCTACACTTGAATGGCACCCATTCTGTAAAATTTGCAGAGATTTATTATGTATGTATATATGTATAGATACTGGATTTGCTGTAAGCTCTAATCATCAAAATTAAAACAAACCAAAAAAAAAAAAAAAAAAAAAACTTTAGAAATGTTTTACTTTACATGTAATAAATCTAGAATATATGAACGTTTCAATTTTTTAAATAAGTTACAAACAAAAAATTAACTTTTTCACGATTTTCTAATTTTTTTAAGATGCACCTGTATGTATAATCCTAGAAGTAACATATATCAAAAAAATGCGTAAAGGTAGATGGAACAGATCTGCTTAGTAAAGACAATAACCAATCAACAAAGGAATCAAACACAGGACTATAAATACAAGAGAGAACAAACAACTAAACAGGATACAAGTGAACAGAATAGCTGTGTCCGAAATCACCCTCATGCCCTTAAACGGTACTGTTTGAAGGGAAAGCCATTTGTAGTGGTGTCCAAAACCATAGTGGATGTTATTGAGTGCACTTATTTAATCCTATAATGCATCACATTAACCACTGTACAACTGATGTACACTTAATGCCTAGAGAATACCCATGCACTTTGAGGGTCGTGCCGAATAAATTCCTGCATCTCACCAGAAGATGGCTCTTGCAGCTGAATTATCCATCCATCCATCTTCCAAACCGCTTGTCCAATGTGGGTAGAGCGTAATATCATACAGGTATAAAATTCCCTCTTAATTGATTATTAAATAGTTTAATTATAGTTAATACATGCTAGTTTCCATGACAGAGTTCGAGATAAATCTTTTAATTTTTGCTGGAGATACCAGTTTAAGTTATGATTAATAAACTGCAAGCACAATCTATGCAAAAGCGGGAGACCTTCTGGCATACTGAGTGTCTACGTTTGCTCACTCACTTTCATTCACTCCTTCAAGTGGACTATATTAGTGGACTGATGTAGGGAAAAGTGAATGAGTGTATAGGGGGCAATTTCAAACACTGCAAATGATTAACTTTGGAAACCAACAAAGGAACACTAGCAACCAAGGACACAGGAACTAAGCACAGGAACTGAAAACATAGGGACAATGGAAAGCAATTACCATCAAAATAAGAGTCCTAGAACAGATGATTGTGACACCAGTATAATAATTAAGATACATTTATTAATAAGAGCCATAACAATAAACCAATTCAACTGCTTTCAAGATACAATCAGTCAGTCATTAAATAAGTAATTAGAAGGTAGTTTGGTTCTGGTCAAGAAGACCAAAAAAAAAAAAAACATCTTAACCATCTACACTATGTAACCTCTATAGCCAAAGAGAGCTTTTCTTCTTCATCTGAATGTTTTCTATGGTCCAATTTCAGTGCAAATGGCTCAAGATAAGTTTGTTATTAAAAAACAAAACAAAACAAACAAAAAAAATTGGTTGTGATTGTAATGGTTAAAACAGTGCTGAATGTAAGAAGTGCTTTCATGCTTGTTTTATGTGTAACTATTCCATTCACTCTCTTGGTACTTTGTGGCAGTACTCTGTTTTGTTTCTGGCACACCTCTTTGTAATTTGTTCAACTGGTCCACTGGTTGTTTCTCCGTTCCTCTGGTGGTAGAAACTATTTGCTCTTATTTCCATGGCCTTTGAACTTAGCCATAAAGTTGAACGCTCCTAGATATTCACCAAGCAGCACACCCATTTTAGTGGGTAAAAGACTGTGACAGAGTAAAAGCAAGACAGAGAAGAAAAATGTTATACATGCACAGTGAAATACACACACACACAAATGAGACCATTTTATTTTTTTCAGTTATTTCTCTTTTACATGAACCAGAAAGCAGCTTTAGATTTTGGCTTCACTGAGAAAAAGACTCAGTGTCTGTCATACTGTTTATGAAGAGACAAGTGAAAGACAACTGAAGATCAGAGAGGCCAAAAGGTAAGTTTGCCTCGTTTTGTCATAATGTTGTAATGAACAATGTGTACACTTTCTCAGTGTTACCTGCACTGAGATTATTCCTGTTTATTGACCTGTCATTAGTAAAACACATTATTCTGTGGACTTTTGACAATTTGACAACAGTTTCAGTGCTTTTATAAAGACTACAGATCATACTTCCATACTTTTTGTATTACCGTGTTATGGGTGTTAAAGTTTTCTCTTGTAATGTAGCACTGATTTACTGATTTTTACTGTATACTTAGCCATTTTTAAAAATTAAAACCCCATTTTGTCATTCCTATACCCTCCTTTAAGTCATATAACTTGTATAGCTTTAGCACAGAGACAGAGTGACACGCTTCATAATCTGAAAACCACGCCTCCCGGGGGAGAAAACAATCCAACGCTCTCCATTGACTTTTTTTACTGCAGGAAGCTGCCTCCTTGTCATTTCTGACTTACAACAAAAACAGAACAATGTCTAAAAGCTGCTATGTGACAAGATGTACAGTAAACAAGCTGTAGAAACAAAAACAGAACTACATTTTTATAAGCTGTTGACCCAAAAAACGAGCGTTTAAGAACAAGAAAATAGAGTACAATGTGTCATATTACTACAAACTACGCCCACTGGAGGGAAACAATTAAACAATTTTTTTAACCATGTCAAAGGATTATTTCACCACCGTATGTAAACCTGAGAGGAGGAGATATATTGAGAAACTAAATTTGATTGGTCTGTGTCAGTGCTCCTTTTCCTTACCTTCCTTTTGTTGGAGAAATGATCCAAATGAATGGCCCAACGTGAAATACCCTGACATTCACAACTATTTGTGTCCTTTTTTGGGGTCGACAGTTTATGAAAACGTAGTTCTGGGTTTTTTTAGCTTGTTTACTGTACATATTGTCACTTAGCAGCTTTTAGACATAGCTCTGTTTTTTGTTATAAGCCAGAAATGACAAGGAGGCAGCTTCCCACAATACAAAGTCAATGGAGAGCGTTGGATTGTCATTAAAATTTTAAACATTAAAATTAAAGTAGATCTTTAACACTGAGGTCCAGCATGACTTACTTCTTCATAGCGATGGCAATGTAGATGCTTCGAGGGATATAAAGATAAACCTGATCCCTTCTAACAGCATCCACAATTTTCCTACATGCATACTCCGGCTCAAGAATAGGCATAATTCTGGGCCATCTGCAACACACACACACACACACCAGTATGAGCACTTTAATTGTCTTTGAAGGCATTTACATCGCAGATAAGAGAAACTACAAGAAAAATAAGGCATCCCAACATGTATAAATATCACTACTCAATTAACTTCCCACATCCAAGATAATCAGATAACAAAGTCACAATGTGTTTCTCATTTTATATATTTAATATATAATCTAATATATATATATATATATATATATATATATATATATATATATATATGAAGAGTTCAGATGCAAAAGCCCCTAAATCCATATGACGCATTTCTTTAAAATAAGCATTTCTTTCTGGCTACTTTGTATAGGTTTCTATGTAAGTACTGGTACTTCTGATTTGGCTGAGGCTGGAATTTAGCAAGTTTGAATGAAAAGTATTTCATGGACGTATAGTACATGTCAGGAGCGTTCACTCAGTATCATTATCTCATTTTTGACCGAGATGGCTTTTATCTGGTTTTGCATCTGAACTCTTCATATATATATATATATATATATATATATATATATATATATATATATATATATATATATATATATATATAATTTATTTTTTTAATTATCTGCACTCACAGAATCTTCCTTCTGTCTGTCTATGATATATTTTATCTAATTTGAAAATGCCTGTAGTTACTAATAATAAGGTAGCACTCTTTGCTGAACACTTTTTAGTTTTAAATTAAACAAATGTACAAAACTTAAAAAAAAAAAAAAATATTGGAATCAAACAATTACATTTTTTAATATTACAGTGAACTACACAAACCCTACAATATGCAAAATCATTAACATGATTTAGGCTAAATGAGAAAACTAACAATTGAATTTCAGTGTGTTTATGCACTGAACCGACATGCAACCCACCTTTTGGTTGTGACAGAGTTAGAAAACAATTCTTAATTTCCTTTAGCATTGCTTTTCCCTACTGTCTACAAACAGACCTGTAATCTAGCTTTGGGTTGTGACCCAGTTAGATAATTCGAATAGCAACAAATTCCAAACAAACAAACATTCTTCCATATTGAGAATGAAAGGAAAACACACACTCACACACAGATCTTAGAAGGCGCTGGTGAATTATGTGACCTCTGTCATATTCTGTCCTACATGAGTTTCTCTATTTTAAACAAACTCAAGTTACTTGTTGCAGTTGAGTTATTTGTATTTGATATTTGCAAATACAGTTTTTCTATAGATATGCAGACCCTGGGTAAAAATGTTTTAAAAGTTTTTCAACATCTTATATAACAATGTAATATAAGATGTAATGCTAACCATTTCTTATTTGTTCTTGCATATACACTTCTAGATTTTTACTTACTTTTTTTTTTTTTTAGCACTTCTCACGTTATTCCTTCTATAGGATAAATCACTTTTTTATTCCTCATTTGTAAGCTGATTTGGATAAAAGTAGCTATTACATGCAAAGTTCTGTAATAAAACTGTAGATGGCGCACGCCAATAGGTCCCAACTCAATCTGATATGATTACATTACTCATATGGCACAACTGATTGGTTTCTTTTTGCATCAGCAGCCAATGAGGTTGCTGCTCAGCATTCAAATGCTTAGCTAGTGCTTGCTGTAGCAGTTGCAGCGCGCTTAGAAACCCTCAACCTTTCCCAGCTCCACCATCTTAATGTGTATGTTATGTATTTTATGTACATTTTATGTATGTTATATATGGGAGTTATTTCATATATGTTATATGTGCAGCAGCAGTATTTTCTACATGTTCACAGCAGCATGTCTGTGCATTGGCATGTATATTACCATGCTAAACTCTCAGAGAGTTGTCATGACAGAAATTAATAAATGTAAATGTACATGCTTCTCTGTTGTACTGGTGCAGATTGTGCATGCTACATTGTCACAGATCTAGCATTCATGAGTTATGCAGCCATGTCCAAAGGTTTATCATAGAAAAGTTAAGTAGGTAGGAAAAGTATGTGATTATTTTTTTTGAAACAGTATGTTTCTTACTTTGTGTTGGCACCATCAAACATGCCAGTGTTAATGAAAAATGGGCAGACTATGGTGGTCTTCACTCCATCACAGCCCATGGCCAGCAGTTCTAGTCCCATTGACTCAGCAAAGCCAACTGCAGCAAACTTACTTGCACAATAATCTGTACAAAACATTCAAAAGCACAATTTTCATTTGAAATGTGTACTTATTTCTCAGTGACAGATTTGTATTGTTAACTGAGAACATCTACCTGCCAGTCCATTTACTCCAATAAGTCCAGCGGAGCTTGCAATACTGACCAAATGACCATGGTTAGCAGCAATCATTGCTGGCAGAAATGCCTTGTACATCTAAGAGGAGATTTAGGCTATCATGCAAACTTTGTTTCAGCATCATTTAGAGACAGACAGACAGATAGATAGTATACTGACATACCCAGAAATGTGCCATACTGTTGACCTCCATAGACTTCTCTATGAGTGAATCAGGAGATTCCAAGAACTTCTTCCCAGTAACAATTCCTGCATTATTTATCAAAATTGTGATATCACCAACCTCACGCTTTACCTTAATAAAACAAGGGGAAGTCGTGAGTTACACAAGATCATATTAGACTGTCAAAATGTAAACTCACTAAAATGGAGCACTTAAGCATTTACTGTTGTCTTAAAGTTGAAAGTATCAATACATGCCAGTTAGAACCTAGTCACAGCAATTAATTTAGGTGTTTGTTTTTTTTTTTTTTAACCCAACATTTTGATTGTAATTTCTAATTAAGAAAACCAAGCTGAAACCATTAACTTATTAATAGACATGGTTTTAAAGATAAAACATTTTACAGTGTACTCAAAATGTGAATGTTTATGGTCATTACAAATTTGGCACTTATGTAGGTCTTTTCTTAGGTCAATAGGTCAAAGTAGGCCACTTTTTCTTACCTCAAATAAATGAAAAGGCTAATCACATCATCACATTAATTAATTTAGAGATTAATGAATCCTAATACACCTAAATCATGAATGTGAATAAAATAAAATAAAATAACATAAAATAAAATAAAATACTGTGTTTAGGCCTATGTCTATTTGTCAACTATGTATACTGCAATTACCCACACAAGTATGTAAACGGAAGATTCTATGTAGTGTACTTATAGTTTGTATTGAAGTGCAACTGTGTATTCTACCTGGTTTGCGATTCTGTAGACTTCCTCCCGGTCGCTGCAGTCGCAGGTATATGTGTACGCTCGCGCTCCGTGCGTTTCTTTAATCATACGAGCGGTCTCTTTATTACCGTCCTCGTTAATATCCCAAAGCACAAGGCGCGCGCCTAGGCGCGCGAACTCCAGAGCCATGAGACGACCTATGCCGCTGCCCGCCCCGGTCAGCAACACGATCTCCCCGGACACATTCTTCTTTCGAGTCGGTATAAATAACCTAATCAAAGCTTCTAAACTGTAGACAAGTGACATGAAAAGCACCTGAAGAGTCTCTAAGAGAAAGTTCATGATGATGATGAACAGATCCTAGAGATGCAAGGTTTATACGGTTAGAAAGTTTATTCACATAAATCAATTGTAAATTTACAAAGACATCACAAATTTAGGCGAAAGTTATACAATCGCATTTACTCGTTGTCTATTAATGCGCAACAACCATACTGGTGTCTTACCTCACTCGTTTCGATTAGCGCTCACTAATACAACAACAGGTTTGCTCCATTCATTTAGCATTTAACCGAGTGGTTGGTTATCGACCTTCGCTCTGACTGCCCAATTATTACACTTCGTGTTTACCGAAAGACAAAGTTCAGTATTTGTGTAGCGAGAGCACTAACGGGACAGGATGTGATGGGCGCGGCATATGTTTAACCATTTGACGCCCGCGGGGTTCCTTGACAACGCACACATAAGAGAAAATAAACTAGCTGCTCGAAGCGACTATTAAATAAACCTTTATCAGCTGTCTTGAATAAATTCATAAGGTAATTACAGCTGCAGCTCATATGATTATGGTGGGGGAATTAATAGGTGGGTCTTATAGCCTGGATTTAGACTTAGGCATTTGCACAACCACCTGGGTAAACATTCCTTATATAAAAGAATTATGGAATTTAGCTAACTTGTGTTCAGAACCCTATTTTTTTGGCATTGAATCTTATCTAAGCTAGCATTGTCAGGATGGTAAACCTTGATCAGTAATAATATTATACATGATTAAGGTCTGTTCACACAAACATTGATAACCATTTAAGGATCTGAGGATCATTAAATGCTAACTGTGTGTGTGTGTGTGTGTGTGTGTACCTGGTATTTATCACCTTATGGGGACCACAAGGATAGTAATACCAGTAGATTTTGACCTTGTGGGGACATTTGTGAGGTTCCCATGAGGAAACAGGCTTATAAATCACGCAGAATGAGTTTTTTTTAAGAAAGTAAAAGTGTGCACAGTCTCCTGTGAGGGCTAGGTTTAGGTGTAGGGTAGGTGTAGGGCGATAGAAAATATGGTTTGTACAGTATAAAAACCATTACGCCTATGGAATGTCCCCATAAAACATGGAAATACAACATGTGTGAAAACTGTTAATTTAATACAGTTTTGGGTACCAGACAAGACTTTGTGTTAACAGGTTTTGGGTATTAGGCAATTTTGCTGACTAGTTGTTCTGTTACCAGACAAAACAGATAGTTTCTGAGAGGATCTGGCATCCAGGGGCTGGATCTTATCTGACCTGGAGGCATGATTTAACAACATAATCATAACAATATACAGCCTACTACAAAAAAAAAAAAAAAAAAAAAAAAAAAAAAGGAGAGAGAGAGAGAGAGAGAGAGAGAGAGAGTAACAAAATAATTAAGACATTTTGTCCAGCTGATGAATGATAAAAACACAAAAACATCAGAGCATGAATAAATGGAATGTTTTCGTGTGTTATTGTGGATGTTAATATAGTTATGTCAGTATCATCCTTGGTTTGTGCAAGCAATCGGTTATTGGGTTATTGCATTTCAAATAAACAGTGTATGTACGTGTGAATTTCAAGTGACGTTTCACCGAACAAAGGTTATATCTTGTCTCGATACCACTGACTTTCATAGTCCTTAAGTGACAATTAGTGTAGTAAAAGTGGGATTTGGGAAGAAGATACATTTCTGCTGTGAATTTCCGTTACTTATATGAGTGAACTGGGGACAGTTTTCTTGATAACCCTTTGATTTTATTTGCCCAGTAAGATACACAAAATACATTTGACTTTCATTTAATGCCTGGCAGAGCTCTTGTTTAGCAATCGTAGGGTTATGGTTATGCTAAGGATCAAAGGTAAGAGACATCTGGCTTAGATATGCTACGTGTAAAGCACTCTCAAATAGAGACAGTGATAACATGCTGTAGTTTATTGCTTTGCCACACTAGTGGTGCTTGAAATCTGTATAATAAAGTCCTTGCATGTAGAATTTTCCATGCGGGATAATATTTTTGAAAACTGTTTCACAATTTCAAATCGCCCTGAAAGTGTACTGTCTCTTGCCTTGATTGTATGAGTTTCATGTTAGTCATGCCATTGGTAGAAGTGCTTTTCACTGCTTACTCACATCATAAAACATGCAATTACGCTGGCACTTTCAAATAAACGTACTTGGTCCAGAGACATTATCATAATCTCAGCACAGTTTAGAAGAGGTAATGCAACTTGCTTTTACTCACTAACAAAACCCAGCGGGCACCTTGATGTCAATTTGACGTCAAATATTAGTCAAGATTTGACCAAGATGCTTTATAGCATAATTTTAATTTCAGCTTGGATGCCAATTTCTTCTGGTGGTTAATTATGTAAAAATAGGAGGTTATCCTGCACTGAAATTGGCTTAATATATATGTAGGCCAATATGTTTGACGTTCAATGTACGTCAATTCAACGTCAAGTTTTAAACGTTTAATTGATGTCATATCGACGTCATATTGACATCAATGATTAGTATGTTTAATCAGAATTTATGTAAAGTTAAGGTGTACTATGAATTTGTCATTAGCTTGATTAAGTTTAAATAGAATTATTTTTTTCCTTAAATGAGGTTTTGAAACACATCCATGTCATCTTTTGAACCATGATGTGTTGGATTTGTGCATGGAACACAACTGCTGTATGTGGACTTGTAACTTCAACTAGAAATTTATTGTTATTATTATTTTTTTTATTTTTATTTTTATTTATTTATTTTTTTTTTTACTCATGCTGAAATTGAAGGTAAACAGTCGAGTGATTATTAAATTTACCAAAAATACTTATTTATTTATTTATTTTTTTTGATAGTGCTATCATAATACTGTATACTGGCAAATACAGCATTATAGATGTGACATTTTGTGTTAAGGATGTGACATAAATTCTTGAATATGTATGTGTTACCAATATACTAAACCATCTGCTTATATTTTAATAAACCCTTGTTGATAGAGTTTAAACATCAGAAAAATATCAGTCTATATAGTTTTCTATGTTAAAAAAGAGAAATAATCATGTGTTATGGATGTGACAAAAAAGGACACCGTTTTTGAAAGAATAGGTCTATACTTTGTAGGATTTCTTCAAATTAAAATGCACAAACCAGATGCAATAATACCCAACAAATAGAGAAGCGATGGCTCTTCAAAGAATAATGTTATTTTAATTTTGATAAATATGTACTGTTATGGATGTGACAAGCCTGAAAATAGCAATTACCAGACTATGGAAAATCATGCACTACAAAAAAAAAAAAATAATTAAAAATAAATAAAAAAATGCTTTAAGAGAGACCTGGGTCATGGCTATTTGTACCACCAAATGTTCACATCTGTGCTGTCAGTATAGAAAAAAACTTTGGTAAAAACGTTATTTTTTCATGGTAAGGTTGACTTTTGCATGGAATTACCATTTGCTGTTATTACGATATAATTGTAAAACCAGCATTTACAGTATTACAACAACAATTATTAATTATTGTAAAATTTACATTAGGCCTAATTTTTCACAGTGAAATTTTTCACTTTGACATTTCATGTCTGGTGAACAAAAACAGGCTTCCCTTCAGATTTTAAAATTATTCAGATTTCCTTAATTGACCAAGATGAAATGTATGACCCTATAAAATCAATTTTATTTTTTCCATTTTTTTTTCTTTTTAATTTTTCTTGACTCCAACAGACAAATAAAAAATATATATTAATAATAAAAAGTATGTCTAATTAATTGAAATCATGAAAAAAGTAATTTAACGGTAATTTATTAAAAAAGTTATTAAAAGTTTAACAAAAAATAAAAAAATTTTTGGCTCTATGAAACGTGCATTTTATTTTCTCAAATTCAGTTTGTGTTTTCCAATAATTTTCTGGAATTATGAAAAATGTAGGGCCATAATGGACATTTATTGAGAAAGCATTCTCTGGTGTTAACACACCTGTAGATGGTGCTCTTTTACTCATTTCCGAGTTTCCGTTGAAACGCGTCATCACTGCCTTGTGAAAATTGGTCCATTCTGAAGTCGAAGCTTCCAGAAAGCGGATCTCTGACACGTTTTATCAGGTGAGTAAATGTGTTATCTTATGAAATATAAAACAAGTTATATTGGGTAACTGTTAACACTTAGAAGGTTGTGTTAGAATGAACTATGACTTGCAATGCAACAGCAACGTGCAATGATTTTTTTTTTTTGTGTGTGTGTGTATTCGAATTTCCCGCCAGTATGTGGCCTGTATATTAACGTTACCAGTGTGGTTGAAGCTTTGGCTATGTGAACATATAGCCGGTTCGCTAGATGTAAACATACTGGTCCCGATATACACTTCCTGTTTCTTTTTTTTTTTTTTACTTTACACAAACATCACAAAAAAATACAACCAACATAACATTTGACGGATGAAAATGTTACATTAGCACCTTTAAGATGTATTTGTATATGTGGAAAAAAAAACAAAAAAACAGGAAGCTTCTGGACCAGTGTTGTTTACATCTAGCGAAATGGTCTATAAAATATGACTATAAGCATTGTATTGTAAGTCTAACATTAATGATTTTGAAATGATTTTGAAATGTCAAGGGGATGATGCGTTAACCGTTTGTGTTCAGACTAGAGCTCCGCGTTAATTATTTGAATCTTAACGAACATCTCCCTGCTTTCACGGGGGTCCGTGTATTTGTGAGTCCATTCATTTTTTCGTTATTTATCCCAGAAATTAAATAAGGAAAATGCGGTTTCTTCTTGTTCAAACTGATTAATAAGCAGAAACATACCTTTTCACTATTATTTCATTAAAATAAGAGATTGTTTCATTAGAAAGAATGCTCCCCTTATGTAGATTGCATGCAACACATTCAGAGAATGATTAAGTTATCTTAAGTAAGTTGTTGCAGTTGCCAGAGTCCCAAACTGAAATAACACTTCTCTAAAAGTAGGCTTTTGAGTATGGATGAGATGTACTTAAGCAAGTGTTCATACTGGAATTATCAGAGAATATAGAACACACACCTTGCAAAATATGTGAATTCTATTTTGTGTAGCACCAATTTTAGTCGAATCGGGTCAAGTAACACTTGTCAGTTCAATTTTGCATCTGAAAAATAGGACATTTTAAAATTGGACTATGTTGACTTTGTCCTGCTGGTGCAGCTTACTTGGAAATAATAGTGAGGATCACTGAGCCACTAGTTGGTTATCCATGCTTATTTAAAGAGTTTTAATTACTTTGTGGATTGTTATGTTAGTACGAGTGATGGTTAGTTGAAAATGTATACTGTATTTTAAAATGAGTGATACAAGTGTCTCTATCTTCATTCAGGTGCTGTACAGCAGTCAAAACCATCATCGTCAGAGGCTGACATTAAAAAATTCATGCGGAATTATCTCCGGTCTGCTCCCGACAGATGTGGGGGTATGGGACGCCGAAAGGGCCAGACAGCGATTGATCTGTGTTCTGATTCTGAATAGGTACAAGCTAGCATTTACACTACCAGTCAAAAGTTTATGAACCGGAAGATTTTTAATGTTTTTTTTAAGAATTTCTACTATTTACGAATTGTACTATTTTAAAATGTAATTTATTCCTGTGATTAAAGCTGAATTTTCAGCATTATTACTCCAGTCTTCAGTGTTGCATGATCTTTCAGAAATTATTCTGAAAATACTGATTTTCTGTTCAAGAAACATTTATTATTATTATTATTATTATTATTATTATTATTATTATCAATATCAAAAACAGTTGAGTACTTTTTTTCTGGATTTTCTGTTGAATAGAAAGATCCAAAGATCTGAAATATAATTTATGTAAAATAAAAAGCTTTTGTAACATTATACACTACACCATTCAAAAGCTTGGAGTCATATATATATATATATATATATATATATATATATATATATATATATATATATTATATTATATTATATTATATTATATTATAGAAAATAATACTTTTATTTAGCAAGGATGCATTAAATTGATCCAAAGTGATGACAAAGACATAATGTTACAAAAGATTATTTCTATTTTAGATAAATGCTTTTCTTCTGAACTTTCTATTCATCAAAGAAACCTGAAAAAATACTACTTTGCTGTTTTCAGCATAATATAATAATAATAATAATATGTTTTTGAGCAGCAAATCATAAAATTAGAATGATTTCTGAAGGATAATGTGACACTTAAGACTGGAGTAATGATGCTAAAAATTAAGCTTTGAAATCACAGAAATAAATTACATTTTAAAATATATTCAAAGAGAAAACAGCTATTTTAAATAGTGCAAATATTTGAAAATTTTATTGTGTTTGCTGTACTTGGATCAAATAAATGCAGGCTTAGTGAGCAGAAGAAAATTATTTAAAAAAACATTAAAAATCTTACTATTCAAAACCATTTGATTGGTAGTGTATCTACATAGTCTATCTACAGTATGTTGTTAATTGGCCTTTTTTATGCTTTTGATTTACATTGTTACATTTACTGTAGTCCCTTCACGAGATAAAATCCAGTTCACATTTGTATTTTGGAATTGTATCTTGATAAATAAAATAGTTATTACATTTATTACTGCTGTGTCATTATTTTGGTTGTCTAGAATAGGACATAAATGTGTGGAAGTAATTGACGTTAATTTTTGATGTCAATTTGATTTACGTTTTTGACCTGTTTTTTGACGTCAATGTTTGATGTCAATTTGACATTAAGTTTTTGACGTCAATTTGGCGTCAAGTTTTTGACGTCAATTTGATTTACGTTTTTGACCTGTTTTTTGACGTCAATTTGACATTAACTTTTGACGTCAATTTGACATCAAGTTTTTGACGTCAATTTGACATCAAGTTTTTGACGTCAATTTGACATCAAGTTTTTGACGTCAATTTGATTTACGTTTTTGACATGTTTTTTGACGTCAATGTTTGATGTCAATTTGACGTCAGTTTGATATCAATTGCCCACTGGGAAGGCTGCTGAGGCACAAACCTCAATCAGAGAATGCTGATGTCTTATGCACAAAGGATTGGCATTTCTATTCAAGAGGCACATTCTAGTGCAGTTTCGAGCAGTTTATTCAAGCTATACAGCAGATGACAAGATGACAGACTGGTACCCCAAAAAATATACATCTGTGTAAAAGACCAGTGTCATGAAGAAATAATCACAATGTATTGGAGAAGTAAATGTCTGTCTTTTTTTTCTTAAAAATTTTCCTCTTGTAAGACTTAATGAACGTCTCATGCAAACCAGAATTCTAGTGTTGATTAAAAAAGGAAAATGGTTGTGATACAGCATTAGGCAGAAGTAATCCTTATATTTAAATCTGCTAGACAACTTGTAAATGTAAATTTGAATTCAGATTCAATATGTAATGTTAAGACAATATATCCACGGTCTTTGAGGTCTTTAAGTTTTATTCACATTAAGTCATATTACCACAATAAAGACATAACAAACACTTTATTAATACATTATGAGCGCATTTAAAGCGTGTTTCCTCTGTCGGTTCACAGGTGGTATTTAGGGGGCTAGAGAGGAAGTGGACTAGGGCACAGCAGAAAAGATCATTTTAAAATCCCATGAATCCACCATACCTCTTTTCTATCTCTGATGAATTTTCATCTTCCTCTTGGGAGCGTTTTAAGAAGCCTCCATAGCGTTTAGACTCCTGCCACCACTGCGGTCGACCTACACGCCTCATGAAACCCCCATATCGTTTTTGTAATGCCTTAACCTCACTCTCCAAGTCATAAAGCTGTCCCCTCTTCATAAAGCCCCCATAACGTTTTGCCATACCCTTTACACCCTGTGCTCCTCCCTTTGAATCAAGGACATCTGTCAGAGCCTCCTCCTCCCTCTCGCCATCAGCCTCAACTTGATTGGTCAGCATTTCAACATCGTGATTAGTCAGGATTGCTCTGCCCTGGTCAACGTCCTCTGGTTCCAGCCCATAGAGCTCTGCAGTCTTCTTCATGAATCCTCCATAACGCTTCATGAAGCCTCCATAACGCTTCATAAAACCCCCATACCGCTTCATGAAGCCACCATATTTTTTGTCTACTGGGTGCTGTTGGGTGTCCAAGTGTTCAGTTTCTGTGGATGCTCCGTTACCCTCAGGAGTGTTATCAGCATTCTGCATGAAGCGTTTGCACAAACTCCAAGAGCTGCCTGCATTCAGATGCTCCTCACATTCCACCACACATTCCTGTAAAAAATGTGAAAATATAGTCAATGAGACAAACAGAACATTCTCAGAAATTAATGGATGTCTTTTTTGGCCAGACACTAATGTCAAAAAGAGGATATGAAATGCTTGCTCAAACATTTTTTTTTTTCTCCCTCAGCCTTCATCTATCAATTCATAACTGGGCAATATGCAAATGAGCAAGTGTGTTTTGGGTGATATGGGGATGAGTAGGTGTTGAGTGTGTGCTAAGCTTGTGGGAAACCATGGAAACACTAATACAGAATGACATACTGAATTTGAACAAAATACACAAATACCCTCTCTCTCCAACACAAAAACATACATTTTTAAATGTTATAACATTTGGTGAAATCAGAAGCATGTAGAGAGCAGGATCCAGTTTTTCATTCTTTAATGTTGTACAAATAACTAAAATAAACACAAAACACTGGAGCTGGAACTGGGAAACATAACAAAACTGAGCCAAACGTATGCTCCATGTAAAAACAAGACCTGACACATTAAGTTAAACACAAGGGCTTATATACAGCATATATATATATACCACCTCCCCTTTCCCGTCATACCAAAGGACAACTTTTGAAAAACAGTTTCAGCCGATGGATGATAGGACGAGGGGCCTAGATTATGAGGCGAAAGTGGGCCTGGGTTCTGGGGCAGTGGAGGAACAGGACACCACATGGGTGCCAAGGGAGCAGGAAACCACCAAAGAGAAGGAGATCATCACAGCAGAGAAGGAGACCACAGGGATGCTGGCAGATTAGAGTACCACAGCAGGGAAAAAACACCACGGCAGAATTGGCAGGGCTGGGGCATGCTGTGATTTATTTATTTATTTATTTTTTTACTCAAAACAAGTGTTTGAGTGAACATTCCCTCCAAGTCAACAGCCAGCCAGACTACAGAACATTTTGGTGTAGGCCACGATGGTGTTCATACCTTGCCGAAAGCCTACAAGTTCATCCACTGCATTCATTATTGGTCAGGACTTGTTCAGTAAACTTCCGTGAGGATCCAATCTCAGATTTAATGTTGAAAAAACAGCAGAAGCACACAAAACATCGGAATAAAGAAACAAACAACAGAACAGGACAAAGCAAAACAAAACAAAATGAAAATAAATAAAACAAACATTAAAAGTCCACAAGCACAAATAACAGGACAATAAATGTATAATTTATATTGCATTTTCTGGCATGCTGCTTAGATGACACATTGACAAAAACACATCCATATCCAACCAAAAATGAAAAATCTGTAATTATTTTCACTCCTTATCTAATAGCATACTTATCTATCTATCTGTCTATCTATCTATCTATCTATTGTTGATTTTTTTTCTAACCAAGTCTAAAAATGTTAAATAATAATAATAATAATAACACAATGTTCATACCAAGCTCCAAAATGACAAAACGCAACACAATCCTTGGTGGAGCTTGACATATTTTGTCACATATGTTGTACATGTACTTTCATTGTATGGAAAAGAGATGAAATTTTTTCTAAAATCTTTGTGTCTGTGTGTGTCACTGAATTACAAGTGATGTCAAAGGTTTATATTCAAAATATTACAATTGCTGGTATTTATTTGAACACTTAATGTTTTAACAAACACTTCATTTTTGACATTTTCTAGATATGTTAGTGGGGATTCTCTTTAACACAATAATTCTAAGTCAGACTTATGCACTGCAACCTATTATTTACAGTAATCTCCAGGTAAAATTAATTATATGACCTGCAGGCAAAAATACTAGTTTCATTCATATATCACATATTTTAAGTTCTTATGAATTGTTGCTTTAAATAAAGTAGGCCTATAGCCTTTTTTAAAGATGTATAAGATTCTACCAAAAAAATGTCTTATCAACAACTTGATCACGTCATCATTATTTTGAGCCATTAGAGGTGATTAATATTAACAGCAAAAAACATCTTCCAGTTCCGACTACGCAATTTTAACTCAACTCGCTGTTCTTTAAGGTAGGATTTAAGGTAAATTAGTGCAGCCTAGTGGTGATCTGTTTCACAAACATTCTTGTAGAGCGTTAGAGGATTTTTCCCCCCTCAGATCAATTCAGGATCATAATAATAGCCTACATGTGGCTGTAAAATCCAGGAATTTCTATACTGAACATGTAAAACGCTGTAAAATAATTTAACATTCACAGTATTAGTAGACAGTCTGACATGAACGGCGATAAATAGGAGTGTAAACTAAACTGTTCAAATTACTGTTTATTTGCTGAAAATAAATTCAACAACCATAGACCCGTGCCTATAAACAAATGGATAAATGAACTGTTGTCAGAAAAAAAAAAGCAAGAGTTAAATCATTCCAGCTTTTTACGAATAAGTCATTACAGACGAATTACTTAATAAATTACCTAATTTAAGAATGTCTTACAATGACTGTCTGGGAAAGTAGCTTCTCGGGAGTTGTAATAATTAATGAAATGATAGTTTATTTGTTTTATTCAAACAAATGAAAGATTCATGTAAAAAAAAAAAAAAAAAAAAAGTATGCAAATATCTTAAATAAAATGTAGTAATAAACCTTTAGCAACAGGGCGCTTCAGATCACAACACAGGCATACTTTGAATATATAATTTTGCATTTTTACTTTAAATAAGTGACCTCTTTTCATCCCTGTTCTTCACATATACGTGGCTTTATTAATATATGTGTATATATGCATTAAAACAGTAGACTTACCACTGAGTGTATTTTTGTGAGTTGAAGAGGCAGTTGCTGCGAGCAGTACGCGCAGTCTTCTCCACAGTCTGCGCTCGCAGTCAGCGTCAGATACGCGCTCAGCAACAGTGTCCACCTGGAGCTTACGGGAACTGTAAGGATCTTTAGGAAAAATAATAATAATAATAAATACACACTATTTAATGCTTACTATAAATTTACTCAAGTTCACATTTCACAAATAACATATCACTGGAAATAAAAATAACATTTTGTATTTAAGCAGCTTTACTAACCTTCATTACTGCGCCAGTTACTCCAGTCTGTTTGGTGCATGTAAAATCTCGTCAATACTAAATGTGCTAGTGTGCGTTACTCTCTAGAGTGGAAATTGAGTGTTTGGGGGGAGAGAGAGAGAGAGAGAGAGAGAGAGAGAGAGAGAGAGAGAGAGAGAGAGAGAGAGAGAGAGAGAGAGAGAGAGAGGCATATAGCGGCATAAGGGGAAACAATCAGTTTACAAAACCAATAAAGCACTACACAGAAATAAGCGAATTTGTTCAGTGAAATTCTTACACTAGAAGATATAGTTCCTGACAAAACATAACAATATTATGCGTAAAAAATAGCAATTGTCTGTGGGAGTTGCGCAGTTTTTTTTTTTTTTTATTATTATTATTATTATTATTATTATTATTATTTTATGATCATTGTGTTTTGACTGTTTATATAGAGTACAACCCTCTTTTACATTTACTGTTCACTTTATGTTAAACTGTAAATCTTATTTTTTTTATTATTATTATTATTATTATGCATTCACAATGTGCAGTTTCTGACAGTGGTTTATTTATCTTTATCAAAGAACATTTATGATGTATGTTTTCAAATTAGATTGTTCTTGAACCTACAGTAGCAAGAATAAGACTGTGAAAATATCCACTATTCAGAATATCCAATATTTCTGCACTGATAACTAATAAAATATGTTCTGATTTCAATTCAGCTTACAAATAGACAAACATAATCTGACTCAACTAATAATACATTTTTTCAAATGTTGAATACACTGATGATGATCATTCACATGTGGAGTAAACACATTCACATGTGGATCATTCACATGTGATCATGTGGAGTAACCCATGAATTTAGTGACCTGCACCAAATATTTCAGTAGGGGAGATATCAAGGGCTCTCAAATGGTCTCGTAAATATTACATATATGTGATGTTATGTGGTGAAATGTTTTTACTTAATTCCTCATCTGACAGTGCAAAAAAAAAAAATAAAAAAAAAAATATATATATATATATACATACACATAATAATAACAATAATCATAATAACAATAGATCAATAAAAGATCAAATCAAATCAAATGTATTCTTTTCTAAAATATACAAAAACTAATGTATACCGAAGCTGTACAATATTGTATGTATTTAGAGCAATTTCTGTATGTGTCTGTGTGTGAGGAAGGAATATACAGTCTCTCCAAGTGTCCTTGTTCAGGAGCCGGATTGCCTGAGGTTACAATCTTCTTAGTCTTTATTTGTCTTCAGGATCCAGCAGCGCTTTCCTGATGGGAGCACTGAGAAGAATTTATGTCCAGGGCATAGACATAAATCACGGGGGATGAAGTGATTCTTTCTCTTTATTACAGATTATGCTGGATCACTAATAAATCATTTATAAATTAGTCATGACAAAATTATGATTTCCCTTTTTCTATGAGCGATTGTACGGTTACAAAGCTTAGCTTGTTTAATACCGTAGCTTGTCACCCACTACAACTAACACGGTGATATCTGATATTAGGCTAATATTGTAGACCTACCGATGTGTTGGGTTTTGCTCAAAATGATGTTAAGTGGCAGATCAGTGAGCTTGCTGCGGTTTAATATCTAAATAAGAGACGTTCTCAGTCCCAGACGAAACCTAAAATACTATAGTGGAGGATGCAAAAAAATTCAATAATTATAATATGACAGCATTGTGAACCTATAAACCAAACTCAAATTTAAACACAGTCTCCATGCTATGTACACATGCTGTGTACACATATCTATTCTTACAAGTACAATTTTGGCTGTATGATTTGTGTCCCCTACTGTTAGATGAAATGTATGACCTTGGTCCAGGGTATGGATTGCCTGATCCTGCATCACTGAGTGTACAGAGTGTAATGTTTCTAGGAGAGATCCTCTGTGAGATAGTGAAATTCAGGGAGTGATTGTTAATGCAACACCATGTGGAGGGGGTGTCCACTTTCTCTAAGTAGGCCTTCTCATTGTTTTTACCACCACCACTAAGTTGTCAGCAAACTTCACCAATTTGTTGCAGCTGTTTTTGGCCGTTTAGTCACCATTGTAGTGGGATTAAAGCTGAGGGTGGCAGATGGAAGGGTTCAGACATATGTTCTGGAAATTGGTGATGTGAGGGGATGATGGTTGTTAAAGGTGAAGATGTAATTCATAAACAGTATCTGCACATAGTTCCCCTTTCACTCATCCAGGTGGGAGAGGGCAGTGTGTAGGGTGTGGTTGATGGCATCATCTGTGAACCTGCTAGACCGGTATGCTAACAGTAAAGGGCCCAGCCAGATGGGGAAGGAGGAGCAGATCTATGCTCTGATCAGTTTTCCAAAGTTCTTCATCATTACAGAGGTGAGTGCTAAAAAAACATTCATGAAATTCAGGGAGGCAGGACGGGTCTGAGGGCGATGGGTCACTTCCCTGTGAATGGCCCTGCTAAAAGTACTCATACATTTGATGCTTCCAACATTACTACTAATATCAGCAGACTTCTTTTATGTCCTGTGATTTATTGTGTAATAGATATATATATATATGTAACACAGTTCGTAGAACGGGAAGAAGGAGGCGGGAACCGGCGAACACTTAAACACTTTAATAATAAAATAAACAAACACAAAAGTAAAGCGACAGCCCCTCACGGACGACTGGCGCAAACAAAACGCAAAATAAAGTCCAGGCCTGGTCCTCTCTCTTCTTGCACTGTCGTCGCTCCTCCTTTTATCCTTCCGGAGCTCCTCCGTGGGACTCGAGACCGGTGAGTGGCGCAGGTGTCGCTCATTATCATTATACTCCACCGGCCTCGTTCCGTTCCCACGTCTCTCGGCCCCGCCCCACTCGTCACAATATATATAAAAAAAGGTAAATTTAAAGGGCACCTATTATGCCCCTTTTTACAAGATGTATTATAAATCTCAGGTGTCCCCAGAATGTGTCTGTGAAGTTTCAGCTCAAAATACCCCACAGATCACTTATTATCAAGAAGCGTCTGTCACACGCATGTGAGTACTAAACTAATTTCTCTTTCACACACAAGTTTATGTTAAAACATGCATAAGTTGCAAAAACACAGTCGGTTATGTCTATGAACTTAAACAGCTGAGAAAGAAATTGCATGTTTTTATTAGATCGGTGTATTCAGTGACAGCAACGTAATATACAGTACTTATACTGCTGTTTGGGTCTATGCTGTTAATATGACCCAAACAATACAATAAAAGCAGAAAATTACTCACTGCACTGGACTGGATAATGTCTAGCTGTAATAAGTCGACATTTCTTACTTGAATGCTGCTTTTAAATGCTCTGGTGTGAAGATAAACATGGCAGGTAGTGTGTTTCAGGCTCTCTCAGGGTGGGGTCTCTGCTAATTTGAGTGTGTCAGTCAACTATCATGGGCAGGGCTGGTAAGTTTCTGATTCTGTGATCAGTAAGCTTTGAGACACTGCTCATGATTAATAGAGATTTAAAAAAAAAAAAAAGGAGAGGGCGGATTTTTATCATTATAGGGTGGTTGTGTATACACACTGCCAACACACATTTATGTTCAAACAACATGTAAAAGAGAATTTTGCATAACAGTTGCCCTTTAATACCTTGGTTAAATCATACCTTGGTATATCAGATATCGACTACATGTGGGCCACTTAAGGGCCATCAGCCCATTACAGAACTCATATAATAACTATACAAGATAGGCCTATTGTTTTAGTTCAGTTCTGACTAAAAAGAGATTTACCATTTTGGGCCCCGTTTCTGATCAGGGCCCTTGATCTTGACCTTTCTCCTGTTACAGTAGCCCTGCTTCACACACACACACACACACACACACACACACACACACACACACACACACAAAGGGAGAGACAACCTAGTATTAGTAGAATACTGGCCATTCATTCTATTCATCTGAATTTTCACTGCTTTTGTTGTGTCTTTTCAGTGGTAGTTATTGATGACTATTCACCATAGCAAAGACTATTGATTTGACTGACACAACTGCAGCCAACAACATTCTATTCACACCAACTCAAAAAAAAGGCCAGATCGTAGCACATTAATACAAACACAAAGATAAATGCAGGTATGCACAGAAGCTAACAGACTAAGATACAGCCATGTTCAACTGTCTATGAAACATTTATAAATATTTATTATTAATGTGTTAGGCAAACATCATCATTATAGGTTTGTTATAGGTTTTAAAAAATTACCTTTCATGTAGCATGTGGGGTCACAAACTAATGTGGGGTTAGTTGTAACATGTGGTTTAAATATTTCCACACATGCTAGCATAACCAAATTTACGGTATTTACTAGTTGCCAAATAAACACTATATGTGACCCTGGATCACAAAACCAGTCATAAGGGTCAATTTTTCAAAATTGAGATTTATATATCATCTGAAAGCTGAATAAATAAGCTTTCCATTTCCATTTCCAATAGGATAACATTTGGTTGAGATACAGCTATTTGAAAACCTAAAATCTGAGGGTGCAAAAAAAAAAAAATCTAAATATTGAGAAAATTGCCTTTAAAGTTAAATAAAGTTCTTAACAATGTATATTACTAATCAAAAATTAAGTTTTCATATATTTACAGTAGGAATTTTACAAAATATCCTCATGGAACATGATCTTTACTTAATTTCTAATGATTTTTGCCATAAAAGAAAATTTTATAATTTTATTATAAAATATAATACATACAATGTATTTTTGGCTATTGCTACAAATATACCCTAGCGACTTAAGACTGGTTTTGTGATCCAGGGTCACATATAGAGAAAAAATTGTGCCAAAATTTTAAAAAATCTTTTGAAGATATCGCTGAATATTTATTTTGCCATAATAAAAGTACATTTCTCAGTTTTTAGTATTCATTTAAAGTGAGACAAATCTGCTATTATTTGAATCTGTTTTAAATTCCAGTTGCGC